>JAUESP010000308.1:6070000-6670000 GCA_030914335.1 Drosophila borborema
ATATTTTATTAAAGCTCTGGAGCATTACAAGTGTTAATTCATTATAATGCAACTCGACTTGGCTTTTAGTTGGGCTAACTAGTGACTGAGCTGCATTAAATATAAATGCATTTTGAAAGTAAGTTCACAGGTAACGAAAAGTCTGACACTAACTACTTTTAAAGAGCTTTGCAAGAGCAAAAGCTAATTATTTTTCACCTTAGACTCGGCTCTAGCCACAACAGACGGGCGACGAGAGTGTACAAAAGGAAGAATATGGTATGGCTATAACAAAAGCCGATTAGCTGCATCGATATATAAGAAGTGGCTGATGAAAAAGAAAGCCCAGCAAAGTCAAGAGCCAATCTAACACACGCTCTCCCACTCACACACCCAAATAGACAGACAGACAGACAGACTGACAGACAGGCAGACAGAGACAGTAGCACACTCTTGTTTTTACACACTCGATTACAATGGGTTTTAGTAAGTCTTGGGCACCGGGCGACTTGAGAACTATTATCTACCTGGCCCCAAAGTATGGCACGAGTGGCATACAGGCACAGAGAGCTCGCAACCTATCACAACAATCGCAAAGTAACTCCACATGCCTGACCTGACAGTTACAAACTGTTGTAGGTCAGTAGATAAAACCCGAACACCAGAGACTAACAGGCGATGTTGTGCCAGCCAAAGAGAGAGCTGCTGTAAGCCAGAGTGAGAGCGGGAGAGAGAGAGAGAGTAGAAGTGGGACTAAAAGAGCGAGCGGCTATTCGGCTGCTAAGCTTTTTCGAACTGTACTGTTGAGGCTTGTATGAGGCTGAAGGTATTTGTCCCAAAAGGGAAATTTCAATATAGGGAAATTTTAACAGCAAAGGCAGCAGTAAATGTTAGGTAATGCAAGTAGTTGGAACTGCAGAAAAGTGTTTATAAAAGAATAAATTCTGTGAATTTATATGAATTATTTTAGATTTAAAAAGTGAATAAATATTTTGTTATATTTACTATATTTTATATATATATATATACATATATTTTGTTTTGTATTTTCATTTAAGAAATTTAATAAGATATAGCGTAAATGTTTCCAGACAAAAGAATTTTAATAATGTTTTGATTTATTATATAAAAACTACTTACTTTGTTAACAAATGGTAAAAGTTATTCTTTCAAAATTATGTCGATCAAAGCATTCTGAAATAAATATAATATTATTACTTTTTAGATGAAAAAATTTTAATAAAGACGAAATTAAAAATAATAATAATATAAAAACATTTATTGATGAAAATATTTAAAAAATTTAAAAAAACAAATGGTAAAATGAATATTTAATTTAATATTTTAAATGAAACAAATAAATTTGATTTAAGTACAAAAGTTTAATTTAACAAAAAAACATAAATTTCATTTAAATCACAAATCAAAAAGAGTGCAAAAATTAATATAATACAAAAATAAAATAATAAATATGAAAATTTATATTTTTTTAAATACACAGAAATACTATAAATTAAAAATGAATATAAGCAAAATAATAATATAATAATAATAATAATGATAAAAAGATGAAAGAAGAAAAACAAAGAATTGTTAAAAAAAAAAAAAAACGAAATATATAAAAAAATAATAATAATAATTACAAAAATCTTAAATATAATAGTAAAAACATGAAAAAGACAAACGAAGAATTTGTAAAAAAAAAAAAATAAATAAATATAAAAATAATAAAAAATAAATACAAAAATCTTAAATATAATAATAGAAACATGTAAAAAGAAAAACGAAGAATAAATACGAAAACCTTGAATATAATAGTAAACATTTTGAATTTAAGCACATCTGCCACTTCACCAGATACATATATAAACCAAATTAATTTAACTTAATTTGTATAACGCGGTATTTGACTTGCCAGCAATATCTTCAGGAGTATATATAAATATATATACCAGCTATATACATGCACTTGCACATATATAGACATATATAAGCTACGCTAATATTTACATTAATTTGATTAAAAGCCTTTTAATGGCTTAAGGTAAAATGCGTTTGCTATGCAACGGAAGCTGAGCCTGTAAGGCGGAAGTGCACATTGCTGCCAAAAAAAAAAAATAATAATAAAAATAAAAATAAAAAAATTGGAAGCCCATTTGACGCATGTGTGCAACTAGGGGCTGCAACAGGGGTAAGGGGTATGGGACAAGGAGGTGCTGCTAGAGCTGCTACTTCTCTTTTCTTCACATTTCCAGCAATTTCAGCAGAAAACTCGCTTTTGCGAAAAGGCGAAAAGTTCAACAGCAGCAGCAGCCGCCGCCGCTCAGCCATTTTTACCTGACTGCAAGAAAGTTTTTCATTTGATTTTTGGCTGACTGACTGTGTGTGTGTGTGTGTGTGTGTGTGTGTGTGTGTGTGTGTGTGTGTGTGTGTGTGTGTGTGTGTGTGCGTGTGTGCACAAAACATTTTTCTGCTCTTTGGATACGAATCTGGTCTGCTGCAGGTCTGTTGCGAGTCCTTTTTGGCAGCTGCGGGCGCTTCGCTTGCTGCTTATCGCCGCATTCGAACTGTTTCATGGATTACTTGCGGATTTGTCCATGTCGCCTGGCCAGTTAAGAATTTAAGCTTTTAGCTGGCCAACATTACAACACGACGACGACGGCCCACACCCACACCCACACCCACACCCACACCCATGCCCACGCCCACGCCCACGCCCACAATACACGCCCACTTTATTTGTTTTTCACGCTAAGCGTCCAAGTTCGGTTCGGGCCATCAAGAAAACTTCAACTGCAGCGCAAGTCAAATTTTTGACCAGAACCAGCGTCAAAGTTTTCCAACTGACGTTTTGCACTTTTGCATATTTCACCACAGCGCAGCTGCGAAAGAAAACTGACAAAAAAAATCGGAAAGAGAAAGAGAGACGAAACAGCAAACGATCGAGTCGACCAGCGTGATGCACTAAAGAGTCTTTAAGAGTCTAAATGAAGCAAAGCTTTGAGTTTAGTTTTTAAATTTATATTTTTCTTGCGCTGAAATGGTCTTAATATCAAGCTAAGTTCGATATATTTCTCATGAATATTTAAAGCAAGGAATGTAATACTTAATACTTAAAAATATATATGTAATATTTAAACAAAGCTTACTTTCTTAGAAAATATCTATTATTATATGCATCTGATTTTGGTATGCATATTTTTAAAATAATTTATTTAAAAACAACTTGTTACAAACTGAACAGCATCATCTGCTTTATGCTTTGTTAGTGTATGACTATTTTGTTGTACCTTGGAGTGCCAACCGGCATCGTTTATCAGAAGGTTTTTCGTTCCGCTCATTCCGCTGCATCTTTCTTTTAAACACTTACTTAAGTAGAAATTTATGTTGTTTTTGTGCCTCAGTCGTTTGCCCTCTGCCCCAAGTTGCGTGCTAGCCTCTTTTAGCTCGCCCTCTCTATCGCTCGCCCTCTCTTTCTGGCATTGCTCTTTGGGCTCGAGTTTGGAGCCGATTGGCGCAAATGTTGCGTTTGATATGTTCTAGACAAGCGCCAAGCATCGAGCAGAGCCAAGACATTTGTTGATGCATCCGTTTCACACACACACATACGCATACTGCTGCAGCTGTATGTATTTGTGTAAAGGCGAGTTGGCAAAAGTTGAAGTTTTGCTTTAACAAGATAACACGCACCAGCATGAAAAACTGTGGGCAAAACTTTTCTTCAGCTCAATTTTCCTTCTTTTTTTTTTTTGTTATTTGCACAGCAGTTGAGAAAGAGATTGTGAGAAAAAGTGGAAGATGTGAGCGAACGAGAAACGGAGACTAAAATGCATAAGAACGTAATACTAATGGCAGCTAAGCCTCAAGGTAAGGCAATCTTAGCTTTGCTTTGGACAAAATGAAAATCAAATAAAATATATATATAACTAATTAATATATCTACTTTTTTTTTTATTTATATATATTTTTAAATTTTTAATAAAATTTTAAATATTTAAAATAAATATATTTCATTTTAGATTTTCATTGAATTTATATTATTTATTATATTTTATTTTTAATAGTTGCAATTATAAATAGTTAATAAAATTTTACGAAAATTACAAAAAAAAACAATAAACAAAAACATTGGTCGTAATTCGATACAAATTCAAATAAAAAATAAATAAATAAGTCAAATAAAACATGAAATGAAGCAGATAAATTGGAATACATTTGGAATTTAAATAAATTTCTTTTTAAATTTTGTTTTTCATACAATAAATAAAAACAAAATAATTAATAAAAATAATAATAATTAATAAGAATAATGTTTGATTTGTAAATTTCTAACTATAAACTAAATTTAATATTATGAAATAAACTATATTATAAATATAATATAACAAAAAATAAAAATTTTTGATTTGATAATTATAAACTATAAACAAAATTTAAAATTTAAAAAAAAATAAACTACAATAAAACAAAAATAAATTTAAAAAAATTGATTTGATAATTACAAACTATAAACGAAATTTAAAATTTTAATAAAATAAAATAATCTATAAACTATAATAATAAAAAGTAAAATAATTTTTGTTTAATATAATTTCTATTTATTTGCAATCTGTTTTATAGTAAACACTAAGCAAATTTATAATATTAATAAAAATACGAAAAAATTCTAAATAAATCTTGTAATAATTTTTATTTGATTTACATGGCTTATCTCTCATCTATAGCACATGAAATGCATTTGCATTAGTTGCCAATTGACTTACATGCCTCATGCTCTGGGCGAAAAATAAAATCGCTTTATAACATTTGTTCATTCGTTTTCCCTAGCTATAATACTCCAACACACCAATCGAGAAAAAAACAAAAAAAAAATTGTATCTCAATTTGCTGTAGCTCTCTCAACACGTAGTTTGCCAAGCGGCCTCGAAAAGCGTGCTTCAAAAATTAACAAAACTCGATCCGAAAAGTCATTGAAAAACAGGCGCACTACAAAAAAAAAAGCAAAAAAGAAATGCAGAGCAGCCCATGTTACAACAGTCAAAACTCTACAACAACAACAAAAATCATTTAAAAACTCGACTAGATAGAAAAAAATCTGTGAGCTTTACACAAAAAGCACTCAAAATATTGTTGATTATGATGGCATAGACTAAGAGTGAAGAGAGAGGGGCAAGACCACGATGGGTGAGAGGGTGAGAGGGGCAGAGGGGCTTACCCAATCTCACAAACCCAACCCAAACCTTTCCAACTATGCCAAACGCTGTCACATGGACCTCGACCATGTCTATAGGAAAGGCTGCGCGCCAGTTTTTCCTCTATTGAAAAATGTTTTATTTTTTTCCCACATTTTTTTTTTCACTTTTCTGGCTGCGAGTTTTTCTCTAAAGTTTTGCCTCGTTCAGCTCAGTACTTAGCTTTATTTTTTATTTCTTTTCTTTTTTTTTTCGCATGGTACGGTGTTTAGTTTTGGGTCATTGCGCATTGTTATTGTTTCGCTGGCTTTGGCTGCATATTTGTTTTGCACAGCTAGTCTGCCACGCCCCTCTAAACACGCACCACGCCCAAGCCGCCAATGGCGCGTGCCATCCCCTACCCAAGCCACCAAAATCTATTGTATAAAGCGCGTTCTTTACGCAAAACTTTGCTACGTGCGGATTTTACATGGAATCAGTATATATACATATATCAATATAGTTCACTGGTGAATTTAAAGTATGTTTCAAGAACTTGAAATAGTATTTCACATTTAATTTAACACGTATTAAAAAATAAATAGAATATAATAAATAGTACATATTCTGAAAAACTAAAAAAATAAATAAAAATAAAAAATGAATAAAATATAAAACAGGATGTTAAAAAAAAACTTGAAATTAATAAATTTTCAAAAATAATATATAAAATAATAATAATAATAAAGCTTTAAAAAAAATTAATAAAAATAAATCAAAATGTAAATAATAAATATATTCAAATACGAATATTAAGTTTAACATTCGCACAAAACAGTTTTTTTTTTTTAATATATATAAACAATGTAATATATAGTACATTTGTTGAAAAAATTAAATGAATAAAAATAAAAAATTAATGAAAAATAAAACAAAATGTAAAAAAACTTGAAAATAATAAATTTACAAAAATAATATATTCAATAATAATAATAATAATAAAAAAAATTGAATAAAAAATAAAACAAAATGTAAATAGTAAATATATTCAAATACGAATATTAAGTTTAACATTCGCACACACAAAAATGTAAATGTTATTCTTTTTCTTTTATTATTAAAATTAACAATAAAATTTTAAAAATAAATAAATCTAACAAAAACACATTAAAACAATTTTTTTTTAATAAATTTATAAACAATTCAAAATATTATTTATTTTAATTTTTTTTTTATGAATTTATTTATTTTTTTTTTTTTTAGGTATTTATTTTGATTATTTTTTTATTATATTTTATTTATAAATGTAAATGTGTAGAAAAATTCTTCTGTTTGTTAATCCTAATAATTTTAGATTTCTGTTGATCTTTCTCAATCCACACTCGCAATAAAGCTAATCAACTATTTGAGACGATTTCATGTCAAGCACACTTTTTATTGAAAAGTTAAATTGCGCAAAATTTAAAAACTGTTGAAGATTTCGCTTTAGAGCTGTCAACCAAAGTTTGTTGAACTCTGACTCTGAGCCACTAGCTGGCGAGCATTTTGAAGCAGTTAATGTCTTACTTCTAGCTTCTAATTAAAGAGGATGAACAAGTTGAAAAGCTTTTTAGTAGCTGCTCTATGTCAACTTTTTCAGGTACAACAAACTTGCATTTTAATGACTTTTGAGTTTTAATTCAATTTGGCACTCACCTGAAAGTAATCCCCAGCATTTTAGCCACTGCTTCCTGTTAGCACCTCCAACTCCCACTACCACACCTCACTAATTTTTGCTAGTCCGATATTTTGGCAGCTAGTCGTAAAAAATAGTAGAAAAAATAGCTGCATTTGCATTAAAAGGCAGCAAAGTTTTGGCAAAAGTTTGATGCGCAGTTAAAAATAACATTACTTAAGCTCGAAAGTCCACGAAAATTAAATCAAGCAACATGTCAAGCTGCCAAAAGCATTATAAAATGCACTCTACTCGGAAAAACTTGGGGGACTACAAGCTGATATAGTACGTAAAGAGAATTGTTCTCTTTTTTTCTTGTTTTTCTTCTTTTTTCTTGTTTTTGTTTGCTGGCCAAATCAGTTTATGTTAACGGACTCTTTGGCTAATGCCTAGAGACGTGCAATTAAATGGCGCTAGATTCGGTAGAAGTAATTTGAGCTGTTCAGTGAGATTATAATTTATCTATTTATAGAAAGAAATATTTTGCCAAATGGGCTTTTAATTTACAATTTTTATTTTATTATATTTAAAATAAAAACCAATTGAATTTGTTATATGGTAAGTAAAAATCAAATTTGTATATATACTTAAATTAATTTTTTAATATATATTTGGTTGCTCCATTTTATATGTTTACAAAAATTGTATTTAATTTTTGTATATATACTCGTATTTTACTTATTTTTTTAATGTATTTATTTTACTTATTTTTGTATTATATTTGATTTATTTTGACTATTTATTTAGTTTAGTTTCTTTTGTTTATTTTATTTATTTATTTTTTATTTATTTAGTTTACTTTTTTTTTAATACTCATATTTTATTTATTTTTTTTAATGTATTTATTTTGTTTATTTTTTATTTTTTTTATTTCAATTATTTATTTAGTTTTTTTTTTATTTTAATATTCATATTTTATTTCTTTTATTTATTATTTTAAATGTATTAATTTTGTTTATTTTTAAAATATTTTTTTATTTCAATAATTTATTTAGTTTATTTTTTTATACTCATATTTTGTTTCATTTATTTATTTTAATTATTTTATTTTATTGTTATTTTTATTTTTTTAATGAATTTATTTTTTATTAATTTATTTTTTCAAATGTATTTATTTGAATTATTTTTTTTATTATATTTTATTTATTTTTATATTTTAATATATTTTTAACAAATTTATTTATTTTAAACAAATTTACTTTATTTTTTGTTATTATTTATTTAGCTTATTTTGTTTCTTTAATTTTTTTTTTATTTGATTTATTTTTATTTATTATTACTATTATTCTTTTTATTTATTGAGAAACAATGTGCAACTTTTCTTTAACAAATTTCTGATAGTTTTATTTCCATTGCCAGCTTAATAAAAAATACAATTGCTATATTTATATTTTAAATTATAGAAAATTGTGTATATATATAAAATATAATTTTGTATATCTAAAATTTTCACAGTAAATAATATTTAGCTAAATATGATGCTGTTTTTGTCTTGAACACACAATATTTGTAGTCTTTATAGCTTTGACATGAATTTTATTTAACAACACATAAAACAGAAAACAATCGCTAAAAGCAAAAATTAAACTGGATTCTCAAAGCAAAAGCTAATTTTAATTACACGCATGTGTTTTGCATACCTTGAACCCGAGTCTGTCTATTTGTCTGTAGCTCTAATTAAATGAGCACTCGCACACACGCACACACCCTAACACACACGCACACTCATCTACACTCGCACTCAGTCAACAGTATGTAAATGGCATTGGGTTGCTCACCCTTCAACTCACTCCTACGCTCGTCTTGCTTTGCTGTCGCTCAATCACTTTCGCTTAATCAGCCAGCTTGTCAGGCAGGTTGCCAGGCAGGTTACCAGGCATTTACCACACTCACACCCAGCTGCTGCACCATCACCAGCTACCCTTAACGCAACCCTTAGCCGCTAATAAAAATACCAAAAAAAAAAAAAAAGAAAAGAAATGAAACCACAGCAGTGCAGACGAGGCAAACAGAAGTTGATTGCTTAATAATATTTTGTGATGATGTGAATTTACTTTTATTTCTCATTTGGGAGAAAGAGACCTTCAGCACCTGCACCAACACACACACACTTAACACACAAGCAACACTCGCAGGCTTTCATTCATTGGCTTTTTGGCCAGAGTCTGCTCAGTGAACCCAAAAAGCAGGTGACACTTTTTTTTTTCGTTATACCCCGTTCTAAGCACATTAAATGGGGTATTTTGATTAAGTTGAGGTATTTAATTTAAGTATTTTTTGTATATTTATAGCAGAGTATTTTAAGTATGGTAAATATAAACTTTTGGAAATATATCTAGATTAAGATTTTAAGATTGAGAAACTTGCCAACTTCAAGTTGCCATAGAATATTCATTTTATGTTTAATTTTTATCATATATAAATTGATATTTTTAAATTATATTTATATATTATACCAATAAATAAAATATAAAGCATAATAGTTATTTCAAGATCCTATAATAAGAGAGGAGATTGATCGTTGTATAAAATGAAGCTAAATAACTTTTTTGCTGCTTTCTATTTTATACAACAATCCATCTCTCTTCTCTAATTTTAGGATAACTCTGACTCGTTCATTTGTTTCAATTATGCAGACTTGCGTTTATTTCATTTCTTTTTTAGCAATCTGTGAGCATTATCAACAAGGCTTCATACAGAAAACAAAAAAAAAAAACGAATTGTGAATTGTGCGAAACTGCGGCGCCAAAACATGTGTAAATATTCATAAATGTGTGCGTGTATGTGTGTGTGGCCAGGTGAATGTGTATCCATGTGCGTGTGTATTCGTGTGTGTGTGTGTGTGTGTGTGTGTGTGTGTGTGTGTGTGTGTGTGTGTTTGTGTCGCTTTGTTTACTTGCAGCACGCTTTGCATGTTTATTTGCTGTTGTTTTTGTGCTGTTCGCTTTGTTCTGTTCTGTTTTGTTTTGTTTTGTTTTCCCCTTTTGGCATTTGTTTGCCCCAGCGATAAAAATGTAAATTTATGAAGTTTTAATCAATTTGGGGAATTCGCTCTGTACAATTTCTTTTTCTCTCATTCTCTCTCTCTCTCGCTGGCCCCTTTGTTTTATTGTGCTGTTTGCTGCCTAAAGGCAAATGCCCATACATAGAAATAAATGCGAATATTTTTTTTATTATTTGCTTTTGCGCTTTTCCTCTCTCTCTCTCACTCGCTGTCTCTGTGAGTGTGAAACATTTAAAACATATTTGAATTTGTTTTTTATTTTTGTTTTATTTTTTTAGCTTTTGCTTTTGGTTTGCATTCGCATTTTTCATTTTGGCTTTGTCAAGCGTCGCCCAATAAAGACCCTAATAAAATTTTTATTTAGTGTTATTTCTCACCAGAGGCCAAAGTGGCTGTGAGCGGAAATTACGTATATTTGGATATATATTTATCTATATACACATACATATATCTATATGTGTATATATATATTTTATTTCTTATTTAGTTTGATGCCCCATCTTAAGAAAGTTTTTCTTTTGTGTTTGGCAGCACAGAGCAGGGCAAAAAGTTGTCTCCATTTGGGATGCTATTCAAATTTATATACTACGTATTCCTAGGTGGCCCAGCCATGGGAATTTGAAATAATATTGGGTATATATATTTTTTTTTTTTTTTTGCATAGAACTGTGCTGGAACAAAGCGGAGTTGGCACAAAGTTAATGTAAAAACAAACCCAACAGACTCTTTTTTCGTTTTTAGGGAACAGAGTCTAAAAAAATAGTTGATGGAATGAAATATTTAGATGGTGAGTAAAGTAGATATTAGATAAGCAGATAGAAAGATAAATGCTCTAATGGATAGACGAGTAGATAGCAAGATAGTAGATAAATATAATAACTGTGTCTATTTTTATATATATATAATATAAATATAATATATATAGAATATAATATATAGAATATAATATATAGATGATCAGAAACATTTAAAATTCAATATAGTATATGATTTTCTATCTAGTGATAAATAAAAAAAAATAATAATGCTGACGAATGAATGAATATAAAAGTGGATAGATAAATAGATTCATATACGTATATATAATATCGGTCATATGATAATAATAAGTAGCTGTGAATAAAATAGCTTGCTTCGCCTTTCTTTAAAATTATTTAAATAAAATAATTTATTTTAAAATATTTCTTCAACTACATTCCTAACTTTAAACTTATGCAATTACCCCTCTGCGCAATCAAACATTTTCCAATTAATAGTAATTATAATAGAAATAGAGAAGAAAAAACATATATTTTATACCCCACCTTCAGTTGAGCCCAAAGTACATATGCGAACATTTGAATTTCAATAATTTCCAATTACATTGACATCTAACTCACAGCAGCGACCTGCCGTGATTTATAACTAGCTCTATAATATTTAATTGAACTAATTGACATATCACATCAAGCACATAAACATAAGCCCCAACTGCAGCGAGCGCTTTATTTATCATTTAATTAACATAAACCAAAAAGAAAAGCAACAACAACAACAACAGCAGCGAGAAAATAAACCGAAATAGAAATAAATATGAGAGACCTCTAACAAATTGATTGTTTATTGTGCGCACATTAGCACACACTCAGGCACACACACGCACACACACACATCTAAACATAACAACTCAGGCACACACACACAGACACACACACACGGCAGATTTACGACTCTGCTACAGCAGCTTGCAGCGTACGCGGCGTACGTACAAGCAATGCGACACACTGAAAAAGAGAGCGAGAGAGTGAGCGAATGAGTGAGTGAGTGCGTGAGTGAGAGAGACAGAGATAGAGAGAGAGAGAGTGGCAGCGGTAGCCACAAAAGGTTATGAAACATGACCGCAAGGCCCAGGCAAATTATGGCCGCACAAACTGTGACAACTGCGTAACGGTAATTTCCCAATGTCCAGTTGCAGATTCCCAAACAAAGCGAACGTTGTTGGCGTTGGCTGTATTTTGTTTTTTTTTTTTTCTCTTTTAGTTTTTTTTTTCTCGTTCTCGTTCTTTTTGTATATTTATGTGCAGGCGACCCGTGGGTTTTGTGGTTGGGTGTGGAGAGTGAGGCGCGGGCATAAAACTACATTACTCAGAGCATAATTTTAATGTGCGCCGCATTCAGCGACCAACTAAACAGCAGGCACAAAATAGCCATGTAATATATCAGCAGCATCGCGATGACAACAGAATACGCTACAATTCAGCACAGTTGCTGAAATAATTATGAATTAAGGCCCAGGCGAAAAAGCATTAAATTACAAATGATATAGAAGTGGTGGATAAAACAATTGAAATTAAAAATTGCGTTAACTAAGAAATAATTGAAAAATTCAAGTAGAAACCTTCTAAAAAATCTGAAATGACACAAAAATAAATATAGTATTTGCCTTGGAAAAAAAAGTAGTACTAATATAAATACTAATACTAATGCAAAAGCTAAAACTAATGCAAATAATAATACTAATACTAATACTAATACCAATGCAAAATAAATATTTATACTAATACCAATGCTAATACTCATACTAATACTAATACTAATACTAATGATAATACTAATGCTAATACTAATACTAATACTTATACTAATACTAATACTAATACTAATACGAATACGAATACTAATACTAATACTAATACTAATACTAATACTAATACTAATACAAATACTAATCCTAATACTACTACGAATCCTAATACTAATGCTAATACTAATGCTAATACTAATACCAATACTTATACTGTATTTGCTCTCTTTGAAAGTACTTAATGAATCCAAAATAAAAATACTTAATGATTCCAAAATTTTAAATAGAGTAGAAGTGAAATTTGTTTATATTTCTTTATATTTATATATCTTTAAAAGAGACACATCAAATTTCTGCGTGTTGGTGCGAGCGAGAGAGCTAGAGTATTTGTTGGGCGCGTGCTGGTTGTTGTCACTGTTTAGTTAGTAGCTGTTAGTTAGTAGCTGTAATTTATGTTGCCATTAGCGAGAGCCAAACGCACTTAGTCCGACAAAACAGGCCCAAACAGAGTGAGAGCGAGCAAGAGAGACAGAGAGAGAGAGAGAGGGAGAGGAAGTGCGCGTGGGAGTGAGGGGAGTCTGCATGGCGTGTTGTACGCCGATTTATGCCAGCAAACTAAAAGACAAAAGCAACATAAATAACGCACAGTCGCGCCGAAAAGTATGCAACTGGTTTTCATATGCGCGAGCTGTGACTGTCGACACACTGGCCACAGCTCTCTGTTTGCTCACATCTCATTATCAGCCATCATTTAAGCTCTCAGACAAGCGCTCGACTAAGACTCCGGCTAAGCTCTGTGAGCGGGGAGGCCTATTTTATCGGCGTTTGTTTTATTTCCGACAGCGGAACCAGAAACGGAAATTTCTCATTTCACTACATTTCCGTTCGCACAGAGGAGACAGAAGGCGGGAGAGAGAGAGAGAGAGCGAGTGGATGAGTGGGCGAGTGGGAGAGGGCGACGTGTTAGGTGAAGTGTAGAAACATGCAGCTCATATGCATAACAGCAGTGGGTGGAGCCTGGGCTAGGAGCTTTGAAGGAGCTCGCATTGAAATGAAAAATAAACAAAGAATTGTGTGGCCTGAAATCAAAAGGCAATGGCGGCGGCATTCGTTCTAACAAATATGTGAATAATGGGGCGATAAAACAGACAGACAGAACGGACGGACGGACCTACGGACAGACAGATAGACAGGCAAACAGTTAAAGGACACACAGACAACTGTGGCAGAAGGAAGCAGTTACCAAGAACAGCAAATCGTACAAATGTTAAAAACTGCCGCCAGGCATAATTTTGCTCGCTTTTGCCCTTTTTTTTTTAAAGAAAAACTTGAACAGGAACTGTGTGAACAGTTGACAGCATTTTGTTTGTGTTTTATGTTTCCCCTTTCTTTTTTTCCCTCTTTTTTTTTTTGTGTTTAGCATTGTTAGCTCCATGTCCTGACTGAGATTTGTTTTGTATGTATCAAAGTGTTTCAACAGTGCACAAATCAACTTTGAGGCTAAGCGGCATCAGCTGTGACTTACACGAGCTAATAATCTCTCTGATATGTATTTGAAATTGGTAATATTTGAGGCTATGAATATGTTGCTATTCAAGTAGCTGATGAAATGTGGATTAGGAAATTGAATTTCATTTGCAATGTTTAAGTGCTTACAAGTCAAATTCTAAATTTCATTTGTAGAAAGAATTTGAAATCAGCAAGAATTAAATCAAATGCTTCGCTTAACATTCATTAAAGACTTAGACTTTCAGTGAGTAGAGCAGCGAGGGCATCGAGGAACGAGGTTAGCCTACAAATTTAGCAAGTTAATATATGTATAAAAAAAAGTATTAATAATGAAGTTTCTAGCTCTTATATCTTCTCAAATAAAACATAAGAACAGATGGACATATGACCATGGCTATATCGATATTTACTCTGATCAACAAATTCTCTTATTTAAATTGTTGTCAAATTTGTCATAGAAAACATTTTTTAAGACATTAACATATTCATTTACAATTTCTCAGCATTTCTATACAATTTCTATTGAAATTCATCTTAGGTTACTCCTGCTAAAGAAATCTGTTCTCAATTAAGTTCCGACAACAAAAACAGAAAATACACTACATCTTTCTAAACAAACCGATTATTATTTTAATTAATTTAAGTTTAACAATAGGATCAAAACAAAAAGCGAAAACAGAAAAAGCGAAAAAAAAGGGTTAAGGTTTATTTTACCTATAATTTCTGGGCAACGCTCACCTGTGTCAACTCTTTTCCATTTGCTGTGCTCCAATTTGTAAGCACGAATTGCCACTTGAATGAATTTTTCACCGAAAACAAATTCAATTTGCATTTTCTGACAGCTGCGAAAAGAAACAAGAAACAAAAAGAAAAATAAAAAACAATGAATTCAGTAAAATTTGTAAAAATCTCAAACAAATTCAAAAGAAAAACGCGGCTCTGTCGCTAATTACGAAAATTTATTGAAATCAAAAGTGTCGCCCCAATAGGAGCGGCAAGCGGGGCAAGGCTGAAGGCCGAAAAAAAAATCGGCTTTGGTTCGCTTCAGCTGCCCGCGGGTCACGAGCCCTGAGCGCCCTCGAGCTCTACTTATTGACACTTGACCAAACGACCAGCGGCCAAAATGTTAATTTCTATTAAAAACTTTACGCCGAGTTTTCTTAAAAAGAATTTTCTTTTTTCTTGTTTTTATTTCTTCTTTTTTTTTTTTTCTTTTTTGTTAAATTCGTTTGAACCCATTGCGAGTAATGAAAGCGAGCAAAAGTTTTCGATTTCAGCGCTAACAAATTGGCATTAATTAATTTTCACTGTTTTTTTTTTTTTATTATTATTGAGAATTCGTAAGAAAACGCGGTTAATGGGTTTGGTATATTTTTTTTTATTAAGCTTTGGGATTTTTTTCGCCGGCTTAAGAAAAATGTTAGCCAATTTGTATGTTTGGTATTTTATTAATACCACATAATGCTATTAAATCGTAATTTCCCAAAGCCAACCCAAAAATGTTGTTCAAGCTCCTTGGCCAAGTCCATTTATATTTCAATTAAAAAAACTGAATAAAACTCAATTAGTAAAAACATTGCAAATTTGGGCAGCCCTAGGCATAATTAAGAAATTTTAAAAAATTTATATATATGTATATATATGAAAATACAGGCGTGAATAAAACAGATATACAGACAAAATATATATTAAACTCGCGCGCACTTTGCATACTTTTCCAATTAGGCTCAGACATTTATGAAAATAAGATGCAACACAGACGATTTTATACACTTTTTACTAAACTAGAAAATGTTAAAAAAAAAAGGCTAGGTCTGGGAAATATATTGGCTACGGAATTGGTATCGTATCTTGTTTTTGTTAAAAATTTGATAGAGAATCCCGAATAATATAAATATTGTTCTATATTTAAGAATAATTTTAAAAAAATTTTATATATTTAAATTTTAAACATATTTTTTATGTAAAATATAATATTTTATATCTCTTTATGAGAACAATTTATATATATATATATATATATACTTATTAATTTATTTAATTTTCATTAAATTATTCATTTGCAGTCGCGAAAAAATTTATATTAATATATTACCAATTAATATATTTACCAAGATCTGCATATATAAATAAATACATTTTTTCTTCTTCTCATTTTTTTTTTTTTTCATTTAATTACAAAATACTTGAGAAAATCACAATACCCATGCCCAGTGCATTAAAAAAAGAGTTGAAAGCTAAGCCAAATTATATGCAGATATTTTTTCTTTTTTTTTCCCCCATTTCATTTCAAGCTCGCCCTATATAAACTTTCATATCAGCGCCGAGCCCTAAGCTCACCTGAGTCATGTAAATAATTCCCTTTCATTAGAATTTTTTCCCATACATATATATACATATATATATATATATATATATATATATATATATATATATATATATATATGAAATTGTACTTTTCAGACTCATTTTTGTATCTTTTCATATAATGAACGAAGGCGAATGGCCTTGTGCCTAATATGAATTTTATGCGAAGGGCTTGCGCTCAACAGCGGTCGTAATACTTAAATTTTGTACACTTTTTTTTCGTATTAAAAAAAATTTAATGCGTTCATGATGTGAGCTTGAAAGACGTGCAGATTGGTGCCATAAAAGTTACTTCAAACGCTGCCCAAAATTTGTTAAATATATATATATATATATATAGAAAAACAGTTCAGAAGCTTAGCAACAGCAATGAAAAGAATGTTAATAATACTATCTAGAGAAATACGTTCTATCTGCACTACGGATTTTGCAAAATAATTTGCACGAAAGTAATTCGTGGAAATTTAGGTTTGTTATCTGAATTTGTCGTATAATGCCAAACATTAGCAAATTTACAAAAGAGAAAGCAAACTTTCTATACCACGCACTCATTAAATATGTGTGAGGTATATTAATGTAGCTGAAGCATAAAAATACTTGAATAAATTAAAAAATATATTTAAATATTAAAAAAAAATATATATATATATTTAATTATATTTATTGTTTATTTAATATTATTTTAAAATATTTAATAAATATTCTTAGTGCTCTTTATCTATATTATGATATAAAAATATGTAATTTAATAATAATATTTCTATTCCAAAGAATATTTGAAAAACATTTATGAGACAAATATATATATACATACATTTTGTTAAACTACAAATCTTAATTGGAAATAAAATCATTAATTAATGCAAGCTCATTTCAAACAGAGTTTTATAACAAAAATCGAATAATTCTTAGAAAAAAAAAGTAAAAAGATTTTATATAGCACAAACTTATTTTTTTTTTAAATTTACATATATCATTATTAATTTATTTAGTTAAATTTAGTAAATTTATTATTATTAACAATAATATTGGTTAATGTGATTCTTAAATATATATTTCTAAATATTTCGCACATTAAAAACTTTTATATTTAAAGATAAATTTAGATTTATTTTAAAGACATTTATTTTTTACAGGATATTTTGCCAGCCCAACAACTGTGTAAGCAAAACAAAAGTTTTGTTTATTTTTTCTTTTAACACAAAAAGTTTTCAATATATTTTTCTGAACATACAAGAAGAAGATGTCCAGTCCAAGAGACATATGAGTGTGCATGTGTATGTGTGTGTGTAAGAGAGTGTGTGTGAAAAAGTTTTGGTAAAGCTATAAACTTGCGTTACGGAGTGGTTTTTCACATTTGCTTCTTCTGCTTGCCGCTGGACAAAAGTAAGGAAAACAAATTGTGAAACTGGCAAAGCGCGAAAAGAGTTGTGAAGGGTGCGAAACTAAGACAAATGAGATGATAATAGAATGATTATTACTTCTGCTTAAAGCTAGAAGATAAGGCCAAATAAAGAGAGAGTGAGAATGAGAGAAAGGGAGAGATTAAAAGAGAGAGAGATTGCATTAAATAATAGAGTTTATTGGCTAGTATATACAACGTATATAGACTTTTAACTTGTTGCTCACTCTAATTGCCGTTAGCGATATTTTCGTTAATTTTTAGCAGATATATTTTTAGATTCGGAAATATCATTAATCACAAGCCTGCACAATGGAATTGGCCAAACTGATAAGTAGCAGTCACTTCAAGCTGTTGGCATTTTTGAACAAAACACAACTATAAATAATAAGCGTTCGTATTGTATTTCATTTGAAAAGGCGACCCAGTTTCCACTTGGTAAGCCAACACCGACATCGACGTCAATAACCAACAAGATTTCCTAGTTCTTTGTTTAGTGTCGATGGCTTCTTCATCTTTAGCTTGAAGGGAACAAAGCATTTCGCTCACTTCACAGACTTTTTGTCTTGTTGGAGCACGTGTAGTGTCCAAGTTTATTGATGAGCTCACAGAAAAACTCAATGACGACAATGGCACGAGATGAATAAATAAATGATGAAATGACGAAATAGGGAAATGCGGAATGGCGCAAATGATTATTTCATACTCCAAAGCGAAGCGAGTGGGCGGAATTGTATTTGGTGAGGCGACTATTTAAAGATGGCCAATGAACTGTATTCAATTCAAGAATTATTTACAACATTTCATTAAGATGAAGAAGAAAATAAAATGCAAATATTTGGCATATTATTGATATGTGTCAATAGTCACTCAAATTTATGAATTGAACTATGAAATTAGGTTTAACGCAGAAAGTCTATTTATAATATTACGTACTTTGATTGTATACCCCATATACTATTGTTCATTAAACAAATTTAGTCTAAACCCATATCATTTTAAATCTCTTAATATATAAGAGCAGATGATGCTCTGGTGCTTCTAGGTAAAAATAAATTTTAAAAAATAAGATATAGAAAAGAAACAGAAATATGTGCAAGAGCTTATTTTCTTCTCACAACTAAAGGCAACACTATTGAATGTTAATGCTGCAAATACACACATACATACATACAAACTCCAATAGTTAAAGAGAGCAACCAAGTTCAATCGGTTCTTCAACGAGAGTTCGTTAGGGATCGGCTCGCCACCATCTTCGTTAATTTAGCTTCGCTCTGGTTTCTCTCCGACCGTTTGTTTGAGTTAAGTGAGCTAAGGCCCCTTTGTGGAATGTATTGGTTTGCATGTATGTGTGGCTTGCGTTGCTAAACACATTAATAGTGGATGTGTATGCATTGCATGCTTTGCAAATGTGAAGACCGTTTGCAACTACTCTTTCTCTCTCTTTCTTTCGCTCATTGAGCGTCCATCGTTTCGTTAAGTAAAATTCGTTAAATGAGCGTCACACGAATAGTCAAATAGTCAACACGAAGTTGCTCAACCGAACACCAAATCGAAGGGAAGCAAAGAGTCGTGCGCAGAGCGAGACGGAGTAAGCAGACTTTACTTTTCGATTGATCTCATGAACAGAGCGTGAAGGTTAAAACAGTTATAATTTTATGTATTATTTAATTATATAAATTACAATTATTATATATAGTAATAAAAATATGTTTATGAATTGGCTTTTTATTTTTATTTTTTATAATAGTTAATACAATATTATTTAACATATGTCATATATTAATTTTTTTATTTAAATTATTTTTCCCAAAGTGTTCATTTCTCTCCTTCGAGAATACAAAACGAATATTGCAAATATTTTGTAATTATTATTTAAATACACATTTTGCACTCTTTAGTAATACATAAAATTAATTGTTATTTACTTTTAACAAATCTTTGCCACAAATAAAACTTCATTTCAACTTAAACCTTTGCACAAAGTAATTGCATTTTCCGGTAATCCTAACCGTAGCTAACCGTGCTATAACTTCTGACACAGCCTACATTTACTATTCTTATTCAATTTTATTCCTTTTAGTTTTGTCGCCCAGGAAAAAGCCACATATTTTGCGCACATAAATTTCACGGCGTGGCAAAAGCTAAAAACACACAATTTTTACCATATTTTCTCAACAATTTTTTATTTTTTTTTTTACTGTATGCAATGCAAGGTTTTATTTTTTATGGCGCTTCATAACGTTGCCTGGGCATTATGTATTTCCAACATGCTAATGCCAAGCCACTAAAACACACATTTCGTTCCAACAACAACAACAACAACAACAATGGGCACACCTAAAAGCCCAAGAGGCAAAAATCGCCAGCAAATTGAAAAGAGCGCTAAGGGTTCGCAAGTTTTTCATATAAATCTGAAACAGCTGGCGCTAAGAATGGGGCCAGATCCACAGAAACAAGCGAGAAATGAAAAAAATAATAATAATAATAAACGGCATAAGGCTAAGAAATTGAAGGTGAAATAAAAACTGCATTGGCCTAAAGAAAGCTGCGCAGGAAGCTGAAAACGCAGCTGGCCAAATAAAAAAGTTTAAACTAATTTTTTGCATTACGAAACATTATAAAATATTAAAATAAAAATAAAATATTAAACTCGAAAAATTAATGAGCAAATAGGCTTTTAACTGAGATTAAATAATAATAACTATTAAAAAAAAAAAATAATGTATAATATTTAGTAAATAAAATATTAAATATATTGAATATAATTTTGATGGAATTCAATCTAAAATTCGCGTAAATTCTTTAGATTTTATTAGAAATTTTCCAATCAAATTCTTTTAAGTTAAAAATTAATAAATATGTTTTGTAAATTTACCATTAAACTTATCTTTAATTTTTTTTATAAATTCCATTTTTCCTTTTTTTTTATTTATTAACCTAAAATATCCGCATACATATCTTATATTACTACCCAATATTTGCAATCTAGTCCCTAGTCCCATTGTGTGAGTTCAACTCCATCTGACATCTTTCATCTTTTAACACCTTCGTCAGCTCATCAGTTTCGAGTGTCAGCCAGGCTGAAAGGACTTTGCACCTTGCCGAGTTTCCAGGAATTTGTTACCCGCTGCTTGCCTGGCAGCCAGCACAAATCCCTTCAATTATGCGCACATTACAAGCTAATAATATAAACTAAAGGATTACCCCTTGGCGCTATGAGCAAATAATACATATGAAATAGACGCCCGCCACTTGAACCAAATGCCATCAAATTGCTGCTGCCAGAGCACAAGAAAAAAGGAAACCCTTGCCATCCCCCGTCTCTTCTACTTGGAATGTCCTGCGAGCTGAGCTATATAGAGGCTTTAAGCCAAAAGCTCACACATGTGTGGGTATGAATGGTGTCTCAGTGTGTGAGCGTGTATGTATTTATAGTAACTGTGTGTGCGTATGTGTATGTGCGTATGTGTGTGCTCAGGACTTTGCTTGTAATTCAATGCCTGTCAAGTCAGTCAAAATAAGAAAGCGAGAGTATAAAAATTAGACTGAAATAAGCTTTTGTAGAATTTGAAATACACTAAGGATTATTATATAGACATTGCTTAAATTTAATACGAGTTGTCTTCAATCTTTACATTTTTCGTTAAACAATATGTTAACAATGTTATCGATAACAATATCACGGATTTCAGTATTTATTAAAATACGAAATTTTACAGCAAAAATTATAAATTATAAAATATAAAATGTGTATATAATTTAAAATAAAAAAGAAATTTCAGAGATATATATATATATATATATAATATTATAAAAATATAAAAATATCTCTAAAATATTTATTATTCAAACTAAATATATTTTTCGGCAAAAACAACTTTAAACAAAAAAAAAAAAAAAAAAAAAAAAAAAAGAATAGAAAAATGAATAATTAATAATTGTAAATTAAATAATTATAAAAAAAAAAACATTTATAATATAATATAAAATATAAATAATAAAATTCATAAATAAATAAATAATAATCTAAAATTAATAAATAAAAACAAATCTCTCAAGTATTTATTATTCAAACTAAAAATATTTTTTGACCACAACATTTTTTAATAAATAAATGAATAGAAAAATTAATAATTAATAATAATAAAATAAATAATTATAAAAAAAATAAATAATAATTTAAAATTAATAAAAAAAAATCTCTCAATTATTTGTTATTCAAATTAAAAATAAAAAATGATTAGATAATAAGATAAAATATTTCCCATAAGTATAAGTAAGTAAGCATGTAAGTCTAAAAAAAATGATTATAAATTTATTTTCAATCTGAAACGTGTTTTAACTTGAGAAGAATATATCTTCATATGAGTATAACAATCAGCAGTAATGATCAAACAGACAAGCAATTATACATACGTAAATTAGAATACTCAAATAGATGAAATATATATTATCTAGAATTATTATCAACCATCTATCAGAAGAATCATCTACTAAAAATAGCAAAAACCACCTGGCATAGGGTATCAAAAAATTTAAATAGAATTTAAGAGCATTTGAAATACGCACACAGAGCCTAAAAGAGCGCGCGCGCGCGCCTCGCACGTTGTACTTAACGTATTTATGTTGGAAACGTGATATAATAAAGGGAAACACACACACACAAACACACACACAAAAAGAAGAAGAAAACAGGGAATTGTAAAGAAGAGCTTGGGGGAAAAATGAACTGCCACCAAGTCGCCTTTTTTGTTTGAGGCAATAGAAAATCCAAGAGAACGGCCTGCTTTTGATATCAATATCAACGCATCTTATGGCGCTCAACCCTTTGCACACGCAGCCAACAAAATATTACTCATACGCCGCGTTAAGCCAACGAAATCAAGTCAAAGAAAAAAAAAAAGAAGACGAAAAAATATGCTATAGGAATTTCTGTTTCTTCATTTCGTATTTTTTTTTATTTTTTTTTATTTTTTTGCACCCTCGACACGAGTCGGCTGTAAATTGAATTGAAATTCGATGGCACTTAGCCTAACGCCCCCTCAGGTCGTCTGTCTGCTGTCTATAGCTGTCTATATTAAGGTCGTCCATGGCTCAACGCAGCTCAGCTGCCATCATCATCATCCTGGCGCATTAGGCGCGCATTTTCGAGTGCCTTTCCCAAGGATAAACGTAAATTTTATTAGTTTTCGTTCTCGATTCTTTTTTTTTTTTTTTTTTTTTGCTGCTGCTTCTTTTTTGCATTAGCGAAAATTAGTCGGCGAACAGCGGCGAACGACAACAACAACAACAACAACGAACGATGAATCGAAGTTTATTTGACGAGCCAATCGACTTGGAATTCAGTCTTAGACACATTCACACACACACAGGCACAACACACACCCACACACATATATGCCATTATATATATATAATCGTAAGCTATGCTATATATAGCCTTTTTATAAGTTTTATATTTAAGACTTGAAATTTTCTCTCGCTAGGCAAAAAAGCTAAATAAATGCTTGACTAAGCACAGTTAAGAAATCGATAATTAAGTGTGAGCTATTGGTATAGTAAAGCTATTTCTAAAGCTAATAGCTAAGCAAGAAAACTGAATAATAGAGAGATAAATGAGAAAGAGATAATAAAATAGTATTTAATAATGTGAATTCCATGTCGGAATCATCTAAGAAAACTCATAGAGCTAAAGGGAATGAAAGCATTAGTTAATCAAAATTGTCAAGATTTTTAGTATTAATAATATTATTACTTAATAATACAAATATATTTTATAATTTATTTAGCTATATATGTGCATATATAAGTATTAACATATACTATTTAATTTGTAATTAATTTATTTTTTATTTTTAATAATTTTTTTTTTAATTTGTTGTTAATAAATATTGAACTACTTAAAGACAAAACTTATTTAGTAGGTCGAGAGCTATATAAAACAAAAATCTACCTGGCTTAATAAGCAAGAATCCGAATTCGAATACCTATTGCATTGAGTTAGCTAAAAATAAAAAAATAAAAATAAAAAAATATTGTTTGAAATAAAAAATAACAAGCTAAACAAATTTCTATTGCATTGAGTTAGCTCAAAATAAAATTTTAAAAATAATATATTCTTTTAAATAATAAATAAAAATCTACAAAAATACCTAATCAATACAAATTGCACCAATATTTTTTTATTTAATTTCAACAAACAACCAAAAAGTAACAAAGAATTTCAATAAATTTGTTGTGTGCCAATTAATTGAATCAAATATATTCTTCATATTTTTCACAATAATACAAATTTCTATATAGAAATTCCAAGCTGACTTGCAAAAGAGTTGACAGCTGAGCTAAGAAAAAAATTCAAAAAAAAAAGAGAAAGAGAAGATGGGAAAAAAATATAAAGCGTCATTTAAAATGAATCTAAATTAACGTAATATAATTTGACATTTGCGCCTTGTCAGATGAATGTGAAACTTTTTCTTTGTTCTATTGGAGCAGTATGAGTGGGGATTCCTAGGCGCATGAAGCAGGGCCGTGAGAAAGAGATGGGGCATGGTTGCAAATATGCTAAGGGTATTCATTTACTGAATTGCAATCAAGCATTTCATTGCCCTGATTTGTAATGAATTTGCCTAGAGACAGCCAAAGGCTGTCGCTCGCACATTAGAGCGGAGCACTTCAGATTGAATTTCAAAATAAACGAGTAATAGATCTCTGACATTTATTGGACAGGCCCAAAGCACAAAAGAGAGAGACAGTGAAACAGTGAGAGAGGGAGAGGGGGGAAAAGAGAAAGCAGCAAGCAAAGGGTGCCCTGAAATTGAATAGCAAATGAATTTTGCAATGAATGTGAGAAATTACTTGAAAAAATTGTACATACAAAGAAAAATTGTTGAAATTTTAATGCATGATTAAAAAAGATGGCTAGACGATCACTTGATGTAAATGATAATTAGAATATAATCTATTTTATGTAAATTTGTAAGTATCATATGTTTATCATTAAAAAAAAAAGAATGGAAAGAGGAGAACAAATAAATGTATATCCTTAGAATAATAGGTAAATGTGCTATCGAAAGTTATGAAAACGAAATTAAACCTATATATGATACATATAATTATGCTTTTTAATTTATTTACTTATTTAATTATTTTTTTTTTTTATTTAACTATTTATTTATTTAATTGTTTATTTATTTATTTATTTATTTATTTATTTATTTACTCATTTATTCATTTATTCATTTATTTATTTAAGTATTTCTTTTTTATTTATTTATTTATTTATTTATTTATTTATTTATTTAAGTATTTATTTATTCATTTATTCATTTATTCATTTATTCATTTTTCATTTAATTATTTATTAATTTATTCATTTATTTATTTATTTAAGTATTCATTTGTTCATTTATTCATTTATTCATTTATTCATTTATTCATCTATTCATTTATTCAGTTATTCACCTATTCATTTATTCATATATTCATCTATTCATTTATTCATTTATTCATTAATTAATTTATTCATGTATTTATTTTTCAAATACAATATATGTTATTGATACTAATACATGTTATCGATAAATGCATTATCGATATTTTAAAAACAAATATAAATATCTATTTAGAAGAAAGTTAACTCACTGAACTTCACTTCTCACTTAGAAATTTAGTTAATCTTACATATTTGCGGCTAATCAGAGCGCAAGCTAGCGAGCTCGAAATAAAGTGGCTCACATTTACAACTGGATTCAGTTCGTGCCACAATGTTGCATATGTTGTGCAATAAATTTCAATTGGAGCTCAAGCAAAAGTAACTCAAAAGCGCATTTGCTAAATGAGCTCAGGACTTTGATTATTATTTGCAGCACGCCCCTGAGGGGCGATTTATATATAATATATTTATACATATATGAATGTGTATATGGACATGTAAAGAGAGAAAGCTAAGCTTTGCGTACAACAATGAAAAACCCCTCACTCAATACAATCTAAAGCTTAGGAAAATTCCATTTTACATTTAACCAGGTGTCAGCGAGGAAAATGGTTTTACTCTGTATTTGCTTTGCTATTCCCCACTCACTATCTCTTCCTCTCCCTTGCTCTCTCTCCCCCGCTCTCTCTCTCTCTCTGTCACGGTCTCTTTCTAGCACCCCCTATGCAATTGGTCAGGTAAGCAAGTGTCTGCGGGATTTGCGCCACATTGCACGCTGCGTATACGCAATAAATTTTCACATTTTCCAACTGGCAAAAGTGTCCGCCAAGTGTAATTGTAATATTTGCTGAATGCGTGTGCTAAGTTTTGGACAGCATTTGATATTTGCCAAACCCTTAACTGGAAATGCGAAGAAAATTCTACCTGTCCCACAGCCAAATCTCTCTAATACTTAACCATTTAAATAGGTGTATGGGGGGGTTTCGGTGTATGTGTGTGCATTTGATATGCTTATCCAATTGACAGTTAAGTTTGCTGCTGTTTACAGTTAGCTGATGGGGTGCAAAGTGTTTGGCTTAATGTAAGGGGATAATTCACATAGAAGAGATTGTTACACAGATTTAAAGAGTTATTGTTATTGAAATATAATTTTTTTTTTTATTTTTAAATGAGAACAATAGAATATTATATTATTCAGTCTGATTTCAAATGAGATTATCAAAAAGAAAAACTTTTAATTTACTGAAAATCTTTTCAGCTAAAGCTAATGAAATGCCTCTGCTAAAAACTCGTTTTCTCATTTGACTCTCCCAAGGGGCGCTCGAGCTTTTGTGGGCCTCTCATTATAGTTATCCGCACATTAATGAAATCTCTAAAGGCGCTACGCATATGTGTGTGTGTGTGTGTGCGTGGTTTCTTAAGCTAAATGACGGCACAAATTTATATGCCACAAGACTGCATAGACGCATATGGCACATCTGATAAGCAAATAGTTCAGGAATGAGCAGAGAGAGAGAGAGAGAGAGAGAGACGGAGTCAAGGAGCGGTAAATGTTCCGTCTTCCACAACGAACCACTTCGACTGACGCTGATTGATTTGAATAAGCGCGCGCATATTTATCAAATTAGCCGCAAGACCCTTAGAGAGTAAGAGAGAGCAACAGACATGCTTACAGTTACAGATAATTTGAGCAGTGGCGTGAATAAAAAGGGACAAGAATTATTCATATACTGAATAATTATAATACTGAATAAATTATAAAGCAATATGCTATATACATATGTATATGCTATATACCTTTTTTTTTAGCAGCTGCTGTGCAACGCGATCAATTTATTCCTCTTCACATACTTTTGTTTTCTCGAACACACCTTAACACCGACCACTGAGTAAAACAAGAGCGATCACCACAAAAGCAGCCGTCAAACTAATGCTCACTAAGGCTTACTTGCGCCTTGACATTGCAGAGAGAAAATTGCAGCCCACTAATATTCACACATGCAAGTTACATATTTGTTGTTGTTGCCTATACAGAAATAATAGACAAAGAGAGCACAGACAGGAGAGCGTAGACAAGAGAGCGTAGATTGAATGCGCCCTAAGCTAGATTCACTTACCTGCTAGCGCTATGACTGAAGAGCAACATGAGCGAAGTAAAGTTAAAAAGAAATGAGTGGGAGAAAGACAGCAACATGAACCGGGATTGAAGAGCCATAACGGAACTTCAAATGAACTGAGCAAAGTGAAGAGAATCAGAGTCATAGCTGAAAGAGACATATGTATGTACGTAAAGTAAAATTATTATATATTACGCAAAATAATATATAATTATATGTAAAATATAAGCTGAAGTCTGTCAGAGCCATAGCTAAAAAGGAAATTCATTTATAAATAAAATATAAAACTTTGAAATTCCCTTTTACACTAAGCCTCTGACCTATTATCCTCCCTGTGTCTGTGTGTGTGTGTATTTGTGCCCATAGAAAATGTCATCAACTAATCAAGTGGCATTTGCCAAGAGAACGGGATGAAGAGAACACAAACTAAACGGGGGCCAAAACGAAAATGAATCGCTTGTGGTCAATGGAAACATAAATTTGATGAGCGCACAAAAGTGCGAACGGGCGAACCAACGCGAGAGATGAATGTAATAAATAAAAACAAATAGGCGCATCAAATTGATAAAATGCGTAGACGTTGCGTTGATTTTGATTTAAATGCTCAACGCACATAAATCAATAAAAACAAAATGAATAAATATTACAATGGCAGAGCGGCTGGCTCTATAGTAAATAATAATAATAAATAATATCGCGTGGCAAGTTTTGCAGTTTTTCAACACTGTCCATTAGCGGAACATAAATAATAAAAAGCCCCAACGACAGTCGACAGCCGACAGCCGACATCCGTGAGCCGAGCGTCGAGAGCGGAGTGAACAAAAGGCTTCGTTGGCCAGCCCCATTAACATACTTTGTTTAGCCAACAATATAGTAATCATAATCAGAATAATAATAATAATAACAATAATCATCGTCTTCATCATCATCATCATCATGGTCGTTGTAAATGGGTTAAGCTGAAGCTGCTGCGAACTGACACAATTTTAATATGTATTTACTTAGCGGCTTTTTATGCATTTCCTTAGATTTAACAGCCATCAGCTGCTGCGCGCCTTTTATTAAAAACTTGGTCAAATATTAAGCGCACCAAGAGGGTTAACGCAGCAGCGCCCACTGTACCATGGTTTATAATTCTGAATAATTTCGCTAAATATATATATATATATTTTTTTTTATTTCTTGACCAGCCACAAAGGCCGAGCGAACAATAAAATTAGATTGAGAGCGCGAGACCCTGGGCCGGTTCGTAATATATTTTCATTAAATTTTATGCAATTTTATGGTCTACATTTTGGCTGAGGCTGGAGCAGGAGATGTTTGGGGGGTGGGCATGGTCTGTGCCGAAATGTTTATGCATATAATTAAATGAGTGTGCAAATAATTTCCAACTGTTTATTACCAACAAAAGGTTGGTCAAAGGTATTTATGACCCACGGCACTGGGGCAGTACGAGACCCAAAATTAATCTCTTAAAGGAAAATGAAATTCTTTTCTTATGCAAAAATATATGCTAATAAATAATGTAGATCAAATGTATAATATGAGAGGAATATTTTGAGAGTTATTATACTGACATGCTAAACTAGAAGGTTTACGAATGAAGCTCAAAGCGAAATTGAGAAATAGTTTACTATGCTAATAAAAAAGAGACATGTAAGGAAGAGTGGGTAAATAAAAAACAAAAAGATTTAAATGAACATATGAAAAAGTTAGAGAATAATAATCAGATATAAAGATATAGAGAGAGGGATAGAGGGATGTTGTGCGAGAGAGAGAGCAGTAAAATAAGACAAAATTGAAAGAGAGAAAAAGAAAAACAAATTGAGAGTGAAAGAAAAAGAAAATGGAATCAAGAAGTGATAAAAAGAAAAGAGGAAGCCTGAGAGGCTGACTGATTGAGAGCTTCATACAAAATTATTAACAGATTCCAACATTTATTCGACTGATTATAATAATCAAGAGTAAGTAATAGGAGTTAGAGCATAGGCAAAGTACATATATAAGACAAAAATTCAAAGCTACCAGAAAAATATCTCTGAATGCTTAAAAAAAAAAGAATGCAGAATGTCTTCAAAGATATGAATTCTAATAGATTCAATGTACACCATCAAAAATAAACAAAATCTATATCTTCTACCAAAAAAAGACCCTAAAACTAATAAATACTAAGACCTATTCCACGCAAACATCACTTCATAAATTTACTTGTCACAAGACGAAAAAAAAAAACATTAAATTTATGGCAAGCAGAAAAGTTTTCCTCTTCTTTTGTTTTTTCCTTGATTTCTGCTCATCAGTTGAGTTCTGTGCCATTAGCCAACACTGGACACATCAACAGCTTTTTGCACTTTTGCAGCAATAACAATAACAATGTGAAATTAAATAAAAATAATGCCAAAACAAAGCACAACAAGGGCATAAAACTTGGCTTGCGAAAGAGACAGAACTCAGAGAGTGTGAGAGAGAAAGTTGTGGCTTCTCAACGGGGTCATGCGGCGTATACGCAATGCCAATAAAAAGCCAAACACACAGACTCCACACTGGCCAAGAAACCAAAAACAACAAATATACCAAATACCAGAAATGCCTTTTATTGAAATTTATGACATCGACTCCATCTACCGCCCTGCCCACACTCGCTCAATGGCCAGTCCAAGTTATGAAATCACTGGCGAAACAGTCTCTGCATCTCGTCCAGTTGGCCCAAACACTTTGCACATTTCAATTAGTTTCAATTTGTTAAAAAGCCAAAATAATGCAATTGGATTGCAGCATTGATTTTGATTGCATATGCCCCCTCTCGCTCTCTCTCTCACTCTTTGTGGGTAATGTGATTAGACCAAAAAAAGTCAAATATTTATATATGCATATAAACATTTACGTCTGTGTGATAAAATAACAATTGAATATTACGCATACGCCCCAGGGGGCGTGCATATGTTATCCCAAACGAAGTTAGCGCAGCTGCACGAAACTGTTAACCCTTTTTTTTTCTAAATACCCTGTGCTTATTGCTAGTCTATTAAGTGGGGTATATTGATTGAGTGAGTGGTTATGCGACAAATTAATGAGGCGTAGCTAATGATCGTCGATAGAATAGATATTTTTAAACTCTATTGCAAATACATTTAATAAAGGCATGCCTTGCTGTCTTTCTTGTAATTCTCTAACTGTCTCTCTGCCTATAGGAATATCTGTCTGTCGAGCTGCCATAGTTTAGTATTCAATTTTTCTTTTATCTTTCTCTCTTTCTATGTCTATCTGTCTATAGCTATTCAGCTTGTCAATCTGTTTGTCTCTCTGAATATTGCAAAATCGATTTCTCGCTCTATATCTATATATATCTCTATATACAAGTAGATATATTTCTCTATTTTTTCTAACTCTGTCTAATTCACTAACTTTGTCTGTCTGTCTATCTTTGTCTCTGTTTGTATCAGCACATTTCTCTGTCCAACTCTTTCCTTAACTCTCCATATGTTTCGCTCTAATCATTCTCTATCACTTTGTTTTTTTTTCTGTCTTTCTCTCTCTCTCTCTCTCTCTCTCTCTCACACTCACTCCCTTTCCCTCACTCTCTCTGTTCAGCTCTCCCTGCCTAGAACGTTTGCATAGACTCTTATTCAGTCACTTGTTTACTTACTGAGACTCACTGTGCGTGCATCAATCGTATCTCTCCCTAGACGAAGTTCATTAAACGAGAGCATCACGCGAATAGTTCAACTCAAGAGGCAAAATAAAAACGAATAGAAACAAAGTCTATTGCTGCGAGCGAGAGCCAGTGAGTATGTTTTTTTATTGATCTAGCAAACAGAGTCCGCTCTCTATTCAACTAATATCAATAAGAATTAAATTGGAGATCTGATACATGACAGAGCAACTGCCAGTCGGGCATATCCGCTCAGCACATTGTGACTTCAATTTTTCTGGATTTCTTTCATGCATTCGTTTGCTGCTGCTGTTGTTGTTGTTGCTGTTGACTAGGCCAGGGCATTGTTTATGGTCAGCTAACGGTTTCTATGACTGTGGCAACATCCGTCGCACATTTTGGGGTCCTGCTGCCAGCTGCGCTGCCCATTCAAACGGAAATGAGAACTCAACGCAGCGGAAATTTAATAACGACCAGCAATTCAGCGACAAGTGGACGTTGCGACCAATGCTCGAACGACATATTTATGCGGCCATTTTGACTGACCGCAGTAACCAGAGTCAGAGTCAGAGTCAGAGTCAGTCCCAGAACCAGCCACGCCCCCTATCAATTGTTGTGCAAGTGCTATGTGTGTGTGTGTGTGTGTTCATTGACAAATGACCATTTCATATGTGAAATGGCAATTCAATTGATTTTCAGCGCGCGTGTGTGTTTGTGTTTGCAATTGAAATGAAAATAGTTCAAATATGTTTGCCCAGGCTGCGCATAGCAATAATGAGAAGTATTTCATAAAGACCCCCACACACACATATACACACACACACATAAATTGTATCCTTCTGAAAAGGACAACAACAACAAAAAAATACTGACAACAAATTGTCAATAACAATGGCAAAATGTTAAACGGCGGCCAGCGCCACAGCACAATCCAACACAACTGCAACTGAAATTTATGGCTCGAACAGATCAAGCACTCATATGTCATGGTCATAATAATAAATTTTATTATTTAATTTGGAATTGCGCGAAAATGTGCCGAGTATTTGCGCGCATAAACTAGTGCGTATATCAACGGCAATTAGGCGTCATTTAATTAGAGTATCTAAATTATATATTTATCTAGATAGATAGCTTGAACTTTTTAGATAGTTGACCAAATGGGTTTATGGTTGAAATAAATTATAAGTATATACAAATATAGGTAATTAATAAACAGAGATTTTTATTTATATATTTTTTTATTTATATATAAATATATTGATATATTTACTTATTTTTATTTTTTAGTTTTTAATTTTATATAGGTAATTCATGAAATTTATACTTTATATTTTTTATTTATTTATTTACATAAATATTTATTTACTTTTATTTTTTTTTTTTTTTTAGTTTTTAATTTTATATAATTTATAGTTGAAATAAATTGAGCTAAATACGAATATAGGCAATAAATAAACTGAGATTTTTTTATTTCTATTTAGTTTTTTAAATAGAGTATTTAAATTATAAATTTATCTAGATAGAAAGCTTGAACATTTTAGATAGTTGATAGAATTTATAGTTTTAAAAAATTATAAATATAGGTAATTAATAAACAGAGATTTTTATTTATTTATATTTTATATTTATTTATTTATATACATATTTATTTATTTTTATTTTTGTAGTTTCAGTTTTATATAATTTATTATACTTGAAATAAATTGATATAAAAACGAATATAGGCAATTAAGAAATAGAGATTTTTATTTCTGTTTTTATTTATTTATTTTTATTTTTAATTTTAATTTTTATTTATTATTATTATTTTATTTTTTTTTTTTTTAGCTCTTTTTAAGCCTCATGACAACTAAAGATATTTAGGCAGCAGGAAGAAGCATAGAAAGCAGAAGGCAGACATGGATATCGAAAATCAATTGAATAAACTAAAAGATCTATGAAATGATAGATCTATGAAGAGACAGATGCTTGAAGAGTTAGATCGAAGAATTAGACGAACAAAACTTAGAACTCACATCAAAGAGTTACTCATATTTATACCTAAAGACTCTGCCACTCATCATTCTGTAGGCATCCAACATATCTATACATCACTTTACATAACCACAATCTTGAGTGGAAAATAATTATTATTTTTTGTTTCCTGCACAGAAAGCACACAAAGAAAAAAAAGTTGAATAACGATAATAATTGAATTGACTAAGGTTAATTGAAAAACTTGTTAAATGTTGCAAACAAAATGTGTTTAAAGGCACTCAAACGTGCTGAGCCTCAATTAGAATAGGCTTCATTAGGTCAGTTAATAAGATGCTCGACTTGGGGGCTCATCAAATTGAAATGCCTTTGTGCGCGAGCATTGGGGCGCACGTCTCTCATAATCAGCTCTCACATAATTATAATTTTGCACACACACAATGAAAAAAAAAAAAAAAAAAAACAATTTTCTATGAAATTAATTTCGCTCAAATCAGCAGCGAATAAAAAGTCACTCACTTGTCTATTGTTTGGCTTTGCGCCGTCCAAAGCACACATGATGAAAAGGGAAAACGAAGTGAAAAGCTCGGCCCGCTCTATTTAGACGCTTGTGTTTAGGGTCTGGGCCATATTATCTTACTCTTGACATTTCTTTTTGAAAGGCAGCCGCTTTACACAATTTTATCCCTGACTTGCTGTGTGTGTGTGTGAGGCAGAAGACGTCTAAGCAGTCTCAGCAGCCTCAGCAGCTGCGCCTGTCAAGATAACAAAAAGAGTTTTTCGTCTTTGCTGCTGGCTTTGCCATTGTGCATATCACTTGGGCCAGATTTTACAATTAGATATATATAATTTTAGCATGTGCATTTTGTTTTTAACGAAAATTAAATTATGCAAAAGTTATCAGCAAAAAAAAGCTGGAATTATGCAATTTGATTTAAATGAAATTTGTTAAATTAATTAAATTTGACACGAACTTTAGCAGACGAAAACAGCAGCAGCAAAAGCAGCAGCAGCAGCAGCAGGACTTGGAATTAATTTGCCAACGCTTAAGCCAACAAGTGAGATTGACTAAAGTGATAGACTAACAGATACTCTGTTCACAAGATGTAAAACAAAATATAGAACACGTATACTTATTTAACAAGAATTTATATATCTAAATTAATATATTTAAAAATTAATTATAATACCATAAATTTTATATAAACAGAAAATTAATTTGTTATTTAAATGTTATTTATATTAAATTCATTAAAATATTTTAGCTTCAATTTATTTTATATAAATAGTAAATTAATTTATGTTATTTAAATATATTAAATTTATTAAAATAATTTAATTTCAATATATTTTATATAAATAATAAATTTATTTTTAAATGTTTTTTTAAATATATTAAAATTAATTATAATTTAAGTTCAATATATTATATATAAATAGCAAATCAATGTATATTGTTTTTTAAGTATATTAAATTTATAAAAAATAATTTAATTTCAATATATTTTATATAAATAGTAAATTTATTTATAATGTTATTTAAATATAATTTTAAAATAAATTAATTTTTGTTACCTATTTTAAATAAATTTTATTTGATTTTATACTTTAAAGTTCAATATGCAAAACAAAATATAAGAAATAAATATATAAACTTTTATCTAAGTTAGATTTGTTCAACAATAAAATTAAAATCTAACAGACTTCTATAGTTAACTCTATTCAGGTACTACCAATTCCATTCTCATATATACTCCTATATAGCACAACTTTCTCAAGAAAAAGAGTCAACTCATTACCATTCAAATGACTTGCATTCACTTCTAGCAGCCCATATTTCTCGGCTTACAGGGTACAAAAAGTAATTATCCATTATTTACTTTATTTTACAGAAGCCTCTCACACACATACACGGACATTCACATTGACAGGCATCGCCACATACAACTGTATGTAGATCTATCTGTCTGCAGCTATTCATTCCGGTATTCCAGTTGTATTCACACCAGAAATTAGCATAACAAAAGGCAGCTGCACAATTCAAACATTGCTAAGTCGATTCTTAATTTTCAATTAAAATCCAATTTGTGCACACAAAAACGCCAAACGACAGAGAGAAAAGGTTTTTCTTTAGCTTCTTCAATGCTTCTCATATTTGCTTCTTCCTTTTTTTTTCTACTCTCCCAAATGAACAAATATTTTTTTGCTTAAATCCATTGTCAATCCTTCAAAACGGACATGCATCATGTGCATGAATTGATTCAGCTACAAAATTACTTGGATTGAATGGAAAGTTTTGTTTTTTTTCCTCCCCCAATTTGTGACGCACATCAAAGGGAATTATGTTTGTGCTCAGGGATTAGGGATTAATTTGTTAGCTCAAGAAAATTGTCAATCTATTTTGCTTTAATTACGTTTTTAAGAATGAAAAATATTTATAGAAAATATTAGAAAAATGAAAAGTTAAATGACAAAATTGGTATAAAATTAATGGAAAAGAAATAAAAAATATTGTTATATTTCTTTTGTGTTATTATATAGTTCAAATAGAAATAAAATAAAATAAATAAACTAACCTCATATTTTTAGTAAATTTACATTTTTAAAATAATCTGCAAGAAATAAAATATAAACAAAATTCATATTTTTAGTAAATTATTATAGCAATTTAATTTACATTTCTACACTGCAGTAAAAAATATATAAAAATTACAATTTTAAGTATTGCCTAAAACGAATTTAAGCAAACCATAATTAAAAAGTATAAAACTAAAAAGAAAATGAAAATTTTTCTGAGCATTCCATGTACGATTTTATAGCTTTGCCAATCGAGAAGTCTTTTGAATTTGGAACTTTCGTTGATAGCGAAAAGTGTGCACGATTTTCAATTCTTTATAACGCTGCTCGTAATATCCCCTTCGATCCAGTTTCTTGGCCAGCCCACACGCCTGCGGCTGATTGGTGTTATAGAGGCCCAACAATAGATTGGCAAATGCCAACTGAAAGTCCTGCTCCAGATCGTGTATGGCATCGCACGTGCTCTGACAGCAGTTGCGCACTTTCAGCTGTCGCTGTGCTGAATCGTCATCCGCATAGATGAGCTGGCAGATCGATAAAAATTTCTGCTGCACCACATCCAACTGAAAGATGGGCTCATAGAGCTGCATCAGTAACAAACGTAAACGGGCATAGTCACGGGTTAACCACAGACCATTCAGAATTCTATCCATATATGAGCCCTGCAACTGGAGCAGTTCGTCCAGAGTCTTCACCGTATTGCAGCCCAAGTAGAGCTTCGCAAAGGCGCTGTCGAGGACATTTTCCAGCATATAGCTGCGCAACAGCAGCATAAACTCCTGCAACCTATCGATGAACTGATCGAAGCGATCACGCACCTGCCGCGCCTCCTGTGATTGCTCCAGATTAATGCGCTCCCAGAAATGCGATTGCTGACGTCGAATGCGCTCGTTCAGTACATAGTCCGCATAGTGCAGCTGCCAGAGGCACACAAAGCACGATTCATACTGCCTGAGGCGTCCGCCCAGCAGCGTTTTCCAGTGACATGGCTGTTGCCAGCGCAGCAGGAAGCAGCACCAGCAGCGACTGCCCTGCTGCTCGCCCCTGACCACATAGAGCGGCTTATTGTAGACGCCCAGCAGCTGCTCCAGCATGCTGTTTAGCTGTGCGGCACAATAGCATTCGGCTGGCTGCTCCAGCACCGGCTCCAGCAGCTCAATCATCTCGCGCACAAACTCCACGTCGGTGAGCAATAAATATTGATGTAGACGAGTCAATAGCTCTAGAGGATCGGGTCGCAGCTGCTGCAGCTGCTCGAACAACTGTCGCGATGTATCCAACTGCAGAGTGCCCAAGAGCTCGATCAGCGGCTGCTCGTCCATCTCACGATAGCTGCTAACACAGGCAGCTGCCAGCTGCTGCTGCAGCTCCGATTCCTGCACCACCAGCTCCAGTTGCCTACCCAAAAAGTGGCGTGCAAAATGTTGATTCCGGCCCGTCGCTAGGAGCTGCTGTGCCAGATATTCGTTTATGAAATGCGGCAATTGCTCTGGCAACAGCTCAAACTGTTCCAGCCAATAGCTCTCGATCTGGCCCCCAGTGTGCTCCACAATAAAGAAATCACCCGGCAGCAGCTCGCCCAGCTGCAGCCAACTTCTAATCCTCTTCAGCAACGGCTCGGCGGCGCATTGTATCCACTGCTTGAGCACCTCATCATAATTGCCACAGCCCAGGCCCAGTTGCTGTTGCAGATACTGCAGCGGCGATTGATGACGTCTCAGCTCATCGCACAGGTGCAGCAGCCACTGGAAACGATGGACATAGCGACGTGATTGCTGGTACACCTGAATCAGACTTGTCCCCTGCTCCTTGTGGCACTGATAGAATCTAGAGTACGCATGCAGCTCGGCCATCAGGCAGGGCGTCAGCGCTCGTCCATATTCGCCAAGTTGCTGTGGCAGCAAATCGTGCTGCTGCTGCAGGCATCTGTAGTAGTGGCCCACCTCGGCCAGGGCGAGCAGCAGATAGGATTCGCTGATGCTGCTCTGATGATGGGGTGAGCGCAGCATCAGACGTGGACTCAGCGCCGAGGCACGCAGCTGCTGGCACTCGTAGCCGAGCAGAGCGTGCAGAGCATCGACAAGACGTTCCTCTGCGCTCAGCTTAACGGTCATGCCACGATCACGCTGCTGCCAGCGCAGCCTCTCGTATTCCTCGAGTTCCTCTTTGGTCAGCAGTTGCTGCAGCTGACATTTGCCAATCGCTGCCAAGCATTCCTCTGGCTGGTATAGATATTGTTTGCGCATGCAACGCAAATATAGCTTGAGGCGCCGCTTGATGTTGGCGACATCTATGGTCGGTTTAGGGCAACTCGCTTGCGCTGCCGCGATCTCGATGAACTGCTTCCACTGCTCATAGAAATCGGGCGCATCGGGCTGCAGGGCTGAACACTGATAGGCGGGATTGCATTTGAATTGTTTGATGATGAAACGAGATGCGGCTATGATATACCGTTGGTGATGCCACTTGGCTGGTGAAGCTATCAATGTCGGTGTTATCGATTCATTGAGTTTCGATACTTTTTCAATAGCTGCACAATTCTTCTCTCTTAGTCTATCAATGTCCTCATCCATTCCGTTCTCAGGTATTTTGCATATTAGCGTTTCATTTTGTGATATCGATTGATTATCGATCTTTGGCGAGCGCTTTACAGCTTCTTCCACATGCTCTAGTTGATTTTGATCACATGGCGTTTTTTCGATTGCCAGTGATTTTTCCTCTTTTATCGGCTTGTCGGCTATCAATTTGGCCTGATCTCCTAGATATAGCATTTTTAAAAATTTCCTAATATCTGTAATTACCTTATGCGTATCAATTAATGGTTCCGATGCTTGCGACGAATCTGATGCCATCGACTGTTTATCGAATTTTAAGCGTTTTTTGTTTTGCGGCAAAATTTCCTTAGATTCTGCTCCAGGTTCCAATCTAGATGAGTTAGATAACGAGCATTCGGCCGAGATTGAAGTAGCCTCGCTTGTCGTTGGATTAGACATCATTTGAGGTTGATCTCCTCTCGCCTGTTTAATATCTTCTTCTTCTCCTTTAGGAGTATGCTGTGTTATCGATTCTGCAACAGGTTTAACATCTTCCTGGCATATTGAGCTATTTATTTCTGGCAAGCTTTGCTTACTTTCTTCTTCAATTTCCATTTTATTTAGATGGAAATTAACTGGAGTATACAGAAATATTTCATTGCATATCGATCTGTTCTCTTTTGTTGTACTATTTACCAACGATTCCAGCTGATCTATTGGTATTGAAATCTTTGATGCAACTTCAAGATGTCGAAAGATTATTTCGCTTTCCGTAGCTTTTATAGGACCTAGCTTTGTTTTCGATGCATTGCTATCGAGTATACAATCTTTTGTTGTACTATTTACCGACGATTCCAGCTGATCTATTGGTATTGAGATCTTTGATGCAACTTCAAGATGTTGAAAGATTATTTCGCTTTCCGTAGATTTTAAAGGACCTAGCTTTGTTTTTGATGCACTGCTATCGAGTATACAATCTTGATGATATATCGACAAATTGATTTCTAGCAAACTTGTTTTAGAAGAAGAAGCATCATTTGATTCCAGTTTACTTTCACAGTTGACTGGGGCAGCTGGAGTGTCGTCGGTAATTATCGATGGAGTCTCTGTGATCTGTTGTACATTTGTAATTGTCTCTATGTTTTTATTTGTTTCATTTTGAGTGCTCGATTCTGGTATCGATTCTAGCGCTGTTTTCTGTTGACGTTTTCTTCGGCTTGAGGATGTCGAACGATTAGGCATCATCTTTAGCTGAGCCAACTGTTTGTGAATTTTTGCAAGCATTTCCGTTGTTAGCACCAGCATGCCAAGAGTATCGGTAAGAGGTTCCAATTTTGGTTTTGATATCGATGGGCTAACCGCTTTTGATTCTTTCTCATTATTTGACTCAGGAACAACTGAATCATCCGTTTCATCAAGCACTTGCTCGGATTCTATTGCAGTTGACAATTGTTTGGGCTCGGTTGACAAATTTGATTCTGTCTTCAGTTCACTGGATTTACGTTCGGGTTGACATTCCGAATGCTGAAATTCCTCAATCACTTCCTTTGAAGAGTCCATTGAAGATGATGATCGATGTGATATTGATTGATTTGGTTGTTGAAGCTCACCAATCGCATTCTTTGAGTATTCTGTAGAAGTCGATGGTTCGTGCTCGTTTATCGATTGATTATCGACTAACTTTTTAACTGATATAGAATTATCGATATCTGGAAACTTGACAGCAAGCACTTCTCCGCTTTGAGCTCTTACTCGTTCGGAAACAGCTTCCTTTATAAGACATTTATCGCTAATAGCTGACTTATCGATTTCTATAGAAAATATCGATTTCTCTTGTATAGATTCGTCAATGTTTGACAAATGCTCATCTTGCCAACTGCTCGCATCGGATATTTGCTTCAAATAGAAATTCACAGGAATCGGTTCATCATGCAAGCTGTCAGCTATCGATTTATGAATTATCGACGGAGCTCTTTGGGTTTGCCAATTGCAAAAATCATGTTCACTGCATTTAATTGGCTCTTGCTTAGGTTTTTCGGGTATTACTTCTTGTTTGTGTTCTACTTCAGGCGTATCCCCTATTGATATCGATGCCGATTCATATATCGATGCAGATTTCATTGGCGCAACATCAATTGTTTCTCTAGTAGACAGTATGCGAATTGCTGGCTCCCCACTATAGGTAGGATCAGAAGTTATTAAACCGCTCTGTATTTTAGTCATACTCGGCACCAGCTCTTGCTGTATTATTGGCTGATTGATTTCGGGCAACATTTCTTCGGATGCCGTGTAGATCCAATCTTTGCATTGTCCGCTTATGGATTCTAGATTTTCTTGTGGCAATTTCGACATGGAATTTAATGATTTATGCAGCACTGTCGAACTATCGTTTGTTGTTTGTTCCTCCTGTATTGTTGTGTAAACAATATCGGGCAGCATCTCTTCAGATGTGGTCAATATGAAATTCTGTCGCAATTCATTTAGTGATGATGGACACTGCGAGAAATCGACTTGAGTACTCAGATTATGTGTAATTGTTGATTCTCGTTGATTTATCGATCCATTGGGTAATTTATATATTTTATGCGCTTTACTTTCACTTGCAATCGTACTTGCTTCCATTTCCGAATTTATCCTATTCTTCGATTGCCCAGTATGCAAATCATCAGTATTTGTGGCTATATCTGTGCTCACCTCATTTCGATTAGTTTGTACACTTTGATCCAATTGCATGATGGAAGCCTCTGTTTGCTGTGACTTATTCGATATCACAAATGCATTGGGATCTATGATTTGAGATCCATTCTCTGACGTTTCATTGATGCTCTTACAATTCATAAATACTTCAACAGTTTGAAGAGGCTCTGCAAGCTGACTGCTTACCTCTGACGTCAAGCAGACGCTCTTGCGGTTCTTATAAAACTCAACTGTTTGAGCAGGTGCCATAAATTGAGTGACCTTACCATATTGACCTTTCAGAAAACTGAAAGGTTTCGAATTCTTTTCAGCTGTAATTGATATTGATTATTTATTGATTATATAGATTCTAGTTTATAGAGCGATAGCCTAACTATTCTAATAAGCGATAAGTCTATACTTTTTATAGTTTTTATGTAAATCTCTCTGAATTCTTTTGCCTTACCAGCATTTAGTTTCCATTCCCGAGAAAATGCTCGCAGCTCGCTTTCGATATCCTCGCAGTCCATCATATCGGAGCTCAGCGGTGAGGATTCTGAACTCTTCGGGTGTGCCATATAAATGATTTTCAATTCTGTATCTCTGATCAGCTTCGGTTCCTCTTTGTTAGCATTTCGATTCATTGGATTATAGTTCTTCACACAGATTGCTCGCTCCCAGCGCAAACACTTCAATTGACAGCGATTTAAAACAGGCTTACATATCACATAGCAGAAGCCCATTTGAAGTATCGTTCCAGTTCGCTCTCTTGACGAATTTATTTCCAATTCCTTCTCATTCAAATGCAGCACACTTTGAGCCAGGCAAATGAGGTTCTCCGTAAAGTCTTCCTGATACTTCAATTTGCCTTCTAACTGCATTTTCTGTGGATTTTTCTCATCGAACATATGATAGCAAAATGCTAGATATTCTTGACGTTTCGTTTCATTTGGCTCGAGTCGTAAGAGTAGCCGATATAGATGTAAAAAGAGCTTGTAGCGATGCTCTTGAAGACACTGTTCCTCCACATCCGTCGTTGACTGCAATTGTTTGAAGCGTTGCCAAAAATCATTCAGTTTAATTTTCATCTGAGTTTCCGGTTTAATGAACGCTTTGCCATACTCCAACCTGGAACGCTTGCAGCCGAGAGCGACGCCCAGCTTCCAGAGGAGCATGGGTATACTGCTTGCCAAATCCTTGGGCGAAAGCCCCAGCGGAGATTTGCGCGGGTGCTTCAATTTCTGTTGTTTTTTATCATCAGCCATGAGTAAATCGAATGCTCAAAACATATGAGAGAAGAAGAAAATAACGAAGCTTGAACAGAACTGCAAAAGGACGTGAAAAAAATACTTTGTAGAATATAAAAAAAAAAAATTATATAAAAATAAAAAAATAGATCAATTCTATTTGAAGGCTGATCTAAAGATACTGTTTTTTGAAATCCATGTCTAATGTCAAGGAAATTTAAATATTATGTATAAAACCTATAAATGTGTATACAGATAGAATCTATAAGAATAATACTAAATCTCTTCTACCCAAAATTCTCTCAACTCTTTACACAGCATTTTCGCAGCTTACTTACAATTGTAAAAAACCGTTGCAACTTTTAAACTATAAACAAAATAGAAAACATTTACTCAAGAATTTGTATAAATATATTTTTTTTTTTAGAATTTTTTTTTATATTTTATATAAATTTATATAAATATACATACATTTATTTTGTTGTGAGCTGATAACTAATCCAAAGCGCTGTCAGCCTAGCAAACAAATTCAAATAAATTGTAGCTTAGCTGTCGTATTTCATAAATCTTCAGCGAAATATCACAACGCCGCGTAATTAACTCATAAATCTATCAAAAGATTGTCGACAGGTTAAAAAAAACTCGAGTGTTGAGCAGAAAATTGCGTTTGCAGCCGCAACCTTTTTGCAACTTTTCATTCATTTCAACGAACTAGTTTTCAATGCCTGAGTATAGGGGAAAAGGTGAGGGTGGGTGTAGGGGCATGGGCAGGAGTGGCAGCAAGAGTAGCAGCAGAAGCAGGCTCACTCGCTGAAAATGTATGATGCCACTTTTAACCTGAGACCGTAAAAAGTTTTGCCAGCGCAAGAGGAAACTATGCAAAGATAAGTGAAAAAGATTATAAATGCATTGTAGTAAAATTTACCGCCAACATCAGCGACAAAAGACACAGGCGTAAAAACAAATGAAAGAGGAAAATACACGACTAGTAGATACCCTGTGCTCAATTGCAAACGTCAACAATGTTTGACTTTAGCTATTTATAAATAGTAAATGCTTCAGTTAAATGATTTGAGGCAACTTTTGTAGCTAGAAAGATTTTGTAAACAAGAAAGATTTTCAAACAAATATAAAAATATATATTATTATTTGTCTATTTAAGGCACAATTAACAATTTTTAATATATCCCTCGTTCACTTATATAAATCTATAATATCGAAATCCATAATGTATCGATATTTATCGATATAAGAAAGAAACAGTAATATTTTTTTCAACTTCACACACTTAACCTAGCCCATAAATTACCTACTCAATATGCCCCATTTCAGTAACATTCCCTGAGCATAGAGTATACATAAAAACGGAAACCGACTGACTGAAATGGCACACAATTTACGTGCAGGCAAGTCAAACGCAACGGAAACGGAAGAGGAAACAGCCATTTAAAAAACTGTCACCAGACAGAAACAAGCGATAGAAAGATAGGTTGGGGCATAAAAAGCATGGCCATAGCGAAGAGCAAGGACCAAGGAGCATGCAACATGAGGCATGCCACACAGAAGTAGTGCTGGTTAAATTGTCAAAGTAGTTGTATTTTGGCAAGACGCCTGCCAGCAACAGTCTACGATTTAGTCTTTGAACTGCAAGAGGTGACAGAACTTTAAGATTATTTGAGAGAATGAGCTTAGCCCTAATTGTACTCGAGGCGAAAAAGGTGCAGGGGTTAAGTAACTCATTTAAGATCAGCTAGGCAAACAAAATGGAGAACGCAAGGTGAGCTATATAGACTTCAAATTTGCTTTAAGAGCTTTTGGCCTAGCCTATCAATAGCCCTATCTACTAGCTCTTATCATAGCTTCTTCATTCTCTCTCTATTCTAATCCTATACTCAACTATCTTACATACTTGATCTCTTGCCCATCTTGCTTTAAGAGCTGCACTCTCTTCATTTCCATTGTTGGCTTTCTGCCTTAGCCTATCCGAAGTTAACTTTATCTTCCCCATTTTTCACAACGATTCTGCTCATTAAAAAACTGAATGTGTGACATTTTGTCAGGCTGGGATAATAAAATTACATTCCCAGCACCGACGACGACAAGCAAAAGGCAAATGCGCTGAATCAGCGCTAGGAATGGTCACAACGGGTGGTCGCAGGAGGCAACTAGAGAGGAAGGAGGGTTCGGTAGCTGAGACAAATGTCAAATCAAATTTATTGACTTTCATTGTCATGTTGGGTAGTTAGTTGGCAATAGAGGGGATGCGACAATGACACTAGGATATCAAAGGACTAACCAGCAGCTTAACGTTCATTCAAATGTGCAAAGCCAATGACAGCGTAAGTAACGCTCCCTCGCTGCGCCCTCTCCATTCTCCACTTCCCCTGCGACTAGGCCACATAATGTGCACCTTTTTCACTTGCCTTTGCACGCGATTAAAGCGCCTTTTAAGAGGGGACAACATAGCGTAGACAATCAGCAGGCAACCAGACTAAAGTTTTCCTCTTAGTTTCCCGCACACAGTTTTCTTGGCGCATTTTTCCGATTTTCCACAACTTAGCACAATGCCTGTTGGCAGCGCTATAAAAATCATACGCTTCCCCCATTGTGGGCATACTTTTTTCTTTACTTTTTCTCTTTACTTTTTCCTCTTTTTTCCCATTTTTTGGCTCTTCATGCTCCTTTGTGCAATGTTTGACAATTATTTGCATTGTTCAGTCGCTCGTTTGTTCAACATGAACACGAATCGGTAACTACAGCTTGAGTGTCTATATATAGATATAGGTTTGTGTGTGTGTGTATATTTGGATACATGTAGATATAGATTGAGCTACTCAACTCTTGGTTCGGTTAGTTAGCTGCTTGCACTTCCATTGTTTAGCTTTTTAGCATCGTCGTCAATTGCACATGCAAGTACTTGCATTGACATTGCGAAATGATAAAAAGGATAGAGAGTATATTGAACTATGGAAGCATTTCCAATTGGTAAAGCTAGACAGCTCAGAGTTTGTAGAGTATCTTAGACGATATAATCGATAAATATCGATATTCTTTGATATAAGTAAGAACTTGAAATAAATAATTCGACTGATATTTAAATACATATAATACAATTGGAAAATTAAAATATATGTATCTCTATATATATTTCAGCTTGATGGGAACCACATATGAAGGCACTAAACAACTTGAACAATTATTTGCTGCCTCCTTTTGCGCCCAATCAGCAATAAAATCAGCATTTAAACAATCAGCCTAATTGTGTATTGGATTCGTAGCGAGCTACTTGGCTACTGCTTATTAGCCAACCGAGTCAACGGAAAGTGCCCAATGCAAACATATTTCGAGCAACTGCTTGACCGCTTGCTAGGCTACCAATTAGAAATTGACCCATGCGCCACATATAATTAATGATTGCTTCTCGGTTCCTCAGGCCTGAGGCTTTGGCTCTAAGTTAGATTTTGCCATCGGTTCAATTATTATGCAGAAAATTTATGCGTTGCAGCTAGTTGCACATAATTGCAGAGCTGCCGCCTTCCGAGTTGGGCTACGGTTGGGCTACATTGGTGGTTGGCCTTCATTTATTAATATACAGTTTATGCAGGGGCTGGACGCGTGTTGGTTCCTGACGGAACACAATATGCAATAATTATGCGTTGCTGTCTATTACAATAGTAAATGTAGGAAATGTACTTAAATTTATCGATAAATGTATCGATTTAATAGCAAAAGGCTTAAAGGTATATACAATTCAATAAGTTATAATTGCAGATGTTGTGAAAAATCGATAAATGTATCGATTTAGATTGGGATTAACATTTGCAATTAAAGATTCTTTATATTTAGGTCGAATATATCTATTATCGATTTTTTCATTCATCTTGTATTGTAGATTGTAGATTTATTTTAATTAAATAAATTCATTGCTCGACAAACTGAATTGAATTTTAGCATTTATCGATAAGTTTATAGATTATTTGAAGAATCAAATTTGCTCTTGTGGAAAAGTTCTGTATGGAACTTTCTCTGGAATTATAATGACTTTTATTATTTGATATTTTATATGTATATATTTCAGAGATCAAAATTTTCTCTTCATGCGTTACCAAGCACAATCTCAATTGCAAGCTTACTTTAAGGTACATTCGATTACTTAGCTTGTAATTTTAGACACTTAGACACTCTCCGCTTAAAGCTCTAAACCAATTAAAATCACACAAGCCCGGATACGAATACTTGCGGCAATTAGACAGACGCAGACACAGACACACATAATCAGACATAACTGCAAAAGGACACGGCAATTACGTGCTACATTTGAAGCGTTATTTTATTAGAGACAGCCGGTTGAAGTGGCAACTCGAATTGTAAATGTCATAAGCTGCTACTTAAACGAGTCTCTCGTCCTCTAAGACCTAATCCCTCTGGGCTCCACACATGAGGAAGCACAACTTTAAAACGTTTCAGCTCACCAATTAAATGCATTCATATTAAATACAAATATATATATGTTTGCCTGTGCAGACAATAAGCATCTTCATAATAAGTGCATTCCAGTTAGACTTGTAATTAAAATCTTAAGCTTATTACATTGAAACGGCCAAAATAAGGTTCAAAAGTTATTGTACTCTTTAGTTGAATAGGTTTTGTTAAATAATCTAATACTTAAACTGGGATGGCTACAGAAGTACTGCAAGTAAAATACAATATTATAGCATCTAATCCGATCTGATCATCTAATATCCAATTATATTTAGACAACTTATCATTTTTATTATTTTACAATTAACTAAAACTATATTTGGATTTTATTTCAATTTGAATTATTTGTGTTTGTTTATTATTAATTTTAATTGAGATTTTATCTATAATTTATTATTATTTTAATATTTTCTAGATTTTATTTTCATTTGAATTATTTGTTGTTTTTTTTTTTTTTTTCAAATTTAGTTTTGATTTATCCATATTTTTTATTTATTTTTTATTTTGATATTTTTTAGATTTTATTTTCCTTTTAATTGTTTATTAATTTTTTATAATTTATTACTAATTTAAGTTTATACATGATCAATTTTTGAAGTTTAATTTTCGTTATTTAATATATAATAATTATTAGTGTTATTAATTATATTTTATTTTCGATATTTAATATATAAATTCTGAAATTAATAAATAAAAATAATAAAGTATATTTAAAAAATATATTGCTCACATTTTAATATATTAAAATTTGTATATCTTATTATTAATTTAATTTAGAAACCTTTTGGTTTTTATTAAAAATAATATAATATAGAAGCAGATCTTTTTTTTTTTAATTTATTTTTTTATTTTCTGTCTTCAATATTTAAGTTAATTTTATTTTAATGATTTTTATTATTAAATTAAATTTTTTAAATTAATTTAATTTTTGTTTTAATTAAGTTTATTTTATTTTAATGATTTTTATCATTAATTTAAATGAAGTTTACTTTATTTGGGATTTACAATCCGATTTGTATTTATTTAAAACAAAATAATATAGAAGCCGATCTTTATTATTATTTTTTTTTTAGTTTTATTTGTTTTCCCCTACATTATTTGAGTTAATTCATTTCAAAATAATTGTTTATAATTTTCATTTAAATTAGAGCATTTCAGTTTCGGCTTAAACAGACTTTCATTTAGATTTCATGCCTTCGTCTATGAATTTATTGTTTGGCAGTGGTAAGAGCACATGCATTTGAAATTAGGCTGATTACAAGGACTAAGAATATTAGTATCATATATATATATACATATATTTACACATGTGTGCATATATATATATATAAATATTTATTTATAACTATAGATTTTCGAGTATGGCTTGAGCATAAATTTCAATTGCAATTTGCTTATGGTCAGAATAAAGCTGATATATATATAAATATACATATCTACAGCTAGAGCTGGAATTGAAGCTTGTTTTGTTTTGTGGCTGCTTGAATTATTATTATAACATTATTTATCTTTCGAGTGTGTGTGCGTCCGTGAATGTGTGTGTGTGTGTGTGTGTGGGTTAATTTGCGTAAATTGTGTGGTTATTTGTGGCTAATTGAATGCATAAATCTGAATTGTGAATTGCGGCAAATGCGTGTGTAATATGCTATTTAATTGGCAGTCTTTGCCTTCAACTTGTCGCAAAATTAACTTAATTTCCGTCTTGGTCATAAGTATAATAATAAAAAAAATTGCCAATAGTTGTAGCAGCAGCAGCAAGAGAAGCAACTGAAAGAAGAAGAAGCAAACCTCATTTTAGATTAAAATTCACATTCTGAATGAACGAACGCCAACTCTTGCTTTCTATCTTTGCCGTCATGCAACAAATTAAAAAATTGTGCAACAATTGGAAGCACACAAAAAGCAAGCTCCAGCAAAAGAAAATTGTCAGTAAAATGCAGCAACAAAAAAAAAAAAGAAAAATAAAAAAAAATTAAAAATAAATAAGAGAGCAGAGAACGTAGCAAACGGACAAGAAATTAGAAAGAAACGAACGCCAAGCAGTTACAGCCACAGCTACAGCAGCAGCAGCAGCAGGAGCAGCAGCACAATAAGATGAGCAATCCGTTCAAGAGCGCAAGGCAATGGGGGCGTGGCAGGCACTTGTGGCACGTGCAACACTTGCCACAGTAATTGATAGCACGCTAGAGTGATTCGTAGTGCAATTCAAGCAGCTTCCAACCCACTCCCAAATGACAATTTTCAAAGAGATGCCAACCGCTTTTTTTCCGTTTCGTCTTCAACCTTTTTTTTTATTTATTTATCTACTTGAATTGTGCAATAATGTAATATATATATATTGAAAATATAAAAGCTAATACGTGTTTTTTTTTAAGAAATATAAATAATATATATGAACTTCCTATGCGCTTTAAGATTTTGTGAACTAGATCAACTATTCATATTCTACAATACAAATTCAAGATTCAAAATGGGGAAATAATATTTCTTTAAAAAATATAATACCTTTATTTTTTATACACATATAATGTATATGAGATTTTGTGAACTAGATCAACTATTCATATTCTAAAGAAATTTTAAACTCAATTTGAGAAAATGTTATTTCTATAAAAAAAAATATAATTGAAAAACATAATAATAAATATGAGCTTATAAGTTTTTTTTAATATAATATAAATATTATATAAAAAATAATTAAAAGTTTATAAGCTTCTTTTTAATATAATATATATTATTATTTACCGATCACTTGATGGTTCGGTTCACTTACTTCATTCAGTTTATTCAGAACTCCCACATTTTATACTAAGATTATTCAAATCGAGTAGATGTTCTGTCTATTGGAAAATCATAGGCATTGTTTTTTAATCAAGTTTCTATTAATATATTTTTTATTCATTTTCACTTTTCAAAAGCATTTACAAATACCAATTCCCCAGTTTTCATATTGCCCAAGACGTCTTTGAGTCTGCTTGGCTAGTGGTAAACAACATTATTGCCATTTGCCTTAAATCAAGTGCCTATGCATTATAATTCTCAAGTGAATTCCGCTGTGAGCACATTTCGTACATAGTTTCCGCTTTTGTGCTAGTGAAAACTTTTTATTTCCCATTTTTTTTTTACGACTCTTGTTTATGGACGAGGAGAGGCAAATTGTGGCTATGATTTAGTGTCAACAGTCAGTGTTGGAAAGTGCTCGCATTAGTAGAGAAAAATAAGTGGAATGAAACGAAGAACTACTGAATGAAGTCTCCTAAGTTCCCTTCTCTAAATTTACTAATATGTTTCTCTGTTAATCTTTTCTTTCTCTATAACTCTGCCCTACTCTTATCAAAAAATAAGTATTTTTCTCAACACTACAGCAAAGCTAAACACTTGGCAAGCTCTACTTTGCTGACATCTTTTATTATTATTGAGCAAGTTTATGAACTCAATCATTTAGCATCCAATCAAGGCAAAGCCTCTTCAGCTCCATTTCCCTAATCTACATCGTCATAATCTTTTCAGTTTACTTCATGTCCATTGTCTTTGCACAGTGCACAAATCTATTTTAATATTTTCTTATTTGCCACTGACATTTACGAAAAATCACATAAATTGGTGCACACAGCCATTTTGTCTTGCCATTGTACTATCCCCTGACAGGGAGGAGGCAGTGGAGCAGACAAATCTGCCTGTGGGGCGTGGGGTAGTTGAGCCTGAGGCTCTAGCTAAGCAAGCTCGAGACTACCTTACTGACTACGGTCATAAGATATGGAGCAAGAGAGAGAGACAGAGAGAGAGAGAGAGGGAGAGAGGGAGAGAGAGTGTGAGCAAGATAGAGTTATCTAACTAAAGAGTGAGATAGATAGATAGAGCGACTACACCACACAAAAGCTTTTTTCCTCTACTATTATTCCCACGTACTTAAATTTGTATACCCTGTAATATGTGATATGTGGGTAATAGTGTGTGCATAGGCTGTTTATCATTTTAGCTTATATACTTTTTATGTAACAAATTTGATATTTCATTAGCGAGTTTACTTCTACTTCAAAGCAATTTTTTAAAGTATTATAAAAGGGAAAGGAAACATTATATAAAATAAAGATTTTCTACCTGACGCTTACAAAGGATTTTTATTAATATAACAAATAATATTTACATATATATTTATATATAAATTCAAAAAAATATAATATATAATAGAAATAATAATAATTTAAAATATATAAATACATATTTTGAACATATATTTATTTTATACTATTAGTAATATATAATATATTCCATAGAAATTTATTAATATTACTCTATTTACATAAATATTTATATCTTGAAACCTTTTTAGCAAACTTAAAACTCTCCACAGGGCATTTGCCTAGTCGTGTCTCTAGTTTAGCTCTCCTCAATCATTGTTGCTGTACAACAACAAATTTCCACACACGACGAACGTTGGCAACGATGTCGACGGAGAGATATGCAGAGAGATATAAAGCAATTTTCTACGTAAATACTTTGTAATGGATTTAGTAAGTAGTAAAGTATGACGCGTTTGCCATCTAGAGCATGTCTGCGCACATCTCCTGTGTGTGTGTGTGTATGAGAGAGAGAATAAAGTACTGCCTGTCTATGTGTGTGTGTGTGTGTTTGATATTGTAAATCTCAGCACATCTATATAAATATATATATGCATATATATATTTTTGCGCATCATATAATTGATGAATAAGTATTACAGCGATTTTCAGCGGCATTTCTTCTTCTTCTTCTTCTTCTTCTTCTACTTGCCTTGGCCCATAGACTTATGTGTGCATGTATGCATGTGTGTGTGTGTGTGTGTGTTTGTGTGTGTGCCTTTATATGGCCTTAGTAAATGGAGCGTACTGAGTGAATTATATTTAATGCTTTGTGTAATTTAAATATAATAAAACGTCGTACATCTTGCAGAGGTGGCCCAAAAGAGTGGCATAAAAGTATGCGCAGATAAAATATTTTTTTTTTTTTTTACATACATATGCATATACAAACAAACAAACATATGTATAAGTGATATAGGGAATACTTCTTTTTACTTGGCAATCATTTTGATGTGTCATAAGAAATGCTGTTGACTAAAATATTGCCTTGTAAAGTGGAGCAGAAACAAATATAAAAGAAAATATTGAATTCAAATAAATCATTTTTGGAATTTTTAAATTAATATACTTAAGTCAAAATGAATATGTAATTTAATACTTAAAGCATTAATGTTTAATAGGTGCAAGAATTTCATAAAATAAATTAGTTAAATGCATCAAAATATAATAATATCTATATAATCTATGTATATAATAATCTTTAAATCTATATTAAATAATGTTACACAAAAATAAATTAATTAAATAAATAATAAAAAATAAATTAATGCCTTTTTTTAAGTTCAACTGTAAGCACTTTTACTTAATAAATTATTATTTTATTTTATTTAAAAAAAAAATTATAAATAAACAGAAAATATAACATAAACATAAGTATTACGCAATATAATTTAATGTAAAATTTAGTTTTATTAATAATTAAATAAATAAATAATCTTAAAAAATAAATTAATTAATAATAAAAATATTTTATTTATTAATTTTAAGTAATGCATTTTACTTAAGTTCAACTGTCAGCGCTTTGATTTATTTAATTATTATTTTATATAATTAATTATTATTATTTTATTTAATTTAAAAAAAAAATTATAAATAAACAGAAAATATATAATAAACATTAGTATTACGCAATTTAATTTAATTTAATTTAAAATATAGTTTTATTATTAATTATTATAAATCAGTTGTATTTGAGCTAATTCTATTGAACATTCAACAATAAGTTTGATCGAATAATCTTAACTATTAATTCTTATATATAAAAAATGTCAACAATTGATAAATCATTTTAGTTTCAATGTTCAGTTGGGCTAGTTCCAGCAACTGATTCCATTTTCATTACAAGAATGTAACTATAACAAAAAAATTACATTAACAGCTTTTTTAGATATTTTCTTCTTTAAACAAACTTATTTAAAGCTCTTTAATATACTCCCCTTACAAAAGCATTATATAAATACTCAATCATTTAGATATCAGTATCGTGCTAGCCTCAACTCTCCAGAGATTGTTGTTTCCATTGGTTTCCCATGAATGTTGCTTTCATTTTGCTTCCATTTTTTTTGTTTTATTGACAACCTGCAAACCAAAACATCAACAGAAAAATTTGGTGGCCAAACAACTTGATTAAAAACCCACAAAAAGCAAACCCCATGCCCAACCCATCTAACGTCAACCAAAAAAATGACCCTCTGACTGTATTGTTGTTGACCATTCCAAATAAATACAAAAAGAGAAGAGAACAAAAAATTTCTGCTGTCCCTCACTGCTCAATGAGTATTCGATTGTGAAGGATACACAAAATGTTTCAATATGCTGCAGCCGCCATGTGCTGTGACAAGGAGGTCAGCCACAGGGTAATTTAAATGAAATGAACAACAAATGCACTCACACTCATCTACCCACATGCTCACGCTCGCACTCGCACTCACACCCACACTTACAATCGTAAAACAAAAAGCAACAACAACAGCAACAACCATTCAAACAAACACTCACAATCTTTCGATGAAAGATTCGCAGAGTCCAGTCCGGTGACATGTGCCGCAAATGTTACCCAAAAAAAAAAGAAAAAAAAAAGATATATATAAATAAATAGCAAGCTGTAAATTGAGCAGAGTAGCTGGTTGAAGTAACCCAGCCACACCCATTTCAAGTGAGTGAGGGAAGGCGTGAGTGTGTCCGCATATTGCTTTTCAAATTGGTCATCGAGCATAATAAAAAGCATGCGGGTATTGAGTTTTTATGGCGTTAACAAATTGCATTTTATAACACAATTTTGATGTGCGTCTGTGTGTGTATAAATAAATAGAATAAAACAAAAAAAAGATAATAATATCTGGTTATTCGTTTGTGACTGCTCGCATGGGAATTTATATGTAGAAATTTGCAACCAGCATGGCAAACTAAAAAAAAAAAAAACTACAAAAATCTAGAGACAGCAAAAAGCGAAACTTAATTTAAGTTTTCAAAATAGTTTGAAATCTTGGCATATAAAGACAATAAAATTAAATCAAATTTGCTGTATATAGTATATTATATAATATTTTTTGCTGCGTGCTTTTAGGCAAATCATGTTGATTCTTGCAGTCAGATCAATTTAAAATACTTGAGAATAAAATGGAATTAACCATAAATTAGTCTAGAATATGAATTTAAAGCAAAATCACTGTTGATCCGATCAGCTGAGTAGATATAGCGAAAATATTCAATTCATTTGTCTATCCATCCATCTGAGCTAAATGATCTCTTAAATTTCAAAGCCTTTAGAATGAAATTTAATATATATAAATTTCTGCTTAACATACTCCGTATGAATGAGCATTTACTCAGATAATACACTCTTTATTATACAATATATTCGATTGTGTTTTAAGCCAGCTCGACTATCAAAAGGTTTGAAGTATTGAAATTGATTTTGATGTGCACAGATTATGTAACGTTTTGATATTGTCCCTCATTTCCCATAATTAAAATAGCAGCTCAATATTCAGGGTATCTCATAGCCTGGCACTCCCGAGTGGAGCACTCTTTCTTGTTTTACTCTTACTCTCTTTGTTGTTCGACTTCATTTACTCAACTTGTTCTATTCGTGTTTTTGCTACACATATTACAGCTAAATGCATTCAATTTTTATTTCATTGCACAAAATAAAAATAATACAACGAAAATACAGCCTTTCAATTGTTCAAACGAATGAAAAATAAGAAAGGAAAGGAAGAAAAAAAAAAACAAAGCTATGAAAAGGGAAAACTTTCAATCGGAATTGTATCATGCTATTTCATGCTTCTGCCGCTCTCATTCACTCTCTCTCCCTTTTTCTAACTGTGTGTGGCCTTTCTATTAAAAATAAACAAATCCCTAAATACGCCACTCAAAATTCAATTAAAACTCTCGACGCACAAGCGCCGACAGATTTACAAAGCTGCCCCCTTCACACACACACACACACACACACACTCAAACAGAGAGAGAAATCCATGGAGTGTACGTGCGTGTGTGTGTGTGTCTGTGTGGAATACCAACAATTGAGTGCTTTCAACTGTATTTTGAAATATTTATTTGCTTGTCAGTGAGGTAAATCGATGCTTATAAATGGTTAAATGGTCAGCCCTACAAATTATGCAACACAATGGGTTTTTTGGCTGTTGCATTTAACATAAACTTCATGTTATCGGTTTGGCATACTCGACACATTCAATAATGTTGCCAAAAAAATTTAAAATAAAAGAATAAGAGCTTACCAACATTTGACATCATGATCCGGACTGTGAGGGTTACACTGTTTATGAGTTAAGAACCGAGAACTGCCAAAAGTTTAAATCGAGCTGCTGCACATGTCTGCAGAGGCATGCAAATGTCATTAGGGTAGCAGCCAAAAAAGAAGCGCCAACAACAATTTTCGTAGCCTATTACAATTTCAAGCTAAAGATGGTAGCGTGAGTCACGAATGAGAAATCACATAAAAAATAAAAATAAATATTTAACAAACATGTATGTATATCCATATCGTACTCATAAATTTTACATTTTTGGTAATAATTTTTAACTTTTACTATTAATGAATATTTGTATATGTAATTTATAAAAGTAAATTTGTTTTACCTTCACGAAAAACTGCAGTGGATCGTATAAGCAACTAATCAAATGATCAAGATCCACACCTCGCCATTTAAATTTCTGTCTGCACATGCATTCCACAAGTTACATTCCACACACACACTAGCGTAATCAACCGATCACCACAAAAGTTAAATGCAGACTGCAGCTCGGCTCTTATTCGGGACATTGAGCGATAGAGAAAGAGCGAGACGATGAGTACTGCACAAATAATAAGAAGATGACAGCAAAGAATGCTTGCAAGATAAGAGGACGAAAAGGCTTATGCATAACAATTAAGAGGCTCTTACTCGCTGTATATGGAGCTTAGTGGTTACTCTTAAAGAATTTTATTTTGAGTATTATTAGATAAATGTTTAATATCGAGTGCATCCTAGGCAATGAATACTGATAGAATATTTGTATATTTTAAAGCTCACGCCACGATATACTCATCTCTATGGAATTGAATGGGCGACAAGCTGCGACGTTGTTGAAGCCATTTTGAGCAGCTGTTTCGCCTGCTGCTCTTTTTGTCAGTATGTTAAGTATGCACTTTTTTTCCTATGAGTATACATATGTATGTATGAGAATGAGTATGAGCATGTGAGTGCGAGTGTGAGTGTGTGTGTTAAATGTGTGCGATTTGTCGTGGTAGCTACATAATGGCCACTGGAGGTCGGTAGAGCCGTAATGCTTATGGTTTTGCATGGCGGCACGTGTGAAGCATGCAGATGCTAAGCTGAAGAGCGGAGAGCGCAGAACGAAGAGCTGCAAGAGGAGAGCGAAGAGTGAGGTTGGTCAAATATACTTCGCCAACCCCAACGAATCACCCGGCAAAGCAAAACTGAAATTGAACAAATTCCTAACAAATTGGAATTTGGTTTAGTTTTTTTATATATATATATGTATGTATGCTTTGATTTGTTTTATTGTTGTTGTTGTTTTTTTTTTTGTGCTTTGTCTCATTTCTTTTGCGCTGCCAGCGAAATTTGCTCACATTTTTCTTATTGTTTCTTTTGCCGTTTTTTTTTTTTTTTTTTTTTTTGACGTTCTATTTCTGCTGTTGTTTTTTGCTACGCAAGATTTCGTCTCAAATATGCGCTCGGACCATTATGATTATTTCTACATTGCGTTTTGGACCCACCCTGCCCAATCGCACCCACTTCGTATTGCTGTGCACTTTGAAAAATGACACTTTACAACTGTTGTAATTTGTTTTTGTTTTAGTTGTTGTCATTTTCTTCTTCTTCTGCTTTCTTGTGCTTGTCGCTTTGGTCAACGATGTGGGCATGGTTGGTGCAAATTGTGGGTGTCAATGTGATTTGTAGCTGGGCCAATGATATGGGCGTGGCAGCCAATATGCTGACTCGAAATTGAGCAGGGGAAGAGCTAGTCGAAAGCAAGTTCGAATGGGCAACTTGAAAGAAGAAGGAATTGGAAATTGAATGTGAGCTACAATATATCGATAAATCGATATATCAACAATATTTATCAACTTGTAGCTAATAATAAATTCAAATTTTTTAAAATTTTGCTAACAGAATAAATAGTAATTAATAAATAGATACCATTTTTTGTATAATAAACAAAATGAATCTTATTTAATATTAATTAGCCAACTGTACTGGATGAAATATGTCAATTCATACTTGTTTAATAATTATTAAATGCATAACAAATATAAATATATCAATATATATATATCAAAATCAAATCGAAAAATAAGCTTCACACAATGCGCGTCATCTGCAAGTGCGCTGGGCAACAGAGGTTCGAATCCTTTTGACCACTTGACCAGCCAACCGCAATTTAATCATTTGGTCCAGCTGACAAACAAGCGAATGTAACTGGCCAAAACGAACCGCAGAAACCAATGTTTATTATTTTAGCATACAAATTAAATGCAATATTTATAGATTTTAATTCGCTGAATAATTACCATATATTTATGCTAACTACATTTATATATGAATGTGTCTCTGTAGTACCCCCATTTTCAATTAGATACATAAATGTCTAAAATCACATTTGGAGCTAACTTTGCGGTTAGCTGGGCTAGAGGGTTGGGGGGCGTGGCAGTTAGCCATTCCCTCTAAATTATTGAAATGTAATGCAAATTAGTTTCCAGCTGAACAAATTGCAGCATTTTTCCCAGTCAGAGCCTAAATTTTTATATTTATATACATATATCTGTAGAAATCTATGTATATACATTTTTTTTTTTTTTTTTTGAATATATTAATATTTTGATCATCATTTGTTATTTATGAAAATTGCTTGCGTCACACTAAATTGTAATTAAATTTTTGTTCTCAAATATTTTATAACGATTGCTTTTTTTTCTTTTTCATTATAGATTTTAAGTAAATTATGGATTTGATATATGGATATGAAAAGGTTGGATTATTTGAACTTGTTCTTTTGAACATGTTATAAGCAAAAGAGAGATAGTAGATGGAGAGCAAGTAGAAAGGAAGGGGATAAAGGACACTAGGAGACTGAGATTGAGAAAAAATGTAAAAAGAGAGAATAGGGGAGGAGAGAAACAGAGAGAATGAGACGGAGAGAGGTTGCAAGAAAGACAGAAAGAGAGAGACAGCGACAGTCGTCAGATTAACAAGAGCTGGAGAGACAATTACGAGTGACGAGAGATGGAAATGGTGATAAGAGAGAGAAAAAGAAAAAGAGAGAGAGAGAGAGAAGTTAGAGTGACAGGGATGAGCGAAAAAGAGAGAGTGAGGCTGATAAAAGGGACAGCGATATGTATTTATTAGTGAGTGAGAAAGAGGGATAGTAATAAACGATAGAGGAAGAATATAGAGTAAGAAGAAGAAGAAGAAGAATGGGTAAGGAGAGAAAGAGTGCGAAAGAAAAAGAGTGAGCCAGAGAGAAATCTTAAGAAATATTACTTATATCTTAAATCTCATTACTGACTCAATCTTAATATTTGTTTAGCTATATATATTCTACACATATTTTTTAAAATTTGTTTGGAAATACATAATACATCCAGATGAATTCATATTCAATGTCAAAATTAATAAGTCATTGCTAAGAAAAACAATTAATAATACTAGTTAATTTTTTTATATTTTGCTTAATCTTAGGCAATTTGAAGCTTAACATTTAAATTAAAAGTAAGTTCATTTCATCATATTTTCGGCTTGCCTAATCGTTATCATATTCGAGCATAAGCATTACACATAAAGAGCTCAAACCTAATTTCCACATCTGGTTAATTTGAGGATCGCTATCTTGGGCTGCCAAGTCAAGTTCAAGCTTGAGCAAATCTGACATTGACTGCTCCAAAATGAACTTTAACTCAAGTAAATCTTCATCTGCCAACATTTTGCCAATTAAAACGAAATCGTTTAGTGAGTAAGCTGGCATTGTAGTTTTACTTATAGTTGGAGTAAGCCAAAGCATATCAACTTAATGATGATATGAAATGGTCAATGAGAAGCAGAAGAAGAAAACTTGCGAATATGGATGCGCCCAGCCACACACACATACACACACACACACACACACACATAAAGCTGACAAAGAGAGCAACACGTTGCGGCCGTTATTATGGGGCACCATGGGGCATTATTAAGTCACGTAGCCATCGTGTGTAGCTGACATTTTCTTCAATTATTGTACTTATGGTTTCCATTCGCGTTTTACCCGAACGACTACAGTTGTTGCATTTTCTTTACTTAGTTGGTTTTTTTTCTTTTTTTGTCATATGAAGTTTGTCTGAGCGTTAAATGAGTTGTGGCCCAGAAGCGTGCTGCCTACTAACTTGACTTAAAGAGCTCACATTTAATAGACTCAATCTTAAAAATTATATAAGTTTGTATATATATTTATATATTTATTTATTTAAGCTTTACTTAGGCTATATTTACTTATTGACACAATGAAAATGTAAATAAAATTCAAATTTAACAGCTCTTGCTGCTGCTTAACAGCTCAATGTTAATTAACAGCGCGCTGTTGCATCGATAACACTAATGCTATTTACACTTAACCCAACAGCTGTAAAGTATAAGAGTATTGGAGTATAAGACATTTCAGCCGCCAAATTTGAAAATGAATAAGCTAGGAGCACTTTAAAGAGTTCATTGAAATGAAATAGTTTTTTTTTCGTTCGTTTTTTTCTTTTCTTTTTCTTTTGCGAGCATTTCGAGGAGCTAGTATATGAAAAATGGTTTATGTACTAGAAAGTTAGCTATGTATGTGCTTCATAGGCTTTGCGTAGCGCACGCCTTTTGCGCTTGCCCACAGCCGGCACAAATCCGCCGCCCAAGCCCGACACTGTGCCCAGCTGCAACAGCAGCGGATTACTCACGAGTGCAGCTGCAATGCCCAGCACCGCAGCGCTGGCTAAGGGTATGAGAAAACTCTTGGCTAGCAGCGCCTTCTGTGACAGTTCCGGCGGCCCTTTGTGAGTGGCCAGCTCATGTGGCTCCAGGTAGGCATATTCCCCAGCAGCACTTGGTCCCGGATAGTGCACATGTTGATGATGACTGCCATGCACTGGCCGTGAGCCATAGACATCGAAAGGTATGCCCGACTCTGCACTGCTGCCGCCATAGTAGCCGCCATGCCCGGCACCTACACCAGCAAATTCATATGGATGTCCCTCGTAGGCATAGCTGGCGTGTCCATGTGGTGTTTGTATGTGCGCCGCCTGAGCTGCGCCGCCACCATAATGACCTAAATGAGTGATGTGAAGTGGGGTTACTCTCTATCTGTGTCTCACTCTTTCTCGATTTCTCCATTTCTCTGTTCAACTCTGCTACATACCCACGCTGATGCGATCATGCTGTCCGTTGCTCTGCTTCCACTTGTTGTACGCCTCGCTCAGCGATTCACCCACGCTGCCCAAGGCCGATGTGCCCAAACCGGAGCTGGAACCAGAACTAGAACTAACACCAGAACCGCTGATGGTGCTGCCCGGTCCCCTATAGAATTCCGGCGGTGGATCATAACTCTTGGCAATGTTGGTGCCAGCATAATCCAATTGATTCACAGCTTCACGTTTACTCGTATTCCCACTGGACTCCCACACAACATGGCTAGCGTTTTGTGTAGAGCCCAGCTCCAGGCACACATAGACACACAGACCGAATAGTAGTTTCCAATTGCTAACGAACATTGCGACTAAGTTTGTTGCCAGCGCTGTCAATGGACTTTATAAAACATTTCTCGCAGCAGACAATTGCCAAACGCTCTTTGTGGCATATAGTCGTTGTATTTTTCTTATTTTCCTATTTCATTTCAGTTTTTCATTTGGCGACAAATTGCGCTTTGGCAATTGAAGACACAAATTGTGAGCGTGTCGCTTGGCAGGCTTTTGGGCTTTTTGACTCTGTCGCGCAACCATTAGACAATTAGGGCCGTCAAGCGAGGCGAAGTTCTTTCGCCAACATATTTTTATTTTGATTTTCAGTTTTTTCTGTTTTTTTTTATGGAATTGTTCACATTAGTGTGGTTTCACTTTTTATTTATTTTTTTTTCAAGACAAGCTAGTGCTTGTTAAGTTGGCCAAGACGCGTGTAGTTGCCAATTTGCCAGCAACTGGTTAATAAAATAAAGCTTATCAAAAATAAATAAAAGGCACACGCCTTATGCAGCAACTTTATATATTTAACATATTTAATGAATTTAAGTTACGAAGCAACCCTCGCTAGCCGCAACACTCTACAAGTGTTTTTCCAATGACAACTTTGACATTGCCAAACACTTTTTACAGTATGGGAAAACTTTTCTAATAGTTAAGAAAGTTTTGAATTTGATCATGCGAGTATACAAAACAAAATTTGTTGTATACAAATATATAAAAAAAATAAAAAAGAAATATGTAAAAAAATATAATTATATTTTTACAAAATTAATACAAATAAAATATCTCATTTATTATTATGGATACTCAATATATAAAAAAAAAGTAGTAAATATAAATGTAAATAAATATATATATAATATATTTTGCATATATATAATAATAAAAAATTACATAATATTAAAAATTATTGGAACTACTGTATAATTTTAAAAATATACATATATATTGTATATATTTATACCTCATTAACTTAAAAGCTGAAAATATGAGGGAATATCGATCTCTTATTTTTAGCTTATAATTCTTTAGCTATTCTATTATAGCTCTAGTTCCAAGTCGTTCTTAAGAACTAATGCTAAAAGAGTTCAATGTGCACTGTGCTAATTGTAATTATGTAATTATTGTCATTGATAATGATAATCAAAGCAAGAAATATTAAATGCCAATACTAATGTCAATGAACATAGTAATGACAATAATACAGAGCACAAAATATAATATATGTATATTATATAATATATTTTATGAGTAAATGAACAATATATCTAATAATAATAATGATTTAAGTAATATTGTTTATAATAATAATCAATAATGAAATATATATATTTTATATAACTTATTTTATAAGTAAATGAACAATATATCTAAAAATAATCGAACAATTTATTATAATTGTGTTATTCTCAGAATTCTCTGAGAATTATCTATTTGCCAAATACTAGCGTCACGACTCTGCAAGTCTTTCATTCATATAGAAATTGCAAACTTTGCCAGTTCCTGATAATAAATACAATTATTTTTGCAATGTTTGTTTATTGATTGTTGGGCTGATCAACAAACAATCAATGATTGTTCAACTTTAATTAAAGTCATAGTTAATTTTCCAAAAACATAAATTTGATTAGAACGCGTGATAAATAGATAAATAGAAGAAAGCGTTTACAAATAAAAAATAAAAGAAAATAAAAGAAAAATCCATTTACTGCGCAATTCATGTGACAGCCCTCGCTAAGGCTTTACTCTTGCACATAGTTAAGAAATTAACGCCGTTTGTCTTCGCTGCATACACTAAGTGCGTGGGCGGCATTGTGTGTGGTGGGCGTGCCCGAAATTGTTGCGCAAGTTTCTTGACATTGGCAAAAGAAAATATTTCATTATTTTTTTTTTTTTTTTTTTTTTTTTTTTTTTTTGCAATTTTGTGAATGCAAAAATTGCTTGTTTAACCTTCACGTTTCGGATGACGCCTCTCACTGGGCTGTCTCACTGGATCCGTCTGCCCTTCTCAATAATTCTTATCAAAAACGTGCGAAATTCTTCGCTATCAGCTTATTGAGAATTTTGGTAGCATTTCGTTGAATCAACTTATCTGAATTGCGAATACATGCGGTGAGAGTGTTGGGGAAATGAAACAATTCCTGTAGCTCTTATCAGAGATTCTTGTTAGATTCATATGAAAGATGACGCGCGCGAGCGTAAAATTAATATACCCCATGTGTACATATATAGAATATTTTTAGCGCTCTATCTATATAGCAAATTCACACAAATAGACGTGTTATAAAGCGATTTATAACTGAAATTCAATAACTATTATATGTTAATTGCACAGATTTTCAGATTTTTATTTGAAAAAGATGAGAGTTAGAAAGTGAGAAAGAAAGTGATAGATAGATTGTAGTATTATGTATGGGTAGGAGGGAGGGAGAGAGATTGAACTTCTGAAAGAGAAAAAAAAAAAAAGATATTGGATTCTGATCAACTTAGTATATTTCAATCAACTTCAACCTCAAATTGTCAGTTCACAGATCTTCTAAACGTCAGCAACCTGTGGGCATATTTCCAGTATTTTTTTTTTTAACACCTCTCCCCAGCAATTTACCTTTGAACAAAATTAGACTTGTCATCTGAGATCGCTTTTGTGTGTTCAGTGTACGGAACAGCTACCTCAACTACCCTCTCTTAACTTGTACGACTTTCTTTCCACAATTCTCTTTTTTGATTTCAATTAAGTGATAGAGCTTTTCTGAACTCATATTCATATTTGACTCCTCTTTCAGGTCAATTCAGATGTCAAAATGATTAATAAACTTGACTTGCTTTCAGCAACTTAAAAATTAACAATTTTTAAATATAATGTAATTAAATATATTAAAATATTAAAAAATATATATAAATAAATATACATACAAATTTCATTCAAATACAAAAAATATGTATAAATAAAATACATTTTTTTATGTACTTCAAAATAATCTAAGTGTTAAAAACAATGCAATTAAAAATTTGTAAAAATATATTTTAAAAAATAAATAAAAATATTAATAAACGCAAAATTAATTTTGAAAAATATTTTAAAAATGTATATTATATATAACGCAATTCTTTTTTAATACAATTAAATTTATTAATATTCATTAATTAACATATATACAAATAAAAAGAAGTTAACAGGTATTTAAACAAAACTCTATATTATTATACTTTTATGGCTTATTTCAGTTATATTAAATATAATACTTTTTTATGTAGATCTATGAATATTAATTAATTTTCATATATAAATTACCAATACAATTTAATAAATCTAACATTTCAATTAGTTTACCGCAAGAAAACAACATTTGTAGAGTTAAATAACAAATTCTATTGAAATGAAATACAAAACAAAACAACTTTAAAACAGATCCATATCCAGTTGCAATGTCCCACATATTGTGGTAAGGGATTGGAAGCGGATGTGCATGCGCCATCCAACCACAATTTATGCGACATTGCAACTCAGACAATCGGCTGCAGTAAGGAAATTTATTTATGATAGGGACCTTTGCGCAATGAGGAGACGCGACGAAACTGGTAGGCCAGCCAGAGATTGCGTCGTATGAAGTTCTTCTGTTTGGAAGGCATATAGGCGAAATAGGTTTTCGGACTTAGGGTCGGTTGCTGGGCATAGTTGCGTAAAGCGAGCCAAACGATACGCGACTCCTGCAGATCCAGCTCATTCAATCGATTATAATATTCTTCGCGCATTTGCGTTAATCGGCATACGAATTTCTTATCACTGCAATCAGCATCGGGAGTGCACTGAAAATGCACATCTTTGGGTTCGGGAAAAGGTCCATGCCTGCGATTCATTTTCAACAGGGCAAGCACTTCATTAGTTGTTGGCGCACGAACCGCATCATGCCGGAACACCTTGCCGTAGCGCTGTGCCACCCAGTCCAACAGCCACGGCAGCTTGTGTGCATTCGGTAGTGTTACGAGTACATAGCGTGAATCATTCCTCAATATATCCATAGCGCTCTTTAACAGCTGCGACAACATTTTCCTATTCTCCGGATCAATATTGTTCACTTGCAAACGATCCGATGGCATCGTATGATTAGACTTTACAGGCTCTATCAACACATTCGCCTGAGCATCGCGAAACGCTTGCTTGGCACTTGTCGCGGCAGCTTCGAGTGCCACAGCCGAGACGTGCCGCTGTTGCCATAGGATGCGCTCCATGTACTTCTTGCCATAGATCTTTGCCGCCTGCTTCTCCTTGGCGCCCTCCATTGCCTTCTGCAGTGCCGCAACACAATAGCTGCGTATAATCGGCTGCACATCGGCGTACTTTAAATCCGGCTCAGACTGCCTTGCCGGTGGTCCATAGATGCGAAAGAAATTCCAGGTCAACATGCCGTTGGGCATATAACGTCGAAAGCAATGCTCACTCTCTTGCGAGCTGGATGAACCCGTCGATGGAATATCCGGAGCAACTTCCTCAACTACTTTGGCTGGCCTTTTGCATACCTCTGGCTGCACAACAGTAGATTTGCGTTTCGGTGGTCCCGGACAACGATAGTTGTCGTCCTTCAATAGATGAATTGTCTTATGCTCGTGTTCCTTGCCCATTGTCATAACGTGTATGCTATTCATATCATCTGAGTGGGGCATCGGATGACCGTAAGTTACAGTGCTGCTCGATTGATTTGTCATCAGCAGGGGAAAAGTGGTATTTCCCTCACTGGCATCATTCGGGTTGATCAATTCCGGCATTGTGACCAGCTGCACACACATTTGACAACGTGCCTTGCAGGGATGAGCGTCATCCTGCATGGCCTTTTGCACCTTCAGTAGATGCTGTATTCGATGCATCTCCAATTTCCCCGCCGCCTTGGTGACCTCACGCTCCAATTGACGTACAATTCTTTCGCTACGCAAACGTTTCTCTCGGCTCTGTACATCCAAGTATTCCATGCAACGATGCAATGCATCTATGGTTAGTTCATGTTTCTTTCGAATCAGATCACGTTCCACCATGCGATGTACATTGCACAGTGATTTATCCATCGCATTGTGCTCCTTACCAAAGACCAAGCCAATTGCATCCAATAGGCATTTCTTTACCTCTCGCTTGACCGGCGATAGCTCATAGTCGGCGAACCAACGTGCTTTCTCATTGGGTATCTCGTTCTCCTTAAAGCAGCACTTGTGCTCATTGGGCTTGAATGTCCTGGCCAGGGGTACGAAAGGCTTGGGTCGTATCTGTGGCTTCATATATGGCGAATTATCGGCTGGCTCTTTGAGTCGACTCTGACGCAGTTTCTGTTGCCTACGCTCCGTCCGTGCCAAGTTCAGCTGCAGCCGTCGCAAACGCTCCTGATACTTTTTCCCATTCTGCGGCAATGGCAATATCGTATCCAGACCTTGCTTAGTCATCGCCAGGTCCAGATGCGCAATGGATGTCAATATCAATTGTTCATTGCTTCTGTAGAGCCGTCTTTCAGGATTATAGTTGTTGCGATTCCTGTAGTACGCCTCCCACGTGAACCAGAGAAATGCCAAGTCACTGCCTCGGCTTATGGCAATCAACAGCTTCAGCTGCTTCGAACTGGGCATTGGATATAGGCCCAGCCTCTCCAGACAGTCCTCTACCCGATACGTTGTATGCTCATCGATATCGTCGCGCAGTGCATTTAATAAGTCATCGGCAGCCCCGATCTGTTCGTCCGACATGTTGCGATACCAACGTACCGATTTTTCCACATCATAAAATTCTTCCATTCGACGGCGATGATATATCTCTTAACTTGTCAATCGAATAGGTTTTTTGTCGGTTCCTTTTTTTTTTTTTTTGTGATTTTAAATCAATCAAAATAATTAATTTGTACTGACAATTTTGAAACCTACTAGGGATTTTCATTTTTTTATTTTTTATTTTTATATAAACGTAATTAAAGTAGCAAAAAAAAAATGTAATTTTGCAGTCGGAATAATATAAAAAATATATAAAAATATATATTATATATATTATATATAAATATATAATATACGGCTAAAAGCATTCACATTTTAATAATTTAAAATTATAAAGCTTTTTTTTTTTATATAAATGTAATTTATAATTTAAATGTAAAAAAAAAAAAAAAACAATACAAAGAAAATCATTTATATTATTTTTAAATATGAATATTAATAAGCAAAATAATACAAAAAATAAAATCTATTGTAATAATAAAATTTTACTAAAACTTGAATATTTTTATATTCAATTCTAAGGAATGGATCAAATTCTTGTTCTAGCTTTAAAGTATTCTATATGCATCTAAATATATCTTTCTACTCTTGGAATCATTTTTAACTTTTTTTAAATAATAATATTAATAAATATGTATAATCAGCAGAAATATTCAATATTTTTAGATTTGAACAGAAATACGTGAAAGTTATTTACTCAAGCACTTCAATGAAAATTATTTATTGATACCTATAAATATAAGGAATTTTGATTTGCTAAACTTAAGAAGAGATTTACTAATCATCCAATTAGTGTCTAGATAGTGCATATACTAGATTTAAAATCGTCGATAGATTAATTTCGAAGGTTTCCATGTCACATCGCAGTTATCAATGCACGAGCACACAACGATTCAGGCATTCGGTGCCATACAACAAACAAGAACATAACATCGAATAGATAAGTTATATTAATAAAGAACTAGTATAATTATACAGCCGGGACAGATATCAGGGCCATTGAGCGAGTATATAAGCTGTGCCAATTCACCTGATTGAACACATTTGGTAGCGCTCACTTCCCTGACTATAACCAAAAATGAAAGCTGGTAAGTTTACAAAAAAAAAATAATAATAATGAAATAAATAGAAGCCTACATCTATACAATATATGGAATTTCGCTTCGCCTAGCTCTGATTCTTCTTTGTCTGGCTCTGTTCGTGGTGGCCATCTACGCCGAATGCGATCCCGATGGCAATGGAATTCCCACCTGTACCGGCACCAGTGCCACCAGATATCGCAACAACTGGGATCCCACACGTTACTGGGTCTGCGAGGGCAACACCCCAACCGTTGTCATTTGTGATATCAATACGGGCTTTGATCCTGTGACATCTGAATGCATCCCATGGAGCAACTGGACATGGTATCCACCATGCCCTGCCTAAGTTCTTTCTACATTGGAAATAAAAATTGCAAATAATGAATAAATATTAAATATTTGGTATATTTTAACTGAGTACTTTCAATCCATTTCGCCTATATATTTTGTTGACTTTTCTACAATCCTCAAAAAAATTTGTATTTACTCATTCATTAGCTCTATAGCTTCAAATAGATTTGAACTAGATTTCAATGAGATTGAAAATCAAAGCACTTCACTAATAATAAATACCAAATTTAATTAAGATATACAAATTGAATACTTAATTATACAAGAACTAACTTTAAGAGCTATCATTCCTATAGCAGCTATATGATATAGTACTCTTATCATGATCTCAAAAGCTTAACTTTATATCGATTGTTCCAATGATTTCTATATGATAGATGATTATTAAAATGTAGAAAACTCTGCAAAAGTAATTCATATAAAATTACAGCAAATTATCTTTACGCACAGCCAAGTATTTCATACAAAAACGCAAATTCTAATCGATTGTCTGGCCTATAAAAACATCTATTGCTTCATTAAGTGGTAAAACGCGACTATGTCAAGTCGCAACTCAAAAGCTCTTAAGCAGACTTATTTGTATCGAAAGTAAAATATCGAATATACGCCTGCAACTGTTTAAATATATATATTTATTTATATTTTTATATAAATATTATATTGAACTAAATAAAAAAAAAAAAAAAAAAAAACTTGTGAACGGCATCGTCTTGTGCCTAGCCGTTCGTTTGTGTGTTCCATCCTTGTCTAGGGGAGTGCTAACTTGCTCTCCTTCCAAACAACACAAATTGACGCGTGGCTGAACCCTCGTTTTATATGCAGAACTCAGCGAATAAGCAGTTGGGAATTACAAGCACAAAAAAATAAACTGGCCAATATAAAAAAATTATATAAAATATCCAGTAGCTTAAACTGCTTTCAAAAATTACGTAAAAAAATTCTAAATGTAGACAAAAATAGTAGGTAGAGAAAATCCTTATGCATATATATATATATATATATATATATATATATATATACATTTTTTTTTTTTTTTTTTAATTAATTTATTTATAAATTCCTTGCGTCATCGATTTTCAAAGTTCACTTGTGAATTTAAATACTATAGGTGCTTTCTTTATAAACATTTCTATAGAGATATCAATGCTATATCAGTTATATGACGGCATTGTCCGTAAAGCTTAATTACGCTTATGTATTATCGAAGATACCAGATCTAGTTACGTTCCACGCAAATACTAATAAATCTATTTGTTTTGATAGTTCGCAACATTCTGTCCATTTGATAAAACGAAAACCTATCTATATAGAGGGCACAGTCCAGTGGAGAATAAAACAAAAGTTAACATTTTTTTGTTTTTTTTCATTTTTGTTTTTTTTTTTTTTTTTTTAATTTGGATTTTTACAAACTTTAAACGCAATTTATTATTGTCTTTAGTTATTGTTTCAAAATTGTAATGCAATTATATGAGCTATTCATAAATTACAGAGATTGAAAAGCCAATTCTCTGACATTTATGAAAGGAAATTTATATATATGTATATAATATTTATAGTGTGAAATGTGCCCAGCTCTTTGATAGTGCCAATATGAGTAGAATAATAGAACATTAATTATAATATATATATATAGTAAGAGATTGTTTCTCATAAACTAGGCACATTTCACAGCATATTTGTAGCCATTTAAGTGAGATGTATAATATATTTGCTACGTATATATGTATATATTTTGTCGTTATTATATAGTACAGGGTATGATGCAACTCACACACAACAGTTATAATGTCATTCATTGTCAAACAGAATTTATTAAGGGCCATTGGCATTTGGAATGAACTGCGCTTGACCTTAAACTAAAGTCCTAATTTGTTACTAAACTAAACAAATATAGTTTAGAAATACTATACGAAATCACTATTTTGGCATTGTGCGATCATCGAAAACAAAACTTTCAACTTAACTAACAAAAAACTTGACTTAAATCAAAACAAAAAATCTACTAAATTCAAACACAATTGTTTTTCGTCTTAGGAAAATGCTAATTATTGTCTGGTACTGAACGATGCAGTATATTTTGTGCTTAACTAAATAAATAAAGTCAGCTAAACAAGAAGTTAAAAATCGAATCCGAATAAAAGCACCTGGCGACGTCAACGTCTTCGGGCAACAAAAAGCAAAACTAATCAACAAAAAAAAAAATATATATATCGCCAATAAAAACCTAAAAACCTATAATGTATAAAGGAAAACTTATCCATAGAGTTGTAGTCGAAAAAAGAAACTACAGTAAAGCCTTCATCGTAAATTCGCACACAATCATAAAAATTATTTGAGATGGTTTCTAGTCTAAGCTCGGATTTATAATTTGAGCCAAACTGGCCCAGGTGCCAAATACGAAGCCGCAGAGACCAAATATCAATATGAGAAAATCCTTCCACAGCATCCAGTTATAGCGGCCATAGCCCACATTATAATAAGTTATTATCTCAATAATGGGCGGCGCAATGAGCGCCAAAGCTGAGCTGCTGACGGCACCGACGAGCGAGATAATCGAGCCCAGATTGGGTATGACGGCGGCCAAAATAACTAGAATCAGAAAACGATTTTAAAAATATAATAAAAAATATTCAAGAGCAGAGAGAAGATAAAAATGAAAGAAGCAATGCAGAGAAAATATGAGAAAGCATGCTAGAAATATTTATGAGAAAGGAAAGATAGAGCATCAAAGAAACATTTGAGAAACAACAGAGAATGAATGAAATATATTTAAGAGAAAAGTCAATTGAGTGAAAAGATGTGAAAGCATTTAAGAAACATGACAAAAGAGAATAAATGCAACATTTTAGTGAAAATACGATAGACACAAAATGAAAAGAGTTACATAAACAATTAATATTTAATTAATTATTTATTTATTTTTGAATTCTTACTATTTAGAGAAGACTAATATTTACAAAAATGTACAAAAATCAAGTAAGATTGAGAAATCGATGAAAAAAAGTATATATAATTTAAAATAAAAAAAAAATGTACTTCATGTAGCTGACAAAATCTTTTTCACATAACTCCATATATATAAAAAATAAAGCAAAATTTACAAAGCAAATCATATCATGCATGGAATTATGGTTTAACCATTAAAGTTCACTTTCCATATAACTGTAGGTTGGATATTGAAAAAATGGGAATGCATTGAGGCAAGAAGCAAGACAATTTGTTATACTTGAAAATTCAACATGGAATTGTTTTTTTTTTAACAAAATGGAATTTTTCTGATGCAGGCTGCATTAATACAAGCTAATATTGCTTTATAGTTAACAATGCTGCAAATCTAACCGAAGAGAATACCAACAGAAGTAATAAAAGAATTTATATAAATTTCCCATAAAGATCAAAACATTTGTTGATATAGAACGTATAATAATTTGTAATTAGTAATTTGTAATAATACACGTAAAATGTATTATATGTAGCTTAAATATTCATTGACCTGTGCTATAAATAAATGATATTTAATCAAGTATTATTGATATATAAACAACCGAGAATAATTAAAGTTGATGTGCTACAAACGAAGTGTAAGTCTGATATACATAAATGCATATACAACATATAGAATACATATATACAATATATATTTAAATACAAATAAACAAATTTGTATTTCATACATGAATACATAACCGTCAGACTGTGGTTTTAAGAGTTCTCGATAAAATGAAACCTTTTCAAAATGTGTTTTACTCATATAATAACAAACTAAAATAAATAATGAAACATTCGTAAATGTAAAAGAAATATGTGAGGCATGCGTAATATAATTTGTGTGGTCAGAAAAAAGATAGATTGATATTTATAGAAATGTAAATAGATGAAAAGAATAAAAAACTATAGCTTCACTTACAGGTAAATGTGACCAGCACTGCGCGTAGCACCGTAGTGGCAATATCCTTAGCTCGCGTTGTATCAAAATTGCTGCGTACGAAAGGTTCCACCATATTGACAGGCACATAAAATTGTAGCGTATATGATAAGAATATAGCCACGGCCATGGAAATGCGTACCAGCTGCGATAGACTGTGTAGGAATAAAACGCAATTAATTTTAATTAATATATAAATAAATAGATTTACTTACATATCACCCTGTGGCAAATTGAGCGTAATGCTGCCCTTGACACTCTCACCATACTTCAAATAGCCAAAGAATCCCACAGAGGTGTACAGACAAGCCACAATGACCATGCCCGTATTAAGAACTCCAGTTGTGCCGCCAAAGTCTTCGGGTGTGCGCATATTATTCTCCAATGGCAGCACCACACCAATACCTTCAAACGCATAGATAGCCGTGCCAAAGTATAGAGGCAATGTGGCCCAGGTGGCATACGGTTTAACCGTATGCGTGTCGGGTAAATCGTGCAGCATATACGAAAAGCTAATCGCTAAACCGGCCACCGTTAACACGGCCGCAATCAGAGAGACTGGGGTCAGGTACTTCAGGTTGCGCACCAAATTCAACAGCACCATGGGCAGCAGCATCAAAAGCAAATAGATGCGTACATCCATATTAAAATAGTGATCCATCACATCCTTAATATTGAGCGCCACGAACAGAAAGTAGACACAGCAGAAGCCAATCTGGGTGATGAACAAAAACATGGTCACAACACGTCGCGCCAAATGCGAATAGCGTCTCAATCCCAATGGACCCGTATCGAAACTATAGAAAGCCACCTCGGAGAAATTCAAAGCTGGCTGCTGCAGCCGTCGGCACAGCTCGTGCGAACAGTTCACCAACATGTGCATGCAATGCGTACAAATGGCGCCCATAATCAGTGTACCAAAGAGACCCACATAGAGGCCGGCGTTCTTGAATGCCTCCGGCATGGCCAATATGCCAGTGCCAATGTTGCCTTTTAGCAAATGCACCAATGTATCGAAATTCGATGTGGGATGTTCGAGGCTGCGATGATGTGTGGGATTGTAAAGGGATTTGTCCAGCTGCTCCTCGCCCGTCTGGCTGCTCTGCTCATCATCATCTCCAGCGGCTGCAGCGTGCACTGTGTTAACAAATTAATAAGTTATTAATACTTTCAAATTATTTTGTTTATGTTGCTTATTTTGCTTATGCAAAGACGTTTCTTAAAGTGGCACTTGCATATTCTATAGTGTTAAAAGTTGAACTATTTAAATTTGTATATCATTTTTATTTGCCTTTAAATTAAATTAAGTAAATAAAATATAGATAAATCAAACTACTTTTAGTAATCAATATACTTTATTTTATTCCATATATATTTATATTGACGTAAGAATGGGAACCAAGCCCATTAATTATAATTCTTATCAAAATCGTATTTATATATATATAAAAAACCCATCGATTACGATACATGTTATCTACAAATACTGGCACATTAATATATAAAATACTATTATCGACTCAATAAGTTATTAAAAAAAACTTTATTTACCACATAACAATGTATATATAACAAAATATGGCGTTTATTTTAAAATAAAAAATGCCTTAAATTTATAATATTTACAACAAAAAAATACTATTGAGAAGCTACAACTGAATTTTCATATTTAATCATTCTATTTTATATTTGACTCACATTAACATTTTCATGAACATGTTTCTCTAGCTTTTATGGCATTCCTTAAAACAATTCTTAGTTTAATAATTTATCCTTATGAATTTATAAAATAAAAAACCTGTGTATAGCTCTCTTAGTTTCTATAATAACTACGTAATAACTGCGCTTTATAAAATTTTACTATTACTTTTTTATTTATTATTTATTATTTATTATTTATTATTTATTATTTATTATTTATTATTTATTATTTATTATTTATTATTTATTATTTATTATTTATTATTAATTATTTATTATTTTATTATTTACTACTATTTAATATAAATATTAAACCAAATTTATGTTTATCAACAGATCAAAGATCTGTCTTTTCTTAAAATTCAACTCATTAATATACTTCAAGGGCCGACAACTTTAAGCAAGTGTCATTTGAGCATAATAAATATTCTTGCCACTTACCTGCGATGCTGTCCTCGCTGTGCACATTGACCAGCGTACTGTCTGGTGGTGAGCTGCGTACCGGCGGTCGGATTAAACCGTTTCCGCTGCGATTGCCCTCATAGTCGGAATTGTCACTCTGCTGCAGCAGCAGCGGCTGTCGCTCGGACATCTTCGGCTTGCGCTTGGCGGGCTCGGCAAGCTGGAAGATCGATTGATTGAGTGAAAGAGAGCGCACAAAAGAATAGAAAACTCTATGAATGTGCGTGCGTGTGTGTGTGTGTCTGAGGCAGGGAGACTGTAGAGTAGTCGATGCGTTCGCCTCGCCAGCTGAAGTCACACTGAAAACAGAAACACTGCAAATGCCGCTTTTCGGTCTGGCAAATTTTCCGCTGACTCAATTTTTCTACAGAAACTCGGACAACGGTCGGATAATGTGTGCATGATAAGGGATATGGAAGGAGAAGTGGAAGTGGAAAGTTTTCTGCGTGCAACTACAATGCACTGATATGAATATAAGCCTTGGACTTGGACTTGGACTTGATCAGTTTGCAAGCTGGACTCAATTCTTTATAAACACATACATGTGTGTACATATACATACATATATAATGTAAATATATATGCGCATTATTCATAAAACGATATCAAATCGAGGAGGACACTGACTCATTCGATTTTGGTTCTAACGTGTAGGCTCAGGCACGAAAACAAGCTACAAGGCGATAAGAATTAATAATTTATTTATTTCATACTATATAAATACATATATGTATGGGCTGTCAAATCTCCCCATTTCAACATGGGTGATGTGTGTGAATTAAATAAATATCAGACCATCGATATACGCCCACAAATGCAAAAAAATAAATATAAACTACCTAATGCGGCATACAAAAGAAGTTGTTTAAATCATTACTATGTGATTATCTTATCCCGTCCCGGTAGACTTTGCTTTTAGAAACACATTTTATAATCATAATACTATACTCGTAGAGGCTTAAGACTTTGTGGGTAAACTATTTAACTGTGTCAAATGAAAATAACGCAAATATGCATGATCTGATATGATTTGAAAAGCTGGACAATAATAGTAAAATAAAGCTGTCACAGATTGGAGCTCCTAACAAATTTATTATGAGTAGAATTTAAAAATTATTTTTACAGAAACAAGCTATCAATATAAAAATTTAAAAATAAATTTTTGAAGTCTTTTTTTACAGAATTATGCAATCAAATTATAACAAAAAATTGATTTCTTAGAAAGCGGAAGAATCAAGAGATGTCTTTAAAATACTACCTTCACACTTTGAAGAATTTTAAATTAATAATCAAAGTTATGAAAAGAGTTATAGTATGTGAGCGTTAACTGTATCTATAGTTTTTAATTATGCTACAGAAGATTCAAACAAATTGATAGCATATTTCAGTATAAATAAACATATAGAAGAATGCTATTTATCAAGCATACAAACGTATGCCAAAAGATAACCAAAACTAATTACTATTATAAGCAATAAATAAATATATATAATTGACCTGAAACCAGAACCAAATCAAGACCCCGACCCAGACCCACAGACAGTCCCCAACCCAGACCCACAGACCCACACGTTCCCAGCTCTCACATTTCCAAGTAGCTCGAAATACAAAATGTCCATTTGTGCAACTTAGACGACATATCATTGAAATAATAAAACACTTACAAATAAAAATTGTAGATAAGTTATCTAGTTACTGTTGCAAATGGATATGCGGGCAGTTGGCGCGTGTTGATTGCGCTGGCAGTTAAGAAAACATATGTATAAAAAACGTTCAACTAAAACTGTAAGAAGAAACATAAATCAAAATTAACTGAAATTAAATAAGCGCAGGTATACCAACTATTTTGTACATACCTGTTGAAGGTTGGTCAATGGGGTTAAGTCTTCCATTGATTTTCTTTCTTTGACTTGGTTTTTTGTTTCTTTCCCTCTCTTTTGTTCCTTTATGCGCTGCTGACACTGGCAATGAATGTGGCGCAGCGAAGGTCACTGCGTAGAATTTAGAACAATTCCTGTTGAATAAACAACAAATGTTCAATGTAATGTGATTATTCGCTAGCCAAACATATGTAGATCAAGTTTGTAAATTTCTTTACATATGTATTGTCATGCATCAGCGTGTTGTTGTTGTCTAGCCACACTGATTTATATTGCACAATGCACACATACACACGTTTTCAGCAAATATTGTGTGCTGCAATGCAGTTTTGAATTACATTTGAATGAATGAGCTTTGGCTCAGTTTATTGCTGCCTTGCCATATGTACGTTTCACAGGTAACACATTAATTATCAATACCTCGTTTAAAGCCAATGATGACGCGACCACAAACAAAACAAAACCAAAACTCTTGGTCTGCTTCTTTTTGGCGCAGTTATTAGAACAGCCATTCACAATGCCACGCCTATACAACATGCTCGCGTTTTCCAACACTAGTTGCCAGGCGTTTTACGTGACGTGTCTGCGGTAAAAGTAAATTAATAACAATATAAATTTAATATTACCGCAAAGAAATCACAATAAAGCCAGAAAATGGTTGAAATCAGCACAGTAATTGCCAAATTCTACAATGACTACGTGCAGAACACACCGAAGAAGCTAAAACTCATCGATATCTATTTGGGCTACATTCTGCTAACCGGCATCATACAATTTGTTTACTGCTGCCTGGTGGGCACGTTTCCCTTCAACTCATTCCTCTCGGGCTTCATCAGCACTGTCAGCTGCTTTGTACTGGCCGTCTGTCTGCGCCTGCAGGCGAATCCCCAAAACAAGGCCGTCTTCTCGGGCATCTCACCGGAACGTGGCTTCGCCGACTTCATATTCGCGCATGTTATTCTCTTTTTGGTGGTCATGAACTTCATTGGATAGGTTTAATTAATAACTGAATTACGCTGCAAATCCATTCATTTATCGGAATCATTAAATGTATAACTTATATAAATAATAAACATCATGTTTTCTTATATTTAGCGATAATATTTTCTATAGGCATGCAGAAAATCAAATTCATCGAATGAAAAATCCATTAATAGCTCCGGTTCGGGCATCAACAGCTGCACATACTCAATCTTTTCCAGATAGTCGGTGAGTACTGGTTCGGCTATATTGTTTTTGTTATAATCCCGGGATTTTGTCGTCCTCGGTCGCTCCACTTCACGCAACGAATCATTCACATTGATGGGAACCAAGTCCTTGAATACTGTTTGCGTGTGTGGAAAGTTCAGCTTTTGGACAATCTGGAACATTTGGAGATTTATAAAATGGATTTCTAGTTTATAATTCATTTTGTATACCTTGGGTACGATAGACGCTTTCGTGCGCGGCGTTAGTTCTGGTTGAAGATCCACGCGCATCTTCCGCACTGAATTGACCTCAGCTTGGGTGCGCACCATAGTATTAAACTGCGGCACTGCAAACTTATTGGACATATCTTCCGGCGCTTTTGACGCTTTTGGCACCTTCTTTTCCTCAGGCGGCATAAAATTCTCGGCGGTCGCGCCATTGTGGGCTTTAACGCAAATGTTTGGCACTGAAGATGCTACCTCCACCCGGCGTGAAACTGGTTTTGGATTATATTGCAAGCGTGTTTTGCGTTTGTGAGGCATTCTGGTCTTTTTTCCTTATTTTTTACAAAATGAATTTAGTTTATCTTTCAAATTTTTACGATGGCGTTGACAGTAAATGACGCTCAATTTGAAGTTTTTCAACACTAGACTAAAGCAAGATCTGTGCCGCTGCATGTGAAAAACAATGTCAACATTTTACAACACTGCCACCACATTGGCAAACAGCTGTTTTGGTTTCTTTCTAATGGTTAATACAAATTATATTGTGATTATTAATTAAACTATGGCCTTATCACGCGCTAAGACAGATGAACTGCCCAATGATGCAGTCGTCATTACAGAAGATCAAGCGCTGCGGTACCAGTGGAAGATCATAACATCCTGGGACAAAATGGGAGAAGTGTAAGTACAAGAAACATTTCATGCCGCTTATCTAACCGCTGATACCAATACATATTTGTGTAGGTGGTCTCTGCGCTATGCGCCCGGCATACTCAGCGCTATGGCAGCCGCGACAGGCGCCTACGTCAACAATCATTACCGCACTCGTTTACGCCTGGGCGCTCATGGTCGTTTATCCACTTACCTGCCCATTGTGGCCGTGCCGGCAATCTTCACAATGCTGTCGCATAAATTTTTCATACAGCGGCCGTTACTGCTGAAACCTCTGGCTGAGTGTCCAGTGTGTACGCAAGTGCGCAGTGCCGCTTTCCAGGCTGCGTTAGGCGTCGTCTATCCTACGATTTTGGCACCCTTTGCCGCTTTTATGTTTGCCAGCAGGTGCTATACCTATCGGCTGCCTTCCATTACAGAGAGTCCACGAGAAGTGTTTATGCTGTATCGAAAGCTAACACGCCCCATTATTCCCGCACTTACTACAATCGTTGCAATACAGGCATTTCTAACCATGTACTTGACGGGCAAGGAGGAGACACAGAACTTTAATATATTGTTACGGATGAAGCAAATTGAGCATGAGGTGGAGGAGCAGCATATGCCACAACGTTTAGAGTTTAATTAATATACAAGAGAAACTGTTATTTAAATTGTATTTACTTTAAAAATGTGTTATGTTCTTTGTGTTGTTATTTCGGCGCCAATCGTACACAAATTTGAGTTATCGATAACCATCTTAACCGTTTCAAATGGTAGTTCGATACTGAATTCTAATGCGCTATCGAACTAGTCATGTAATACACACTGAGCTTTATAAAAAAACGTTACTGGAAATTTGAAACTAACTTGATTATATATATCATTTGATATATGTATATATATATACATTTTACCTGTAACTTTTGAGTCACTTACTATTCACGCATGCAGTCAATGCTGTCAGCCGACTCTTATATCTAAGTCACAGGAGCACAATTACTCATCTCTAACGCCTAGACGGATTTCAGTTCTAGATTAAATACTGCTACTTTGAACGGTTTTGTTTGTACTTCAGTCAGCCGGCATTTGCAAGCCAGCGTATTGAAATCACAGGTTCACCATTACTGCGCATCACCAACTGGTTCACAGCTGAACTTGCCGCATTGGAATCGGTTCAACTTACACGTTGGTGCAGTCGGTTGACGAAATTGTTTTGTATTTGCATTTAATTCTTCCAAGCGTGAGTAATGCCCAACTAATACGAATACAAATAGTATTCATAAAATAAACAACTTTGTGAAAGTGTAACAATATTGTTTTGTACAGTTTTGTCACGTTAATGATAATCTGTGCACTTTCACATTTTGCATTAAATAAAATTACCAATACGAAGGCAATTTTCCGTCGCGTGGCAATGGGCCAAAACTAACCTTTTTTTCTTTTTGGTTGCTTCACTTTCAGTTAATATCAATAAAAAGAAAGCAAGATGAAATTCCTCACCGCCAAGGAGGTGCGCGATGCCTACCTGAACTTCTTCAAGGAGCAGAACCATATCTATGTCCACTCGTCCAGCACGATTCCATTAGATGATCCCACTCTGCTCTTTGCCAACGCCGGCATGAATCAGTTTAAGCCCATTTTTCTGGGCATCGCTGATCCCAACAGCGAAATGTCTAAGTGGGTGCGCGTTGTGAATACCCAAAAATGCATTCGCGCTGGCGGCAAGCATAACGATCTGGATGATGTGGGCAAGGATGTGTACCATCACACGTTTTTCGAGATGTTGGGCAATTGGTCATTCGGTGACTATTTCAAGAAAGAAATCTGCAGCTGGGCATGGGAATTCCTAACAGACCGTCTGAATCTACCCAAGGATCGTCTGTATGTCACCTATTTTGGCGGCGATGCAGCCAGCGGTCTGGAACCGGATCTAGAGTGTAGGCAAATGTGGTTGAATTTGGGTTTGAAGCCCGAACACATTTTACCCGGCAGCATGAAGGATAATTTCTGGGAAATGGGCGAAACTGGGCCGTGTGGTCCATGCTCGGAGCTGCATTTCGATCGTATTGGCGGTCGCAGCGTACCAGAGCTGGTGAATATGGATGATCCCGATGTGCTGGAGATCTGGAATCTGGTGTTCATACAATACAATCGCGAATCCGATGGTACCCTCAAGCAGCTGCCCAAGAAGCACATCGATTGTGGCATGGGCTTCGAGCGTTTGGTCTCTGTCATTCAGAATAAACGCTCAAACTATGATACGGATTTGTTTGTGCCACTCTTTGATGCCATACAGGCGGGCACTGGTGCCCCGGCCTATCAGGGACGTGTGGGAGAAGATGATACTGATGGCATCGATATGGCCTATCGTGTGCTGGCCGATCATGCACGCACGATTACAATTGCTTTGGCTGATGGCGGCAATCCCGATAATACGGGACGAGGTTATGTACTTAGACGCATTCTGCGTCGCGCTGTGCGGTATGTTAAGCATAGGGAAAATGATGTATATATAAATATTTGTATATCTATTCCTCTACAGCTATGCTACTGAGAAGCTCAATGCCAAGCCGGGATTCTTTGCCAGCCTGGTAACCACCGTTGTGGAGCTCCTAGGCGACGCCTTTCCCGAGGTCAAAAAAGATCCACAGCAAATTATGGACATCATTAACGAGGAGGAGCAGCAATTCTTAAAGACATTGTCGCGTGGTCGTAATTTATTAAATCGCACCATTGAGAAGCTGGGCGCCGATCAAAAGACCATTCCCGGCGATGTGGCCTGGCGTCTGTATGATACCTATGGTTTTCCCGTAGATCTTACGCAGCTAATGGCCGAGGAGAAGTCGCTGCAAATCGATATGGCTGGCTACGATGCGGCGAAACATAATTCCTATATACTTTCGCAAGGCAAAGGTGCCAGCAAAATCGATGAGATCAATCTGGATGTGCACGCCATATCGGAACTGCAGGAGAAGGGTGTGCCACCCACCAACGATTCCTTTAAATACATTTACGAAGCGGTTTCTAGTGAGCGCGATTCCCCCTATAAATACAGCGACTGCACCAGCAAAATCGTCGCATTGCGATATGAGAACAAATTCGTCCAGGAGATTAGCAGCGGACAGAAGGCGGGCATTGTGCTGGACAAGACGAATTTCTATGCGGAGAGCGGTGGCCAGATCTTCGATCAAGGCGCACTGGTTAAGCTGAACGATGAGGCCAATGAATTTCTGGTGGATCGTGTTTATAATCGTGGCGGTTATATACTCCACATTGGCGTTGTCGAGGGCAACCTGGCCGTGGGCGATGAAGTGCAGTTGCATATCGATGTTGAGCGTCGTTGGCTAACCATGAAGAATCATTCAGCTACACACGCACTCAATCACTGTCTGCTGCAGGTATTGGGTAAGGACACGGAACAGAAGGGTTCGCTTGTGGTACCCGAGAAGCTCCGCTTTGATTTCAACAGCAAGGCCGCCATGACCATTGAGCAAGTGGCCAAGACGGAACAGCTGACCCGTGACATGGTGTACAAGAATATGCCCATCTATGCCAAGGAATCCCAGTTGGCTTTGGCCAAGCGTATACGTGGCCTACGCTCTGTCTTCGATGAAGTCTACCCAGACCCGGTGCGTGTGATCTCCTTTGGCGTACCCGTCGATCAACTTGAATCCGATCCAGACTCCGAGGCCGGTGAACAAACCTCTGTGGAATTCTGCGGCGGCACACATCTGCGTAACTCTGGCCACATCATGGACTTTGTTATCAGCAGCGAGGAGGCCATAGCCAAGGGCATAAGACGAATTGTCGCACTAACTGGACCCGAGGCATTGAAAGCCCTCAAAAAATCCGAAGCATTTGAGAAGGAGATCAGCAAGTTGAAAGCTACTATTGAGGCAGATAAATCGGGCAAGGATTCCAAACTGTATGTGAAGCAAATTGTCGAACTAACCGAACAAATCTCGCACGCAACCATACCCTATGTAAAGAAGGATGAGATGCGCAACCTGCTTAAATCTCTAAAGAAGACACTCGACGATAAGGAGCGTGCTCTGCGCGCAGCCGTCTCCGTCACAGTTGTGGAGCAAGCCAAGGCTTTGTGTGAAGCGAATTCAAAGGCAACCGTTTTGGTCCAGCAACTGGAGGCATATAACAATACCAAGGCGTTGGACGCTGCCCTGAAGCAGGTGCGCTCCCAATTGCCCGATGCAGCTGCCATGTTCGTGTCCGTTGATGCTGACTCCAAGAAGATATTTTGCCTCTGCTCGGTGCCCAAGAGTGCTGTTGAGAAGGGTTTGAAGGCCAACGAATGGGTGCAACATGTGTCGCCAGTGCTCGGAGGCAAAGGTGGCGGAAAGCCCGAATCCGCTCAAGCATCGGGCAGCAATTTCGAGCGCGTTGACGAAATTGTTCAATTGGCCAGTAAATTTGCCCAGGCAAAGCTGAACTAAATTGCTTTCACTAACAATTTGCATACTCAAAAGGCTTAATCACAGGCAAAAATATTTTATACTGTTCCAAACAGTCGGACATACGGCATTTGAAATGAATTTGTGCTTATTTATATATAATAATATAAAACATTTGTACAATTTTTTCTAATTATTGGCAAAGAAATTGATTTTTTAAAACTTTATGTTAAAGTTTTTGTTGCTGTTGGGCTTCTCCGAAAGGCTTAAAGTTATTTTATCTCAACTTCAGTTTTTTTAAATATATATTTTTGGTAATAGACCTTTAAAATGCCTTATATATACCCGAACTAGATAACATTTGGACTTCTAGACTCTGTAGTAGCCTTTAGTGACACTGCAGAGCTCTGTAGCAGTTTCTGTTTAGTATTATTATCTGTGAGGAATCTTTACTTATTAGCTTAATTCTATAACTTATATCTTGCTGCAATTAATTACAACTTGAATCAAACTCTTAAGAATGTCCCGAAAAACAAGTATAAATTTATTATTATACAAATTCAACTGTTATATTCACCTGATTTGTGCAGGTCTGACCGTTTTCATATCAAATAGTCAAATTAGTGTTTTCTGCACAATATCCAATCGACGGCCTCAGCGAAATTCTTAACCACAGCCGTTGGTGGTGGAGAGATGGCTGCTAGAGCTTCTGGCAAGAATTTGCCAGTCTCGACAAGGATGCCCTGCATGCCTGCCTTCATGGCACCCGCAATGTCATCATTGGCATCCTGTTAAAAACAATAAATTTTAAATAAATATTTAAACAAATAAATATTTTAATTTAAATTTATCCTACATCGCCAATCATGACACATTCGATAGGATTCAAGCCCTCTGGTATGGCGCTGTTGAAGAAGAATTGATTTGGTTTGCCTATAATCGTGGCAGTCTTGCCCGTTGAATACTCCAAGCCCTTGACAAAGCAGCCGGGTCCCAGGGCCAAGCCATCCGAACGCTTATAATATTTGCCCTGATGCACGGCCACAAGTTTGTGCGACTTGTCCTCCATAAGCACACTATAAGGGAAAGATTTAATAAAGTTTTCAATGTATAAATATCAAGTTTCTTTTCTCACCTGAACGCCTTATTTAAGTGTGCATAATCAAAGGCAACGGGCGCCAGGCCAACAACAACCGAATCATGAGGACGACTCGAGTCCTCTTCTGGAAAATCTTTGCGTGCATCGTCCGTTAGCAAATAGAAAGGATTCAGATTCTCTTTCTTCACATATGCAGACGCTGCGCTTAAGGAACTGTAAATCTCTGTAATATCCAATTTGAAGCCCATTTTGATTAATAGATCGTAGAGCGTCTTTTTCGAGTCTTTGGTGGTGTTTGTTACAAATTTAACGGTAATATTACTGCTGCGCAGCCTACAAAAGCCATATACAAAAACATACATATTTTAAAGTCCATTATAAGTTATAGCTGCGCACATTACCGTTGCAATGCCATGGCAGCGTTAGGTGTCGGATTATCCTCCACATGGAGGGTGCCGCTCAGATCAATCAGCGCAGCTCTTACAGACATTTTTCTAAAATATTCCAAACTCCTCAGGCACAGCATTAAATGGCCATCGATATCAGCCGATATCAATCTTTTCAGCATAAGTATCGAGCACTAAGTCAAATGAAAATCATCGAGCCAATTGGACAAACTGTTAGCTGAAGCTACATTTGAAGCTCAACAATGGAACTAATTATAAGAGAAATTTTAAGATTTTTTATTTTTAAATTTATCATTATTAATTATAAATTATTATAAGGCTTACCTGGCTCATTTAAATTCAATTAATACCGTCGATAGATTCTATGTGGCGCACAACTGTTATATCGGATATATTATATTTTATATATGTAAAGTTCACTTTGTGATTTATCATATTTTCTCTCATACCGTCGATCGCAAACTGATAAAATTCGATTATTATCTATTCTAAACTGCAGCAAAGATATCGATATTTGTATATATTGTTGCCGGCATCGCAAGAAACATAAATAAAACCATATGACAAAATGTCACTCTTTCCAATATCAGCTCAATTAATAAAAAAATTGCTAACGAAAAGTCGGATAAATTATTGTCAAACAGCAACTGCGCTCCGTCCCAAAAAGGGCAAGTCCACAAGGAAAGAGGTAAAATACTTACTTATATATAAATGTTTATATAACTATTAAATAAAACGTTTCTCATGCTAGGCACAATACTTTTCTGATGCGAAACGTGTGCGAACGATAGGCGGCAAGGGGGGCGATGGATGTGTATCATTTCTGCAGCTGTGGTGCAACGAACGCGCCGGCCCCGATGGCGGCGACGGCGGGAATGGTGGTCATGTTATCTTTCAGGCCTCCAATGATGTGCGCAATTTTAATCATGTGAATAGCGTACTGAAAGCCGCTGAAGGAGGCGTTGGCACTGCCAAGGAATGTCATGGCAAGAATGCCAATCATACGGTGATCAAGGTGCCCGTTGGTACAGTTATACGGAATGCCCAAGGTCTGATTGTGGCCGATTTGGGCAGAGTTGATCTAATGTTTGTGGCCGCACGTGGTGGGGCGGGTGGCAAGGGCAATCGCTTCTTCACCACCGACAAAGAGACTTCACCTAAAGTGTGTGAGTATGGACCTGCCGGAGAGGATTGTAGCTATTTGCTGGAGCTGCGCAGTATGGCCGAGGTGGGTTTGATTGGATTTCCCAATGCTGGAAAGAGCACACTACTGAATGCCTTAACGCGTGCCAAACCCAAAGTGGCGCCATATGCTTTCACCACGCTGCGACCACATCTGGGCACCGTGCAATACGACGATCATGTCCAGCTAACAATTGCAGATTTGCCGGGTCTGGTGCCGGATGCACATCGCAACAAAGGATTAGGCATTCAATTCCTGAAGCACGCCGAACGCTGCACCCTCCTGCTCTTTGTGCTGGATGCCAGTGCACCAGAACCCTGGCTGCAGTACAAACAACTCATGCATGAGCTGGAACAGTTTGGTGGCCGACTGGCGAAGCGTCCACAACTGGTTGTGGCTAACAAAATGGATGTGGAATCGAGTGCGAGTAACTTTAAGCAATTACAACAGCAGCTGCAACAGCCGGAACTCCTAGGCATCAGTGCCAAAATGGGACACAATCTGGCGCAGCTACTCAGCAAAATACGTATCGCCTACGATAGACATAAGGAACAGCAACAATAATGAATTAATATTCCAATTTATATTTAATTGTAAATTACTTAAATAGATTATAAAAATTATAAAATATTTAAAAGAAAACCTATCCAAGCTAAACACCCTCTTCTGAGGTGGGCAGCCAGAAGGCCATGTTTGTGCAGGCTGAGGCGAGCATCATGTACTTGGGATTGAATTGGACACATTGCACGGGACCTGGGTGATCACCATTGAGGACGGAGACCTTGTTGCCAGTGTCGGCATTCCAGATGTGCACGCGGCCATCGGTGCTGCCAGAGAAGATGAACTGTGAGTCCGGACTGAAACTGGCCTCAATCGCAATGCCCTTGTTGTTTGGATAGCCAGTGAACGTTTGCAGCGGTGTGCCATGGAATGCATCCACCAGTCGTATAACCGAACCGTTTGTACTGATCAGGATGGTTTTGCCATCGCGCGAAAATTTCAGACCCGTCCAATCGCACTCCTTTTCCTGGTTGAGCTTGAATGTGACAAACGGTCCCTTATCGAAGGAACGCAGATCGTACAGTTTGATGCTCTCCGAATTGACGCCAGCCGCAAAGATGAGACCTTCCGGATCGTAGGCAGCGATGGGTCGACCTGATAGATGCATCAGTCCCTGGCAATTGGGTGAACGCAAATCCCATAGACGCAAAGTTTTATCCAACGAACCAGACAGAAACGTATCCTCTACGGGTGAGATGCAGAGTGAAATTACTTTCTTCGTGTGGCCGGGAAAGTAGCGCAAATATTTGTTGTCATGCAAACTGAGATATCTTATGGTGTCATCGACCTTAGTCGAACTGTGTATGGCCGTATTATTGGCATGCGTAAAGTGTATCAAATCAACGCCATATTTTTTCGAATTCACAGTCCTTGATTGCGTGCCCTTCTCACAATCGTATATAACAATTTGATCGTCCTCGCTGCAAGAGATCAAATGCTCGCCATTCGGCGCAAAGTCAATTGCATTGATTTTGTCGGTATTCTCGCGAAAGATTTTGGCCACCTTAAAGCTGCGGACAACTGTATCTGTTAATTTTATTTTCATTTTGATAAAACTTTTGTTTCCAACTAAGCTATTCGGCTTATATTTTGTATTATTATTTTTTTTTTTTTTATTGCAATAACTAGTGGTGTGCAAATTGAAGCATTGAGGGCTGCTTTTCTAATCGATAAGTCTTATATATACTTGGATATCGATATGTTTTCGGCGTCTTAAATATAAAAAATACCGATATTTAAATATTAAATAAGAAAAATTTATTAGGCACATTAATTAATATATATTTGTTACCGATTTAATGCCAATTGCGATTTATTTTTTTTTTTAGTTTTACATAATCCTTTACATCTTATTCAAAACAAATCAGTAAATTATATAAGTGCTTAAAATTAATAAAAAATAACAAATATTTAATTAACAAAATCCAGCAACTTGTTTATTTCACACAATGTATGATATCTGCAAGTACATGCATAAATATATACGGTAAGCACATATCATTGCTCTACTTTTGCAGGCAGTACAGTTTCATAAGTATTGTTATTGCCCAACAGCTCCTTGGGATCCACATAGACTATACCATCCTTGCCCCGTGCATAAGGTGTTAAGCCATTTGTTTGTAAGTAATAATCGCCTTGTATACTAAAAATAAAGGAATAATAAATGAATATTTAATTTCAATATTCAGCTATCCAACTTACTTTGTGGGACAATTATGACCCATGACAACAGGTTGTTCAGATTCAACAATTTTATTTAGTTTGAAATCATCCCAGCTCTTGGCTGCAACCGCAACGAATTTAATTGGAAAACGATCGGAAACGCTCTCAGCCCAAAACCACCAGCTGCGCCGATGACTAGATAAATCATTATCGCTAAGCATTTTATAGTTGCGCTTCGGACAGCCTGGCTGCAATGTCTTGCCACCATTTGGCCAAAAGTCTGCGGTGCCCGTGCTGCTGGGTGCACCATATAGCCAGGCATCTGTATGTATAACATCCACGAATTCTGCATCACTTGCGCTCAGATGTGTGGCCAGACCAGCGGTAAGGTAGAACAACGGAAAAGCAGGATCCAAGCCGGTAATTCTATTGGAATTGAGCAACAATATTAATTTTTATATGAATTCATATATAGCTATGTCCAAAACGAACCTTTTAATTTTTAATACACCCTTGGATCGTCTAGTGATCTCACGACCAATTATCCCAGCCATCTGACCGCCCAGCGAATGCCCAACAATATGCAATTTCTCTATGTCCAGGCCATGCTCGAACATTTCGAGCAAAACTTTTGCCAGCTCCGGTCCCAGTTGTTTGGCATTAACTACCGCATCGAAAATATAATTGCCATCGGCAAGTTCACCCCAATCCAGAACAATTAGATTTGTATCGTTGCGCTCCAGATAAGCCTCCGCAATCACATGTATACTCTCCACATCCGGATCCTCCAGATATCCATGCAAATACAATACCGTATTCTTGTTCAAATCCAGGTGCTCATCTTCCAGCAAGCTTTTGGAGTCATGCAGATCATAGATATCGCTATCAGCTACGCTGGGTCTGACATAATAAAAAGGTAGTGTTAGCTTAGTTGTAACCTAGACTAAAGGTTAACAGCTATAGCATACCCATAGTACAATATAAATTTGGCTGTCGTTAAGTCTGCCTTCGAGCTTTTGAGGCCACATAATAACCCTGAAAGAGTAGACAAAAAAAAAAAGAAGTACAAATGTTTAATTACGTAAAATAGATGATGATGGGTGGGAAAGGTAAAAACGGTCAAAGATAATAAAAATTTCACAATGCTGGCATAACATTTCAGATTATGGGTTTATCTACTGCGATATACGAACTAATATGTGGGCATATTTTTGACTTCAAAATTTATAAATGTCAAGATTTTTAGAATTATTTTTACAGATATTTCTTAATTTTTAAGAAAAAAATATATATATTTATTTTTTTATTAAAAGTTTTGAATTCAATTTACTTTTCGAATTTACTTACTTGTTTTATTTTTAATGGCTTTGTGCATATTTCTGTTGCAAAGAATAAAGTGTTAATATAACATAAACATATTGATAAAATAAATATTTACATTTCTGAAGTTTGCTTTATTTATAAAAAAAAAACTCTTGTTAATTATAATATTTATTTCCGGAATTTCTGTTGGCTCTGTCGACTACTTCCAGTCAACTGCGCTGATTAGTAAATACTAAGCGAAAATCCATCACAAAAATCACATTGAATAAATCTAATTAAAATGGGATTTCTGATAAGATAGTAAATACGGGCAATTGTATATACAGTGGACGCACACTTCAATGGATGAGCCAGCTCGGACTCGTTTGATACTATATTTTCATAATTTTTGAGTTTTTATTATTTAAAGCCGGTTCAAGAGAATCACGTCTAAGGTTGATGTGAAAGAGACAGAACTATGTTATTGGCCGGTTTTAATTGGATGTTGGTAGACAGACCTTTCACTCTAGTTGGACTGTAGAAATACAAAACAAGTACATATATGTATAGTTGTTAATTTCAAAATCCCAGGCGATCAAACTACACGAAACACTTGAATTTAGATTTGTAACTGTATAAGTTTCGTAATAAATATGTCTGGTGCCGTTACAAAAAAATAGAAGAAAATACGAGCACTTCAATTTACATTTATGACATACAGTGAAACACACTCAATAACGCCTAACTAATCGGCGAAAGGGACAGCTGGAAGGAGGCGGCGCTTTCGTTTTAATAAAACGCGCCACTTGAGCTCAAAGTGCGATAACCGCCGTATATCCGTGTAGTTAATAAATAGATGGCGCTTGCAGGGGCCAAAAAAAGCAACTAATATTTGTTATAAATAGATCTGTCACATGAACATGTTCGCCTGCAGCGAATAACCGTAACATAAATTGAAGTGCTGTGGCCTTAATTGCACTTTCTGAATTAAATCATAACGGTACACACATACAAATATAGTTACATTTGCATACACATACACTCACACACTCACATAACAGCCACTTTGATGGGTTTGTATACAAATACGCGACGAGTTAGAAAATTATTTATTGGCTTTCTCTTTAGTTACATGAGCAAACACATACGCTGCTTACTGTACTGTTTACTAAGCCATCAGTCATTAATATTTGGCATGTAATTTGTAATGAATATTTAGCAAACACTTAGGCAACCTACGCGCAATGAATGTAAAATTCTTTTTGGTCTGCACAACTTTATTAACCTGTGAGTACGTCAAGGTACAACGCGTCGCAACGCAATGACAACCACGACCGATCTGCGCTAGTAAACACACACTTGCTCTTTCGCTCTTCCTCTCTACACACACGTTCGTTCGCGCTTGCTCTCAGCGCACTCTAAAGCACACACACGCACAAACTCACACATGCATGCAAATAGCTAAACGAGTATCATACAAAAACAACTTTGCCGTGGACTATCGAATTGTGCAAACAACAAACAGCCACTGCAAATAAATAAATAATTGAATAAGATAACTGCTAGAAATCTATATAGTCTAAAATGCCCAATTAAAATTTATCAAGCTAAAAGAGAACCTTTAAATAAACAATAACCAGTTTAGTGGCAAATTTGTGCCGCACATGCAGCAGAAGTACCCACTAGCCAATTCGATTTCGAAGCGATATTCCTGTTTTAGTTTATGAGAGCAAAGTATCGAATGTACATTTATGAAATAAAAAAGAGTACATCTTAATTTCTTGTACAATAAATTTTATTTTGCATTCAGATGCGATTAACCAATACATTTTATTTTCAAAGACTACACAGGTTTTCTTTGTTTTTATTTTAATAATGAATTTTTGCTTATGTGTAATATTATGTAGTTAATAAGTATGTAGTAATATATTTTATATTCATGTGTGGCGTTTTCAGTGGCTCGATATCTTCCGCTTGCATGATTGCTGCATTTTGAAAATTTTTTATATGTAAGCTTCGAAGTTCTCCTATGTTCTTTCTCTGCAGTTTAGCGTCTCCAGTTCTACATAATGGTTTTATCCGTGTTGGGGTTTGGTTTTTTGTTTGTTTACTACATGTTTCCATTTTTAAGTGATGCTACACAATAATTATATTTTTGTTGCCAGCGTGTGTGAAATACATACATTTTAAAAATAGAATAAAAAAATTATAAAGTTGATTACGCTACGGTAGTAAAAAAAAATAAATTACAATCCATAAAACATTCGACATATGCAACCGGGAAAGAAACAGAGAAGAAAAAATGTACATCAAATTGGAATTAGTATTTTGTTTATATTTGCATGGATTCAATTAGTATTTCGATTCTGTTGAGTAGTACAGACAATTCATAGTACGACATGGACCAATTTGAAGACACTTGGAAACACAGTTTGATTGGGGCTTTAAACTATTCCGATTGGCGTTTTGTTATATATAGCTCTGGCCACAAACACACACAAGGTTTTCACACATGCCATGATTCTGATTTTGACTACTCATCCTCTAACATTCCGAAACACTTTTCAGCTGCTGCTGCTGCAGTTCGCCTGCAGCGTCAATCTTGATGTCATTGTTCTCAATATTAGTATTAAGCTCAAGCAGAACCCCTGGCTCAGCAGATGCTGCAGAATTCGGTGGCGGCTCAACGACTAGCTTGGAGGCCAGGGCAGCTTCGAGCTTAAAACCCATACAAGGCGGCACCGCGGTTCTAAAGACATTCAGTTCCATTTCTAAGGGTTCGATATATAGATTATACTTGCAGAATTTGAGGAAAACTTATACTGTATCATTGTGTGTCCGTGTATAAAAATTTGTTTGTGTAAATTTCTCTACATCAATTACACTTGCTTACCGGCTGCTATTCCAGCAATTGCTTGTGCAGCGAAATGCTTAACATCCACATCAGCATCAGCATTCAGTTTGTCCAAAGTTGGCTTCACTTGCGAATCAATAACGCTCGCCTCCAGGAACGGCGATATCTTCTGCAATGTCTTAGCCACATTGAAACGAACATTGGCAACTGGATCGGCTGCGAGCAGCAAAACAGTGGGCAGCAACAGTTTTGTGGTGATTTCAGTGCCGCAAACCTCAGCCAAAACATTCAGACAGAAGAGGCAGGTCATTCCTTAAAAAGTATAAATAAATAAACGATAGATAAAAGTATAAAAAATAATGTTAGCTTACTGTGCAAATAGTTTTTGTTGCGCGACATAACTAATATCATTGGAATAATGGCCTGCTCGGCCCAGGGTGCACCAAACTGTTCGACAAGCTTCTTCATATTTAATGTGGCTGCCTCTCGGATGGCATAGACATGATCATTTAACCAGCCCATGCACAGTCCACGCAATTTCTGGTCGAAGAACTCCTGGCCCAGCTGACCAGCCAGCGCGGGCATATACTCAATGATAGCAAGACGCACACGCCACTTGGAGTCCTCTGCTAGCTCCACAATGGCGGGAAGAAGAGACTATTGAGATAATTAAATGGCATCAAAACCACAAACAATTGAAATCTTGTCAGAGTTTAATACTTTACCTGCGATAGCTGCTGAATACCGATGACATCATTGACGCAATCCAAATTTGAGATTATGTTCAGACGTACTTCTGGGCACTCGTCCTTCAGCTGAATGAGGAACAGTGGCAACAATTGTTCGACTGTCTGATAAGCACCCAGCATCGGACTCAGTCCCATGATGACAGAAGCGAGCGCGGACTTGACATGTGGATTGGGATCGCTGACCAAATCGCGTACATATGGCAAAATGGAGCTCAAAATTATTTGCATCTGATTGGCTTTGTCTAAGTTGGCGCAAAAGTCTTTGACTTTAGTGGCCACAGCGGCGCGCACCTCAGCCTCGGCATCCTTGAGCAGATATTGAAAAGCGGGTACAAGATCGACACGTGTGATCTCTGGACCAACAGCCTTCTGTAGATCAACAAACTTCTCGGCAACCATATAACGCACACGCCATGATGAATCGCTAGCACACTGACGCAGTGTGGGCAACACCAGCTGCAAAAAGTTTCGACATTAATTGATCTATTATCTATGGTTACAAATGATAATTGTTGCACTAACATGTTCAACATCGTCCTGTGGCAGCAATTGAGCAATGCTGACACACGCTTCGACGGCTAATAGTCGCACGGAATCCTGATCATCCTGCGCCAATTGTACAAAGTTCGGTATCAAGTCCGATTTGAGATATTCCGTTTCCACCACCTTGGCGAATTCGCCTAATTTGTTGGCTGCGGCGCGTCGTACCATTGGAGTTTCGTCTTGGCACAATTTCCGGAAATTTGCGCGCAGCTCGGCCTTCACGGGCTGTGTAACGCGAGGATAGCACACGGAGAAGAGGCCACAAGCCGACGTGCGTGAAGTGAACCAATCGCCCGAAACCAATCTCTGCAGTGTCGGCACCACATGTATCTCCAAATCTAGAGCACTGTGCTCAGCAGCGACAGTACGCAGAGATTCAACTGCCTTGTCTCGCACAACTGTTTCCTCGACAGTAGCCAAGCTTTCTAACGGAGGTAACAAATACATCGCATACTCGGGCCCACCCACAAGACCTGAAATATAATAATTTAAATATATTTATATAAATTTATTAGAATCAACTATGTCCATACTTGTGAAATTGCCCAATTGATCGGCCAATGCGAGCAGCACTTCATCCTCATCGTATATGGTCTCAGTTAGAAAGGGTATGAGTTCGGAACGTGTGCGTTCCTCGCCCAAAGCAAGGGCAATAGTCGATAGCTTTTTGATCGAATTCAAACGCAACTATAAAGACAAACAAATTTTTAATTAATCAAAATAAAAAATGATAATGTATTGCAATGCTAATAGTACAGAATAATAAATACTCTGGCAGAGGTAGCAAATACAATATTTCAAAATGCTTATTTATACCTAAATACGGTAAACTGTACATCATTTTAGTTTGGAGATTTTGAAAAGATAATAAGTAACGTGTAAATTGTTCCCATAGTAGAAGTCAATCAGACGCTAATAAGAAATATCAATATGTATATATTCTAAAATGTCCAACACGTACTTCACTGTTACATGTCTCATGACAAAGTTATAAGCATTCCAAGAGTATAAGAGCAAATCTGCACCTATACAAACACTCAAACACACACACAAACAGATTCGCGCTCATACATACGACATGCTATTCACACTGTGACGCATTTTGTATTGCATGGATATGTACATATGGGTGTATGTGTTGGTACATACATACCCATGCTTATACATACCTAAATATTGACAGGTTATAACCAAGTTTACATTTGTTTAATATTAACATCTAACTAACTAACCTGCACATCCTCATTTTTCAATTCGTCAATTAATACCGCAATGGGATAAAGAGAATCATCGACAGATTTGTCGCTTGCTGCCATTTTTCTTTTTCACTCACACAATAGTATATAAAATCGGTTTCTTTTCAATTTTCCGCACAAAATACCCAATACAGATTAAGGGAATTACAATTATTTTTAAATGCTTTCGCACAGTATTTATTTTAATTTAATTGAAAGTGTCCACGCTTTAAAAATGTTCTTTGATTGATTTTCCAGTGAAAATACGATGTCGTTTCTGTGCAAAAAATTTTTTTGATTCTACGAAATGACACAACGAGACAGAACGATACTACTCGATACTTTTAGCGTTAACAGCGACGTCTGCCCGGTAAACAGAATTACTCACCCAATTAACATAACGAGAAAACGAATCATATCTACATATATGTATTTATATTTTTTAGTTTTCTAAAAACGAGACAAACTCTGTTAATTTCAACAACTGATCATCGCTGGCAATACATGGCGTCGGCTCCTTCATCTTCGGCAGCAGAATTTGCTTATCACCATCCTGTTCCCGTGTCCAATCTGGGCAGGCATTTTGCAGCTCCTCCGCCGTCATCTGCGCCATTTCCATTAAATTCTGCTCGTATATTGAAACGTAGGCCGTGGCCGTCAGGTTGAACAACTCCTCGCGTCGCTTAGCTGTAATTTAATGTATACTTATTACAACACAACTACTACTAGTTTGACTTATTCCCCTTACCCAAGAGATCATCAATGATTGGCTTATTGGTCTCGGACCACTCGTACTTAATATGTTTAAAGAAATCGGCATAGTTGTTGTGTTGCAGTGCAAGATTCAGCAGATTTAGTTGAGCCAGTTCATTGTTTTGTTCCTTTAGATTGTTAGCTATACGCATCCAAAGCAATTTGGCATTGGCCCTATAAGCATAGAGTTCATTAATAACACAAAAAAGAAGTTATTCAGTATTTTTACGCACAATTTGTTTTGATAGAGATAAATCGCCATCAGTTGGTGGTAAATTTCAACGGCCGGTGTTATATTCTATAAAATTGCAATTAATATCTTTGCTTTGCCATTTCATTTAGATATTCACCTCTAGCTCCTCATTTTCTAGCTTATTAAGCGTATCAGTGTATTTATCTTGCTGCATTTTTTATATTCTATAAATTACTTTAAACAATTGCCTGTAGAACAAATTTTGCAGCGAACAGTTTATCTACATATACATAACGAGAAACGAGCCCGTTATTGCTTGTCTTATCCCTGTTATGTGTGGAGTAATTCTGTCAACTGGCGATTATGTCAATACAACTCTGAGTAAATTTTGTAGAGTTCAGTTGTGGAGCGTTGTTTTTCAAGTCTCCACTTTCTTTTCGGTGTAAAAAACTAAGCTAGTAACATCATGGGTCGTATGCACGCTCCTGGGTAGTTGATTTTTATATTCTTTAGAGGCGTTTATTATTCCAAAATGTGCTTGACTGACGTGCAACAACAAGCGGACATCGTAGCAATATTATGATCGCATATAATACGCTAATTATGATTGGATTTTAAGCCACCATGGCAAGCACATGTTGCGATTGAATATGCCCTCTCTGCTTCTTCTCGTTGCCGTCATTCACAGGCAAAACTAACAAATACAATTTACTTTGCAGCAAGGGTATATCCCAATCAGCCCTTCCCTACAGACGCACAGTGCCATCATGGCTGAAACTGAACGCTGAGGATGTTAAGGAGCAGATAAAGAAGCTAGGCAAGAAAGGCCTGACACCTTCGAAAATAGGTATGCTGGTATTGCATTTGTTTACAATTTGAGGTTATGTTAAAATGATTAATATTGATATTGCATATAATTTTAGGTATCATCCTGCGTGATTCTCATGGTGTAGCTCAGGTTCGCTTTGTGAATGGCAACAAAATCCTCCGCATCATGAAATCGGTGGGTCTTAAGCCCGACATCCCCGAGGATCTGTACCATATGATTAAGAAGGCTGTCGCCATCCGCAAGCATTTGGAACGCAATCGTAAAGATAAGGACGGTAAATTCCGTTTGATTCTGGTCGAATCCAGAATTCACCGTCTGGCTCGCTACTACAAGACCAAGAGCGTTCTTCCTCCCAACTGGAAATACGAGTCCAGCACCGCCTCTGCTCTTGTTGCCTAATTTTTCATTTATGTGTGAGTGCATACATTTTTGATGTACGTGAAGAACAGAAAAGGATAATAAAACTTAAATTTACAAAATCAATTTAGTGTGTCAACTGTTTTGTTCATATCCATTGAATAGGGCGGTTTTCTGGTTGCTAATAACAACTTGTGTTGCATATGTATACACATATATAATTAAATAAGCTGTTTATTTACTTCAACAAGCACAAGCTGATGTCAATTAATAATTCATATTGATTTATTTTAATAAATAGAAAGTGAAATTTAATACAAACAAAAATCGTTTGATAGCGGGGTCAAATATTTGATACAAATATATATAAAAAACAAAGGTGTCTTAGTATTCTGGTACATTTGTTGCTAACAAAAAGGTAGGTACTTTAGTACGTTTTCAATCGTACGTTTTGTTGCTAACAAAAAGGTAGTTTTCAATGGTAAATTTTGTTGATAACTAACAAAGGTACATTTTCAACAAAATATATATGTACAAACATAAATAAACGCAAATAAGTGAGTATTAGCTTTCTATGTAAAGTTATAAATAAAAAAAAAGTATTTCAAATAAATTAATTTGCAAAGAAAATTAAAAATGATTGAACCTACCCATATGTGTCATGTCAATAACCCATTGGGTCGAATTTTTAAATTTGATTGCCCTTCGTTTTTCATTTTATTAATTTCTTCAACTGTAGAACTATGTTCTACGAGTGGTTTCTATCAATAACCAATACACTTGTTGATTAATTCATTTAACGTATGCATATATGTACATATGTAAATATGCATGTTGGTACATACATATATACATACGTACTGTAAATGTACATGCATATCTCACACTGTGGCAAATTCAGTTGAAAAGAGCTCAATATGCCAGCTGTTTTTCAGTAGCATGCTGCCCTTTCAGGCGGACGGTTCGGCTTTTATTTTTGTTGATTAGCGTTTGTGCTACCCCTACGTCATTCTTAATTGCTTTTCGTTTCCAACAGCAACAAATAGAATGAATGATTTTCGAGTTCTATTAAAGATTGTTTAATTAAAAAAAAAAAAAAAAAAAAAACGTATGTACATGTGATTTTTTTGATTCGCCTGGATCGAACAATTAAATTAATTTGCAATGTGTTTACAGTTATTGTGTGTGTTTGTTTGTACTGCATTGTGCGATTAGATAATTTAGACGGCATTGCAAAAACGACCTTTATCTCGCATAACAATAGTTAATGGCATTTATGAATATGCAAAGGAGCTGAATTTTTTGCATACTAATATTACGGATATATGTAAGATAAACGCACCCACACAAAAATTCATGTGTGTGTGAGTCTATTCGAATTTGTGTGTGTGCGTGTGTGTGAACACGTTCATATAAATAGAGGTATAAGGGAAAAGAAGACAGAACCGCGTGTTCTTTTAAAATATGTATGTATGTACATGGTTCCGCAAATATGTATATACCTGCGTTTGTATGTGTCTTTGAATATTGCGGTACAGAGAGAAAAATGCGTTGGAGTTGGATTTGGCAAATATACTTCAGTACCTCTGTAGCCGCTATGCTTATAAACAATTGTTTACGTTTATGTATATTATATATAATTTCGTATTTGTGTATATTGAGTTTCTTTCATTTGTATTACCTTTGCAATTCTACGAACATGAATATGTTTATAAGTATAGAATTGCCTTCACAAATAGGTTTTTCCTCAAAAATTTACATACATACATGTGTGCATGTTTGTGCATACAAATAGTTTTTGTAACTACCGTTAATTGTTAGTAAGATTACAACAATGTTTACTTTATTTGCCGGCATCATTGGTGCTGTTGCTTCTATACACACGACCGTGTGTATGTATGCGTGCATGTCGGCAAAGTGAAGTCATATTCAAATTTTACGCACACATTCGCAAATTATATTTCGTTCAAATTCACAAGTGCACATACACTCTCACGCAGCCAGACATGTAATCGCCAGATTAGGGCGCAGCTTTGCAGAGAATTTGTTTATTTTGTTTTTCGATTTTTTATGATATGCTCAAGCACTTAATGTTGCGTTTATTTGTTTTCGCATAATTGTGAAAAGTTTCAGACTATAAAAGTTTAAAGCGCACACCCATTCAACTGCAATTATACACATACATACAAACTTATGAACATGTATGTATGTATGTATAAACGCTATATAATAACTTACACACAAGAGCGAATCAATCAATGCGATTGCAATAGTAATTAGCAATTAGAACTAAATAACAATGCCAAACTATTATACTATTATTATTGTTTTTTTTTTCTATATCAACTAGTTTTTCAGCTTTAACGGTCAAAATGCAATCTATTAAAACTGCTGATTTGCCCGAAAATCCGCGGGAGCATGCAAATTTTATATCGGCAGCATGTTTTTGGTAAGTCATATACAATTGGAAATATATCAATTTTTTTTATAAACTTTTATATATTTACATATATGTATATTGTTCAATCAGGTACACCATGCCCACTTTCCTGAAGGGACGCAAGAAAGTGCTGGAAACTGAGGATCTCTTTAAAGCATTGAAGGAACACAAATCAGGTGCGTCAATTTACAATTAGCTAAATAAAATTAAAGCTAATGGAAAATATTAGTTCTACAAATGTGAGATGTATATTTTTATATGTGTATATGTATGTATATTTATTTTTAAGCGATTAGCTTTTCCATAAGTAGACGTGATTCATATAAAATAATAATAGATATAGTGCTTTTTCTCAATTAGTCATTCCAGAAAAATATATTACAATATATTCTGTTTATATTGGGTAGAATAATGAGATTATATATTTCAAAACCTTTGTAGCATCATAAATCTGAATCTAAATTCAACAAGTAAGAAAGCAGTAGTAGAGACTGCTCGACTACGAAATCCCCTGAGCCCTTCTTCAAACGAATAATATTCCAAGAAGGCTTCGTTTCTATCCTCCACGCGTAACAAACTATACATGCAAAAACACACACATACACGTTGATCTACACTTGTACGCCTGTATGTGTGAAAGCACTGCAAGCGTCTTGCTGTCTTGCTGCCTCGCATGCTCTGCCACGCCTCCTTCTGACTGTTACATACTTTTAACAAAACCACCATTACCTGATTTTCCATTTTCAGAAGAAGAGTATTAGTTTTTTTTTTTTTTGCAGGGTTCAGAGTGTATCGTAGTCGTAGAGCCGTCTCTACCAGAGCCTTCTTAGTTGTTTCATCATATTATGAAAATAAAAAACAATTACTCAGTTATCATATCTTCAGTCTAATCAATCAGTCTGTGCATACATAATTGTCACATGTTTTATATGTGAATATATACGTGTGTATTTATTGACAGACATTTATAAATCTACATAAGCTATCATATTTCTATTTATTTAAAACAATAAATTCTATACAATGAACATTGATGTTATCTAACTTTATGAAAATACAGTATTAATAATTATAATAATACACTTATAGGAAAAGTATTTTTTAATTTATTAAAAATGAATAGTAGGTAAAAAATATTATATATCATACAAATAAATGTATTGTTCATAAACAAAATTTATTGTTTTAGAAACTCCTCGTAAGTGTGCCATAGGCATAAAAAAACATATAGAGAAACTATAAAGTTGAGAAAACAAAAAAGAAACAGTTCTACAACTAAGACGTTTGTCTTTGAGAGCATTCACTGTGGTCACTGTGTCAATCTCTAGACAGCGAAAATACAAATACATACATATATAGAATTTAATTTAAAACAATCGCCCTCATTGCATGATCTAGACTTATCAGGTCTTCGAAAAAGCCATGTAAAATCGGACGTTGACTGGCGAATTGTTTGTTTCAGATACATTTTGTAATGTTGATAAGACTTGGCCTACAATGATTTAATGGGTTTATTTACGAACATTGCAAAGGGCGACGATTGCATCATCGAGTAGGGAAGATAATAATGTAATTATAATATTAATTATTATTATTATTATTATTATTTTTTTTCATTTTTTTTAGAAACCCTTGGCAATGAATTGTGCGCTGCCTGGGAGCGGGAGCTGCAGAAGAAACAGGTGAACTCGAAGAAGGAGCCAAGTCTGCTGCGTGCTCTGACGCGTGTCTTTGGCCTGCAATTTGGCATGTTGGGACTGGTGTTGTTCTTGCTCGAGTTGGGCTTGCGTACGATACAACCGCTGTGTCTGCTGAAGCTGATCTCGTATTATACCTATGATACGGAGTCCAAACAGAATGCCTATTATTATGCAGCAGGCGTGGTATTGTGCAGCGCTTTGAATGTCATCATTATGCATCCCTATATGCTGGGCACAATGCATGTGGGCATGAAGATGCGCGTTGCCATTTGCAGCATGATCTATCGGAAATCGTTACGGTTGAGCAAGACAGCACTGGGGGATACCACAGCTGGGCATATTGTCAATCTGATGTCGAATGATGTGGGTCGCCTGGATCTGGCGACAATATTTATGCATTACCTGTGGGTGGGACCGCTGCAAACGCTGTTCATTACATATCTCATGTACCTGGAGGTGGGTGTTGCTCAGTCTCTAATATATAATTTATATAGGTTTTATTTTTTTTATAGATTGAAATTGCTGCTGTTTTTGGTGTGGCATTTATGCTGCTCTTCATACCCCTGCAGGCCTGGCTGGGCAAGAAAACGTCGGTGCTGCGCATGCGCACAGCATTGCGCACAGATGAGCGTGTTAGAATGATGAACGAGATCATTGCTGGCATTCAAGTGATCAAAATGTATGCCTGGGAATTGCCCTTTGAGGCAATGGTGGCGTTTGCGCGAAAAAAGGAAATCAATGCCATACGACATGTATCCTACATACGTGGAATACTGTTATCCTTTATCATATTCTTGACGCGCGTCTCCATATTTTTGAGTCTAGTTGGTTACGTGCTCTTGGGCACATTTCTAACGCCCGAGGTGGCCTTTGTGATAACAGCTTACTATAATATATTGCGCACTACGATGACAGTCTTCTTTCCACAAGGCATCTCTCAGATGGCCGAGGCACTGATCTCAGTTAAGCGTGTACAAACCTTTATGCAGTACGAAGAGACAGATGTTTTGGATAAATCTCTGGAGGTGCCTTTGGTCTCACCAGGCAGCAATCAGACAACAGTTCACTCCAAGTTGGAACAGGAGACAGAGGATGCCAAGGAGAAACTGTTGACGCCAACAAAACTTCCGCATATCAATGAGAATGCCGTGCTTTCCGAAGCACAAATATCCATAAATGCATTGAAGGCCAAGTGGGATATTAGCTCACCGGATTACACCCTCAATGGGGTCAATTTACGTGTTCAGCCCGGCACTATGCTCGGCATTGTGGGACGCACAGGAGCTGGCAAATCCAGCTTGATTCAGGCTATCCTAGGAGAGTTGCGTGCGGAATCGGGCGAGATAAGAGTGAATGGCACATTTTCATACGCTTCTCAGGAACCGTGGCTGTTCACTGGCACTGTGAGACAGAATATTCTCTTTGGCCAGGCTATGGACAGGCGTCGCTATGCGCAAGTGGTGAAGAATTGTGCTTTGGAGCGTGACTTTGAGCTGTTGCCGTATGGCGACAAGACGATTGTGGGCGAACGAGGTGCCTCGCTGTCGGGTGGCCAAAAGGCGCGCATTAGCCTCGCCCGTGCTGTCTATCGCCAGACGGCAATCTATTTGCTCGATGATCCACTTAGTGCCGTCGATCCGCATGTGGCGAGGCATCTCTTTGAGAAATGCATGCGTGGCTTTCTGCGTGATAAAATTGTGATCCTTGTCACTCATCAGCTGCAATTTCTGCAGCATGCCGATCAGATTGTCATTCTCGATAAGGGACAAGTGAGCGGTGTGGGCACATACGAATCGCTGCGCGAATCGGGTCTTGACTTTGCTGCAATGCTAGCCGATTCGTCGCGCGATGAGCATGGCAGTGAGGAGCGCTCACGTTCCAGATCGGGTTCGGCCAGCGATAAGCGACGTAACAGTGAGCAGTCGCTTCTCTCGCTGGCCGATTCCTGTGTGGACGAGGCAACTGCTGCCCAAATGCATGTACAGGAATCACAGGAACAGGGACGCATCGGCCTGGCTCTGTATAATAAATATTTTAAGGCAGGCGGCGGCATCTTTGCTTTCATTGTCATGGCGAGCTTTTGTATTCTTTCCCAGGTGATGGCCTCACTGGGCGACTACTTTCTGTCATATTGGTGAGTATGGAAATGGTTATGTAGTTTGAATTTTAACAATTTCCTTTCATTCACAGGGTGGGCAAGAATGGTAACGTGAGAGGCACAGTTTTGGCTAATTCGACTGGCTCGCCCGTTGCCAATGATACCACCACAGTGGAGCCAGAGCATGTTCTCGAATCTCGTCTCAGCAGATGGCTCAACGAATTGGGCTGGTCCGTCGACGCTGAGCGGCTGGATACCTATATATTCTCTCTCATTACCATTGCCACCATAACCGTTACTCTGGCACGTTCGTTTTTGTTCTTCAATTTGGCGATGAAGGCATCCACGAAGTTGCATAATTTAATGTTTCGTGGCATTACGCGCGCCGCAATGTATTTTTTCAATACAAATCCCTCGGGCCGCATATTGAATCGCTTCTCCAAGGATATGGGTCAAGTGGATGAGATATTGCCAGCTGTCATGATGGATGTCATACAAATCTTTCTAGCACTCGGTGGTATTGTCATTGTCATTGCCATTGTTAATCCATTGTTTCTAATTCCCACGGCGGTGTTGGGCATTATTTTCTATCAGTTGCGCACGTTTTATCTGAAAACGTCACGGAATATTAAACGCTTGGAGGCCATTAGTAAGTAATTTGTTAACGCCGTGAATTATATGAATTATCTTATTTTTGTAATTATTAAAATTTGTTTGTTGTGTATAAATCTCTAATAATTATTTAATTTTACAGCTCGCTCACCCATCTACTCGCACATGACCGCCTCGCTGACAGGTTTATCCACGATTCGCGCGTTCGGAGCACAACGGGTGTTGATCAGCGAATTCGATAATCATCAGAATCTGCATAGCTCGGCCTTTTATATGTTCATTAGTACATCGCGTGCCTTTGGCTATTGGTTGGACTGTTTCTGTGTCATCTACATTGCCATTGTTACGCTTAGCTTTTTCATCTTTCCTCCCGCGAATGGCGGCGAAGTGGGTCTGGCAATAACTCAGGTATGTGGCATTAATACTATGTGCTCTGGATAGCAAACTAATTGTATTAAATCCTATTAACTAGGCCATGGGCATGACTGGCATGGTACAGTGGGGCATGCGGCAATCGGCAGAGCTGGAGAACACAATGACCGCTGTGGAGCGAGTCGTCGAATACGAGGATATTGAGCCGGAGGGCGCTCTGGAAGCACCGGCCGATAAGAAACCGCCAGCCAGTTGGCCTGAACATGGCAAGATTGAATTTGAAGATCTTAGTCTACGCTATTTTCCCGATCGCAAATCCGAAAATGTGCTTAAGTCGCTTAATTTTGTTATTAAAGCGCGTGAGAAGGTGGGCATTGTGGGTCGGACTGGAGCCGGCAAATCATCTTTGATCAACGCTTTGTTCCGTCTTTCGTACACGGATGGCTCCATTTTAATCGATAAACGGGACACCCAGGCAATGGGTCTGCACGATTTGCGCAGCAAGATTTCGATTATACCTCAAGAGCCGGTGTTGTTCTCCGGCACAATGCGCTACAATTTGGATCCCTTCGATGAGTTTAGCGATAGTAATCTGTGGTCTTGCTTGGAGGAAGTGAAGCTAAAGGAGGTTGTTGCCGAACTCTCCAGCGGCCTGCTGAGCAAAATAACAGAAGGTGGCACTAACTTCAGTGTGGGTCAGCGTCAATTGGTTTGCTTGGCTCGCGCCATTTTACGTGAGAATCGTATACTGGTCATGGACGAGGCCACCGCAAATGTGGATCCACAGACGGATGCACTCATACAGGCCACCATTAGGAATAAGTTTAAGGACTGCACTGTACTTACTATAGCCCACAGGCTGCACACGATTATGGATTCGGATAAGGTGCTCGTTATGGATGCTGGCCAAGTTGTTGAGTTTGGAGCACCCTATGAATTGTTAACCAGTGCAGAGAGCAAGGTGTTCCACGACATGGTCAAGCAAACTGGGAAGGCAACTTACGATAATCTGCTACAAGTTGCCAAAAAGGTAGCTTATAAAATCTCTCCATATTTGTTGTATTCAAATTTAAATTTGATATATTTTGTTTTATTATTTTTAGGCATTCGAGGCAGCACAGCAGACCCGCAGATTATCGTCGTAAGGTCAACATTCTTTGTGGTTTTCTTTGAAATCTAGGCCGGTCCTGCGAATGTAAATAAATTCATCCAATTCCAATTTATAATACAATATTCCTAAACATTTTATGTGTACTTGTGTATGTGCCTATGCATTGAATTTTGGATTGTTAATGTTTATGTATTTGTATATGTATGTTAAGTGTAAAAGTGCAAGGAACTGAGTGCCTTCAATATAATTATAAACTACTTACAAATGTACTTATAAAAATAAATATACTAAAAACAAAATTGGCCTTTTGAATTTTCAATAAAAATATCAGGAAGTTAAAGCTAATAATAAAACGAAATAAATTAAATGCTTATAAAATTTAGAAATGTATAAACTTTTAGAATTTTTAGAGCATTTATTTTATTTTTAACTTTAATTTCAATTTAATTTTTAATAGGAATTTTTAATAGGAATGCGCTAACATGGTCCACTCTAATGTATATGTAAATGTTTCACAGTGTGGCAGCACTATTAACTGCGCGGATGTCAGCTGTTAGAACAGCTGTTAATTAAAATTCCAAGAGACTAAGTTTTAGTTGTGCTTTGAGCTGCGAGAGGAGTACTTGTTGGCATCCTCTACAGAACCGCTTTATTTGTTGAATGGAAAGTTTCTATAGTATTTTTCGCTTATTGTTTACGCGCAAATTTTAGTGATAAAAACGCGCCATTGCATAAGCGGAGGCGTCTGAGTGCGTGTTTGTGTGCTTGTGTGTGTGTGTATGCCTGTGTTTATGCTGTACGCGCCTTTAGCTGTGATGGAATTGCTTATTAGCATCCATAACTGTAAATTCCCAGCTAACAGTGCATCAAAACGTATGGAAAACGTTTGAAAGCGTTTTGAATGATTTAAAATCGCCTGTCGTCTATATATTTGAAGGCAAAGTGCAAAGAGTTTTCAATTTCAATGCTTATTTCGGTGTCGCATGAATTCCAGCTAAACTCCAATTGATTGATTTGCTTATATGAAATTGTGTAAACAAGTAACTGTAAATAAAGCAAAATTTGTGTTCTTTATATACTCAGATATTGCAATTGCTCAGAGATGGCAGCTGACAAGCTGGCGCCCAATCCACGAGAGACGGCTAGCTGTATCTCTTCTGTTATGTTTTGGTAAGTGGATGTAGGATGGCAATATAAGCTTCCCAATTAGAATCTAATTATTTTTTTAAAATTCCATTTCAATAAATATGTTGTAATTTTTTTACTCATATATATATTCTATAATTACAATACATGATGTTTACAAGGTGAATCTTTTTATTAGCTGTCATAGTGTCATAGTGCATTATCTATTTTGTCAGATAAGATAATAATCATTATTATTTTTTATCACCTCTAATCATACAACATGAGCGTGATCAAATTTTTGATGTTCAATTTTGTCATTTAAAAAAATTAATAAAAACAAAATTCATAATAATTGATTTTTTAAGAATTTAAGAATTAAAAAAAAAATAATAATAATAAATCAAATAAATTAAAATATAAAATAAATGAATTGGATATTTAATTTAATTAATCTGATGTTATTTGATAATTAAAATTTGCTAATTAAAAATTAGTAAATAATTAATGAAAATTATAATAATAATTACTATATGATTATTATTATATAATAATTAATGATAATAATTCAAGATTTATTATTTTTAAGATACTTAAAGAAAATATATACATATATATAGGAAAATATAAAATTTTGCATATTGTTCCTTGTTATTTGATATTTCAACTTTTTAATATTTTAGTTTATTTTTGTTTTTATTTTGTCGACTCTTAGTTAACCATTAACACCTCTCATTATCACTAACTACCCGATTTGTCTGTTATCTTTACAGCTTTGCGCTACCTATTTTATTCAAGGGACGTAAAAAGAAGTTGGAACCCAACGATCTTTATGATGTGCTCAGCGAGCACAAAGCGAGTAAATTGGGTGAGAAGCTTTACCGAACCTGGGAAGCTGATTTCCAGGCGCAAGTACAAAAGGGTGCCAAAAAGGCGAGCATGTTACGAGCGATACTCAAGGTGTTTGGCTCTGAGCTGATCATATCGGGCATCGTAATTGCAATTTTGGAACTGCTCCTGAGGTAAGTAATCGATTTAGTTAAGGTTGAGCCCTCTTAATATAATAGCTAAGATAGAGCTAGCAGTTAAGATCGAATCTAAACAGATATGTTTGTTTTGAGCATATCTTGATGTCTAGACTATAGTAGACTCCAAAGCGTAAAATTTTGTGTTTCATGCACATATCATAAATCTGTCAGTCATTGGAATGATATACTTATACAATAAAAAGCAAGCTAGCACCTTTGCACACGGACGCAACTGACTGCATAATACCCGTTGAGGTTTATATATACTTGCTTTTCCTGGTCTCAATGGGCGGGTATTAAACTAGGGGTCTTACTGTTAAATTTGAGGATAGAGATAGATTCAGTTGTCTTTTGAATTGTCATGTATTGTGTATTTCCTGGTCAGTTACTATCAACATTAATATTATATTATTATTAATTTTTCCTGTAGCTTTCCCTCTAACTTCTAGTCAGTTACTATCAATGGAAATGCCCAAGAATACTCACTTTTTTCCGTAGTTTTTCCTTCTATCTGTAGGGTATTATCTAGTCAGTTATTATCCGTATGAATACCCATCAATATTTTGTTTTTTTTTTCTTTTTTCTTCTAGTCAGTTACTCCCATTACAATATTATAATTCCTCTCAAATTTACCTTTGGTCTATAGGGTATCTTCTAGTCAGTTACTCTCACTAGCACTAATCGAGATTTCGTCATTTCCAGGGGTACCATTCCACTACTGCTTGCAGGACTTATAAACGAGTTCACTTTGTATGGGAATGGCAGCAGTCTCAATGCCCAGCTTTATGGCGTCGGGCTGGTGAGTTGCACAGTGCTTAGCGTGCTGTTGTTTCATCCATTTATGATGCATATGATGCATCTGGCAATGAAGATGCGAGTTGCCGTCAGCAGCGCCATATATCGAAAGGGTTTGCGGCTAAGTCGCACGGCTCTGGGCGGCACAACTACGGGGCAGGTTGTGAATCTGGTGTCCAATGATTTGGGTCGCTTCGATCGTGCCCTGATTCACATGCATTTCCTGTGGCTCGGTCCACTGGAACTGTTGATCGCCTCCTATTTCCTGTATCGTCAGATCGGAGTCGCCTCCTTCTACGGCATTGCTATACTTTTGCTCTATGTGCCGCTGCAGACGTATCTGAGTCGATTGACCTCGGCGCTGCGTCTGCGCACCGCGCTGCGTACTGATCGACGTGTCCGAATGATGAACGAGATCATTGCCGGTATTCAGGTCATCAAGATGTATGCCTGGGAGCAACCCTTCGAGCAGATGATCGCCAAGGCGCGCATCAGTGAAATGAACGTTATACGCAAGGTGAACTATATACGTGGAGTCCTGTTGTCGTTTGAGATAACCCTGGGTCGCTTGGCCATCTTTGCCAGCCTGCTGGCCTACGTGCTGACTGGAGGTCAGCTCACGGCTGAGCAGGCGTTCTGTGTGACGGCCTTTTATAATGTCTTGCGACGCACTATGAGCAAATTCTTTCCCAGCGGCATGTCTCAAGTGGCGGAGCTGTTGGTCTCGTTGCGCCGCATAACAACATTTATGGAGCGCGAAGAGACGGATCTGGCCATGTTGGAGGAGGAGCCGGAAGAGGAGAAGGCGGCGGAGAGCAAGAAATTGCTCGCAAATGGCAATCAGCAGCACATGAATTCGGATATTGGTGTGGAGATCAAGCAGTTGAGAGCACGCTGGGATACGCAGCATGGAGAGCCCATTTTGGATGACATCAATATGCAGCTGAAGACCCAGCAGCTGGTCGCTGTCATTGGACCAGTGGGTGCCGGCAAATCCAGCTTGATTCAGGCCATTCTTGGTGAGCTGCCCGCGGAGACGGGCGATGTGAAGTTGAATGGACGCTGCTCCTATGCTTCGCAAGAGCCGTGGCTATTCTCTGCCAGCGTGCGCGACAATATACTCTTTGGCCAGCCGCTGGATAGACATCGTTACCGAACGGTTGTCAAGATGTGTGCTCTGGAGCGTGACTTTGAGCTATTGGATCAGGGTGACAAGACAATTGTAGGTGAACGAGGAGCATCGCTCTCTGGCGGACAAAAGGCCCGCATTAGCCTCGCACGGGCTGTCTATCGCAAAGCCGATGTTTATCTGCTCGATGATCCGCTGAGTGCAGTGGACACACATGTGGGGCGACATCTGTTCGAGAAGTGCATGCGAGAGTTTTTAAGGAAGAAACTCGTCATCCTGGTCACACATCAGCTGCAGTTCTTGGAGCATGCCGATTTGATTGTGATCATGGACAAGGGACGCGTCTTGGATATTGGCACCTATGAGCATATGCTCAAGAGCGGACAGGACTTTGCCCAGCTGCTGGCACAGCGAGAGCTGGAAGAGAATGACAAGGAGAAGGAGAAAGAGCAGGAGGACGTGGACTCAGCTGGCGCAGGCGATGCAAATGAGATCTCGAACTCTTATTCACGCCAGAATAGTGTCGAAAGTCGCAGCAGCCTCTCCACGATGGGCTCCAGTGCAAATGATTCGTTGATGGCGGCAAATCAGAAGCCAAAGGAAGTTCAGGAATCACGTTCATCCGATAAAATTGGCCTGGGCATGTATAAGAAATATTTTACAGCTGGCTGTGGCTGCTTAATGTATCTGCTGGTGGTCTTCCTGTGCCTTGGGACCCAAGTGTTGGCATCCTGGGGTGATTTCTTCCTCTCCTACTGGTAAGTAGATGAAGCAGCGCTAATTTCTTAAGGCTTGTAGTAGTATGTTAAGGAGCATAGGCTGACGCTTTTCAAAGAAGTATGTTATGTTAAATAACATGGTTAATAATCTAATTGGATATATTTTAAAATGAGTATTCAGCGCTTTTATGGTCAGTTAACAGAATCGTGCAATGTTAAATAACACTTAAATATATTCATTCAACAATTATAAGCTCATTAATAGGCGTCTATATTGTATTGACTTATAATTAATATAAATTTACTAGAAGTATACAAGATTCCAATTAGACACTAATGCTAACCATTTTTGTTTAAATCAAGAAGATATTCATTGTTGGTTGCAATAATCCATCGATATATTTTTCAAATTTAATTTAGTTGTTAATTATTATGTCGTGGCCGTGACATTAGTATAGGCAAAATTGATTTGATACGATTAAAGTAGCAGCTGTTGCGCGCTTGATGGCAAATTGAACTAAGCTACAGACTCAGACGAATAGAGCTTATATAAGCTAGGCAGCGCTGCCGAAATTTACCTATGCACACATATGTACATACACAGTAAATTTCGGCTGCTCTACTTAACTTCTATAACTCCCATTCTTAAGCTTACCTACATTTGTAAGAATGTACATAAAGAGAGCGGCATGCAAAGAGAGATGATATAAGAAGTTGAACCTATTCTGTGATCAATTTTGAGCTGCTGCGTCGTGATCGCTTTATGACTTACATATGTACGTATATTGAGCAGATCTGCTCAGCTTGCAAATAACAGTTAGCCCCTATATTATGCACCCTCTGCTCGTGAGAGTAACCGAATAAAAAATCATACTCACTCGCTCGCGCTCTAAGCACAAGACTTCGGTGCCATTCGTTTTGTTACGTTTAGTATTCGTGTGACGCTCATTTAACTATATTTAATTCGCACTATAGGATAGTTAAATAGCCACAGTTAAAAGACTCAGTATCAACGCTCATTAAAGCTCTAACAGTCTCATTTAAGAGCATTATGTTGGGTTAGCATCACTGTTAAAAGACTCTGTTACTCAATCGTGGGTTAGCATTAGCAGTGAGAGTTGCTTTCAAATAAAAGTAGTTGCTGTTAAATAACAGATTTGCTAATTTGAATTCGAAATGTGAGAAGCTAACATAACACTCATAAAAGTTGCAACACTCTCCTTTAACAGCATTATGTTAGCACTATTCAATATATACTTTAATATTTATATTTTTTTACAGGGTTAAGAGCAATTCTTCGTCTACTGCAGATATTTATTATTTTGCCGCCATCAATATTACGCTTATTATATTCGCTTTGCTGCGTACGCTTCTCTTCTTCAACATGGCTATGCATTCGTCAACGCAGCTGCACAACTCCATGTTCCGTAGCATTACGCGAGCGGCCATGTATTTCTTTAATACGAATCCGTCGGGTCGCATCCTGAATCGCTTTGCCATGGACATGGGTCAGGTGGATGAGGTGCTGCCGCTTGTTATGCTGGACTGCATCCAGGTATTTCTCACCCTGGCTGGCATTATAACGGTGCTGTGTATTACGAATCCCTGGTATCTGATCAATACGCTGGTCATGCTGTTATGCTTTTACTATCTGCGAAATTTCTACCTGAGCACATCGCGGGATGTGAAGCGTCTAGAGGCGGTGGCCCGTTCGCCCATGTATTCGCATTTTGGTGCCACGTTGAATGGACTGCCCACCATACGAGCGATGCGGGCTCAGCGTATGCTGATAGCTGAATACGATGACTACCAGGACAAGCATTCCATTGGCTACTACACATTCCTCTCCACGAGTCGCGCCTTTGGCTACTATTTGGATCTATTTTGCGTGATTTATGTTTTGATTATAATACTCAATAACTTTGTCAATCCGCCCGAGAATCCAGGACAAATTGGCTTAGCCATCACCCAGGCCATGTCCATGACTGGTATGGTGCAGTGGGGCATGCGACAGTCGGCTGAGCTGGAGAACTCGATGACCTCAGTGGAGCGAGTGATTGAGTACCGTAGCCTGACAGCTGAGGGTGAATTTGAATCTGCGGGAGAGAAGAAGCCGCCAGCCAGCTGGCCAGCAGCTGGTCAAATTGTGGCGGATGACTTGAGCTTGCGCTATGCGCCTGATCCTCAATCGCCTTATGTATTAAAGTCATTGAATTTTGTCATTGAACCACGCGAAAAGGTGGGCATTGTGGGTCGCACGGGCGCAGGCAAATCCTCACTGATTAACGCTCTATTCCGTCTTTCGTACAACGATGGTTACATTCTGATCGACGATCGCGACACGGAGGAGATAGGCCTGCATGATCTTCGAAGCAAGATATCGATTATACCCCAGGAGCCGGTGTTGTTCTCGGGTACAATACGCTACAACTTGGATCCCTTCGAGCAGTATGAGGACTCCAAGCTGTGGCAGGCACTGGAGGAGGTGCGTAGAATAAAATATTTGATTTATATAAATTATGACTAAATGTTGACTCAATTTATCAATTTTCATTTGCAGGTACATCTTAAGCTAGAGATCAGCGAACTGCCCATGGGTCTGCAGAGCAATGTTTCCGAAGGTGGCTCCAATTTTAGTGTGGGCCAGCGTCAATTGGTTTGCCTGGCTCGCGCCATTCTTCGCGAGAATCGTATACTGGTCATGGACGAGGCCACCGCCAATGTGGATCCACAGACGGATGCTTTGATACAAGCCACCATTAGGAATAAGTTTAAGGACTGCACCGTACTTACCATAGCCCACAGGCTGCACACGATCATGGATTCGGATAAGGTTTTGGTCTTGGATGCTGGACATGTGGTGGAGTTTGGTTCACCTTATGAACTCTTGACAATGTCGGAGAGCAAGGTGTTCCACAGCATGGTTATGCAGGCTGGCAAAACAACATTTGAACAATTGCTGAAAATAGCACAGCAGGTAAATAAATAATTTTTATTTAATTTAAAAATTTTTATACTATTAACTAATTTATATTTTTGTTGCAGACCTATGAAAAGAGCTTGGAGAAAACACCTGAGAACCTCAAACAATAAATGTATTTTATATATGTATAGCCAGGCTATAGTTTTAAACTATCTAGTTTTCATATGCCTATATCAATGTTCATTATTGTTCTGTACTTAAAGTAACTTGAACAACTTAAATGTTTATAAATGTTAGCCAAATCATTTATTTTTATATTCATGGAGCATTATATATATTGTGAATGCATTTACTTAACTAGTTAATATTAATAAATAAGCCAAGAGTTGTAAACAAACAATAAATAAATAATATATTATATTTATTTATAATAGATTTGCATATTGTGTTCATAAATAAAATGAAGGTGTGCTAATTTTCAAGCCACGACTGTATAGTTCAAAATTATTAAATACTATAATATGCGCGAAATGCTAATCGATTACAACGACTCTTCTATCGATAGAAAGAACACGGAGAACACATGTTATTGTATTTTTTTTTTTTGTTATTGTATTTGCGTAAATTTTGTAGTAAACACGTCTGTCTCATCTTTCCGACTTGGTTTATTTTCTCTCTAAACTTTATTCAATGTTTGTGTAATGAAAAGAAGTTTCACAATGGATACGCAGTTAACTTATGAAACAGCAGTGAAGAAAGGTAATGAAAGTGGTATTAAAATAGAAGGAAATGGAAATGAATGAAGTGTATGTACGATTGTGTGTGTTTATTTATTATTGCATAGATAAGAATAGTTTTTTTTTAAGTAATTTTATTTCTTCTTACTGACAGCTCAATTGGTGGAGCGTAACCCGCAATTTCAGTTGGACCCATTGCGTGTTTCGATGCACGATGAAACTGACATAATAAATCTAGCACAGCAAATACAATCTGCGGATAAACAATTGAAAAATAGCACCAGTCAAAAATTGGTAGTTATACTCGATCAGGTATGCGAAAATTAAAGATATAACTTTAGCAATATAACTACAGTAATATATTTATAATTTAGATAAAAATGCTGCAAGCACAGGCAATGAAAATATTGAAGGAATCCAATGAGAGTCAAGCTCTGCACAGCGCTGCTTGCAATTTCGCTAAGAGACCTGGACATATTTATCATCTTTATCAAAGATCCACGGGACAGAACTACTTTAGCATGCTGTCGCCAGAAGTAGATACACATACCAAACTTTAAGAAACATTTTTTTAATATATAAAATTTATTGCAGGAATGGAATCATCCGGCAGATCAAACCTTCAAAGGCAGCTATAGACTCGAATATGATTCAAGCTGGACGCCAATCGATAAAATTAGAGAAAATGATGATAAACTCAAATTGGTGGAACGGTGCATAACTAGCAGCAGCAACAATGGAATAATGGCTGCCATAGATTTTAACATAATAAATAATTAAGCAAATAATAAATTTATGCATGAAGTAGATTCAAATTGTAGTTCATTTTAATTTTAATCTGAAAAAAATATTTAATCACATGCAGGAATCCCGCTGTTAACTTCATCACATATTTATCGGCTTCTCGATAGAATATCGGTATTTTTGTCACCGCTATCGTCAGTGCAGCTGTTTTGTTTACGCAGCAACAGCTGTGTTATTTTTTCTGTGAAAAATTTCTAATTTCTGTTTCATTTTTATCATAATTGTTTATTGTACACGATGTCTGCACAAAACGGAATGTATTATAGTCTCTTAGAGTGGTTCAAAACACTCAATTTAAATGCGCCGCACGCAAATGCCGAGGAGTTAGCCGATGGTGTTGCATTAGCTCAGGCTCTAAATCAATTTGCGCCTGAATCATTCACCAATTCGTGGCTGTCGAAAATCAAATCGAGTGCTGTAGGCAGCAATTGGCGTTTACGTATGAGTAATCTGAAGAAGGTTGTCGAGGGCGTCTATGAATACTATTCTGATGTGCTGAATTACACACTGCAAGATTTCGCTAAGCCGGATGTGCAGGCCATAGCAGAAAAGTGCGATCTATCGGAATTGGAGCGCTTGCTGCAGCTGGTGTTGGGCTGTGCCGTAAACTGTGCCAAAAAACAGTCCTATATATGCGAGATAATGTGCTTGGAGGAGGAGCTGCAGGCAAATATAATGCGTGCACTGCAAGAGCTCGAATCATCCACTCGTCAGAGCGTCGAAGGGGGCGGCGTAGTTAGTTCCATGTCACGCAACTCTTTAAGCAACATGCTGGAAGGCAATACAAAGGCACAGGAGGAACGCGATGCCATGGCCCAGAAATGTTTTGAAACCGAAAAGAAAATGCTACTCTTAATTGATGAGAAAACGAATTTACAGCAGGAGCTGCAAAAACTACAACAGGAATTTGCACGCTTAGAGCTCAATACAATTGGTGACGATGGCGTTTCTCTGGGTCCCATACAGGCGGGTTCCGTGCGCTACAATGAGCTAAGGTTACTTTGATTTTGGCATATATGGTATATATAATATTTCAATTTATTTGTCTTAGACGTCAACTAGAGTTGGTGAAGGAAGAGCTACTACAGTCGGAGGGCGCGCGTGAGGACTTAAAAATCAAGGCGCAGCAACAGGAGGCAGACATTCTTCACATGCAGCAGCGCATAGATGAGCTAATGGTGGAATAAGCTAAACTTATATATAAAATATATTTTATATAAAATAATTTCATTATACTTGCAGAAAACTACCGCAGAGCTGACCTCTCTCAAAGACGAGGTGGATGTGCTGCGTGAGTCCACAGATAAGCTAAAGGTGTGCGAGGCCCAACTGGAGACCTACAAGAAGAAACTCGAGGAGTATAATGATCTGAAGAAGCATGTGAAAATGCTAGAGGAGCGCAGCGCCGACTATGTGCAGCAGAATGCTCAATTCGAAGAGGATGCCAAACGTTATGCCAACACAAAGGGCCAAATTGAGCTCTTCAAGAAAGAGATCCAAGACTTGCATACCAAACTCGACAATGAGAGCAGCAAAAATGTCAAGCTCGAATTCGACAACAAGAACTTGGAGAGCAAAACATTGGCGCTGCAGCGCGAGAAGGATAGTCTGCTCAAAGAGCGTGATAATTTGCGAGAGGCTTTCGATGAGCTAAAGTGTGGACAGCTCTCAACAAACTCGAGCAGCTTGACGGGCAACACAGTGTCGCGAGAGCTACAGCCGGCGGCAATGGTGGACAAAATACAACGTCTGGAAGCAGAGAACAAGGCGTTGCGCGAGGGTCAAGGCGGTCAAACGGCTTTGGCGGTGAGTTAGAAGGCATTAGAAGAGTCGAAGAACTTTTATAGCATGTCTGTACTATTATTTCAAATTTTGTACAATCATTTCCATTACAGCAACTGCTGGATGATGCCAACAAACGTTGCGAGCATTTGCGTGAGCAAATGAAGGCAGCAAATGAGCGCATACTCTCCCTAACGCATGCCTCGCAAAGCGACGATCCCATATTGAAAGAGTGAGCATTACAATTATAAGAACTTAATAAGCTAGAAACTAAATTTCGTACTCTTAACCTTACAGAAATGAATTGAGCAAGCAGATCAAGCAGCTAATGGAGCTCAATGAACAAAAGAGTAAGTATACAAATTGATATGCAATAGTATATTATTGATAAGTTTTTTTTTTCTCTATTTGTAGCGCTACAAATTGAGGAATCAAGCACACAAAATTCCACAATGCAGTGCAAAATACAGCAATTGGAATCAACTTTGAGCACGCGGGAGCAGGAATTGATGGCGATTGAAGTCAAATATCGCAAATGCGTGGAGAAGGCGAAGGAAGTGATTAAGACTATTGATCCGCGCATAGCTAGTGGTTTGTCTATGTCAATTTATATAGAAATCTTTTTGATTCTAACTAATATTCGTTAATACATTTTGTAGGCTTGGAGGCAAATATTTTGGAGAAAAGTATCGATGTCATTGAGGAGGAGTCAAAATCTAAGATGAGCACCATGGAGGAACAGCTAATGACCACCGCCTATTATAGACTGGCCGTTAATGCTCATCGTGATGCTGTTGAATCGAAATTAGCTTTATTCATGGGTTCGGGTCAGACATTCCTGGCGCGTCAGCGACAATCAGCGCCGCGCAAATCCCTAACTACAATGAAATCCAAATAGATTTTTTCCCTTTTCGTAAGTTCGATGCAATATTTTTAATTGTTTTTAGCGTATATATGTTGATATATACATATCTTTATATATGCCTATTTATATTATTCTATTTATTTAATTATGTTTTCTTTGAAACGCACAAAACTATATGCATACATATACTCAATGGTGTACCTTTCTAAAATAATAAATATATAGAGTTTAACATGTATAACATTTTGGAGATATTATAATAACTTTATATATTACTGGCATAGCTCTTATATATGACTTTGTTGATGAGTGAAAATTGCTTTAATAATAGAGCACTGTTAATCATGTCAGAAAGGCTTAATAGGTTCTTGTAAAGTTCGTCTATGCTTTCGTCTAACAGATTTACTGTCCGCAAAGATCCCATAATCTTTTTATTTCACTTTAAATATATATAGTTTTAATATCACATACACTTGTAATATCACATACCATGTCAAAAGAGTATTTTAGTTACAGTTTGACAGTTACCAAAGGTCCCTTAATTATTTCTCATTTCAAATAAAACGCTTTTTTATTATAGTTTTAACATTATTGTAGTTTTTTCTTTTTAATTTCAGTATTTGATACATTTTACGCACGGTATTTGAACAAAATATAATTAGTTTTGGAATTTTACAATTACGATCGGGTAGTTTTTTTTTCGATTTTCTGGATTTTTTTTTTACTACTTATAGAGTCTTATTAGCATTGGCACACGTGAAAAATGCATTTTAAAATTCGCATCTCGTGCTTGAATTTCAACATATATATATTTATATATACGTGCAGGAGGAGCTTAACAATAGAAGGGAAATTGTTTTCTTTTGGTTTTTCTCCTAAATATTTGGATTTAAGTTGGGAGCGAAAAGAAAACATCGTATTATCCATAACAAAGCAACAAATTTGCGCAGTCTACATACATATACATTTATATATATATATTTATATATTATATATATTTATCGGGGCTAGTGACTACGGTTTGTACGATGGCTTTAGCCTGTATAAGGAGACGTATAGATGAGAGACTGAAATTTGTGGAATTTCTATAGTAAATATTAAAAAAGAAAAAACACTTTTAAATTAATTTTAATTTTATAGAAAATTTTTTTTTTTATCCTATGTTTTTTATAGTATCCAAATTCATAAAAATTCGTAAAAAACAAACTTTTGTTTTAAAATATTAAATATTCCGAAAAATAGGAAATTTCTTTTAATTTTTAGAAAATTATTTGTATTCCAAATTTTAAATACTTTTTATATTTTGATATTGAATTCAGAATACTTTTCTTTATGGGAGTATTAAAGGAAAACTTTTTTAGAATATTTAAATGTTTTAAAATACGTAGTATATAGTATAAATTATTAGAAACTCAAGCGTAAATTGAAAGCTAAAATATGTTTCTCTTTGCAGCCTAGGTGTTCCATAGACTAGAAATTCCAAAATCGATTTCGTTTGTAACTTCCGTTCGCTGCCCCGATAGCTATATACACATCTATATGCTTAGTAAAATCTAAATCAATCAAATCTGTACACAAGGCCGCTGTAGTCTACCAGGGCCGCCACATGCTCTCATCGATGACCTGCTGGCCACCGCCAACACCGCCGCCGCCGCCCACCTGTTGTGCTCGATACTCTTCCTCCTGTCGCATGCGCAGCGCTTGTCTCGCAGCGCTGCTCGTCTGCGGACTGGCATCGAGTGTTTCATTCTCATTGGAACCGATGCCGCTCTCGGAGCGTGGCGACGATTGCTGTGTGACCGGCGCCGACTTCAGCTCAGAGACACCAGAACTGACCGAAGCGGCAGCCGAGGAGGAAGCCACCGAGGCGGGCCGTTCGTTTAGCATCGCTGTGGCCGCGGCTGCCGCTGCCACATTTGTATTGGTGGCCATGCTGTTGGCATAGGCCGCAGCTGCAGCGGCCGCCACATGTGCTGCCTCCAAACTGCCCGCAAAATTCGGACTCAATTTGCCAGCCAGATGCGGCTGCATGCGCTGCAATTCAATCAGACGCTCGAAGTCTGTACGCGTGGCAATGGGATCCACCATTGGCTGGGCGCTCAAGCCGAGCGCAGCTGCAAGCTGCACATAATGCGGCGGTAACACCAGCACACCATTCGGTCCAGCAGCGCTGCCGTCCACCTGTGTGTGTGCCTTCAGCTGTTGCTTGTACTGCTCTAGCACATTCACACAGACAACCTTGTTGACGTCCTGCTCGTAACCCATTTCAATGACTGCGCCGCTTGGCGGCGACTGTTGGTGTTGTTGCTGCTGCTGCTGTTGTTGGAGTTGCTGCTGCTGTTGTTGTTGTTGTTGCTGCTGCAGTTGTAATTGCTGCTGTTGCTGGATTGGCAGCTGTATTGGCAGCTGCGTCTGCACCGGCGGCGCCTGTTGGCCACGATTGTTATTCTCATCTTGCTGCGTTGCACGCTGATCACCTAACAAAGGATTCTCGCCAAGCTTTAGACCTTTGCTATAGTCTAAGGGATTCGAGTCCTGACTGCTGTAGTCCAGCGAATGCTCCTCCGCTTGCTGTGCCGGCGTCTTCTTAATATCAAAGCAAGTGCTGCTGCTATTGGGACTCTCCGCAAATGCGGTAGTCGCTGAGTGCGGGCATATCTCGACATCGATCTCGGCTATGCATTGATCCAAATGTCGCAACAGGCGCGCCTTGGAGCCCGGCTCCGCCAGCGTTGGCATATTACCCATCGGCGGAGGCTCCGGCGTGGCCAAATAACGGGCCACCTCCCGAGCACAGTCCGTATAGCCGGCACGGTATTTGTTCACAGCTGCTGGCAAAGGCAAAAGTAGAAGTTGAAACCATGGCCAAAAGCAGTGGCTGCCACTCTAGGTCTAGTCACACCTACCTGGATCGTCCAGATTGCGATGCCGCTGAAAGTGGCGCACCGTAAGCTCCAGTATGTCTGCCTTCTCCAATTTCGTATGCTTGGCCTGACCATCACCATTCTTGGCATTTTGATGCTTGGTGGACTCCAAGATGAGGGCCTTCAATATGGCCAGGCTTTGATTGATGCGGGCACGTCGACGCTTCTCCATGAGTGGTTTATTCGTACGTTTGCTAATGTCCTGCGACGAGGTTACATTTTGTGAGGAGCTCACCAGACCAATCGATTTGATGCCGCTGCCATTGGTTGAGCTAGAGGCGGAGAATCCGAGGCCTAAATCAATTTTTTAAAAGAATTATGAGAAACAAAATCTATGGTAAGTCTTTTTAATTTACTATATATTTTTTAAGATAACATATAAATGAGAGCTCAGCTAAACTTGGGTTATGAATGTTTTTTTTTTAACAGAAAATTATTTATTTTATATATTAAAAAATTATATATATTTAAATTATATTCTAAGAAAATTAGTTTCAGAAATTTGCATACATTTCTAAAACCATTTGGAATACAAATTTTCAAATATTTCTATCACGATTTCATATATTTAAAATAATAATTTTATAATTTTTGATCGGAATTTCAATTTTAGGAATTGTTGAATGTATATGCATCTTGTAGGTTATTAATATAGTTAAAATTTTTCTGAGAAAGTCCATAAAAATATATAAAATATTGCTATAAACTAGTTAGCAATTTATAGAAGTTTTTAGTTAGAATTTCAAAATAGCTATAGCTACAGGGTCCATGGATATTCTTTATTTATGTATATTTATTAAAAATATACATACAATTTCAATATAACTATAACTATAGCTATTTAATAATGGCAAAAAGAAAACTAATGACAACAATTATTTTATAATTTAAGTTGTGTTTAATTTCAAACAATTATATAACTTTTGATGCATACTGTATATTTATATAGAAGATATATAAATATATAGTATTCATTCAAAATTATATAATTGTTTTAAATTCAACACAACTCAAATCGCTTCAATGTATGTAAATTAAACAAAGAATTATGCTTGAAATAGATCTTATTTTTAATTGATATATTTGATGTCTAAAAGTATGCTATATCTTAAGCATTTAAATAATTTTCGGGTGCAAAGTATGCAATACTTCTCGATATGAAATATACTCCGAAAAAGCACATATTAAAGAAAACATGTTTTAAACAGTTCCATATTTAAGATATAAACTTTTCAAAAATCGTTCATTTAAAATTTTTTTTTTTTATATTAATATTTATAATATTTTGAGTTTTTGGTTTTTAAAATATATCGCACATTTTTAAAGAAACTATGTCGAAACTTCAGTGGCATAAACATTTCTCTCATGCATTTATTTCATATTTTAATTTTGAATTCGATATTTTTAAAGTCGAACTTGAGTTTGAAATTTCATAAAATATGTTTACCCGCTGTTGATTTATTTTTGTTGTAATCCTTATCACGTTTTGCTGTCATTTTGTCATTTTTGCCGAACTCTTAATGAATTCCTCACACGCGCAAACTTTCAATAATTTAATTGTAGTAAACTAAGTTGATTTTTTGTTGTGGGTTTTGCCGTTGGGTTTAACACAAAGCAGCAGCGCACCAAAAATTACGTCTTTTTTTGTGGGAACAGGCTGTGAGACGTTCAAATACCGCAAGATGGGACGAAAATGCCGTTAATCTATATTTTTAGTATATGCGGCACAAACAACGCGTCCGCACTGGCCGAGTGTTAACCGAGCACTAAAAACCGAAACGAACTGCATGCACAGACCTCGCGTTTCGAATAGCGTACACAGCGTACACAGAAGCTAACGGTAAACGTAACGGTAGAAAGGTACTTCGACTTTTCGTTTTTACTTGGCTCGCCCGTCGCTTATGACGCCCGCCGTGTGTGCATCGTTCCTACAAAATTTGCCGACTGAATGGCTTGGCCTGACGCTCGCCACAGCCACAGCCATTGCCATCGCCATCGCCATCGCTAGCGTCAGCGTCAGTGCGAGCGTCGTGTGGCGCAGCAACCAAAGCAGATTGGAGTCAACCAACAATAAAAACAAGAACAAGCTAAAGCAACAACAGCAACAACAGTGGCAACGGCGGCAACAGCAACGCCTGGCTGACTGCCTGGCACGTTAATGGTAGTTGTGGTAATGGTTGCCATACATACACACTCACAAACACACAAGCGCGTGCGAATATACACACACACACATACAAATATACTCGTACAGCGACAGCAAAGCTTTAACGACGACGGCGGCGGCATGTTGCCAGTTGTGGGCGGCTGGGCGTTGGCAAATGCGGCAAATGTCAGCCAGTCGACGTGCCGCCACCGACAGTCGGACAGACGGCGTGACCATGTCTGGCTTTGGCGAGCACAGAAAGTTCGCACGTACGCGCGCCCCTAACACACACACACACGAGTGCATACTGACAAACCCTCATGAACACTTACACACACACATACATGCCCACAGTGGCGTACAAATCAATTCGTTTAGGCACAAATAGAATATGCCAACAAACATTTTAATGGACGTTTAAAGAAGAATATAATGTGGAATTAAAAATATTTTTTATAATAATATACATATAATTAATTATATATTCTACTTTGTCGATAACAAAGCTATATTCATGTTAAACGGTTTGCAATGTTATTATCATTTATCTGGTAAAACATGTTTAACAGGACAGATTTTAAAATTCAAACTGGCACTATTCTGATTGGATATTCGTATGTATCGATTCTGTTAACATAACATTTATGGGCACAGATTGGATATTTGAAAATGTTATATTTAACAGCAGTTCAATGTTATCAGGGGTCTCTATGAAATTTGCTACATAAGACGATCTTTATTTAATAGCTGCTAATTACAATAAGTCGTTTATTGAAGTTAAAGGTATAAAGGTATATATATAGAAGATAATTTTAAAAAGCGTATTAAATATTGACTGAAATAGCTCATATTCAAATACTGTGTTTCAAATACTTTTTCGCTAAATATTCAAAATATTGTCTATTGGGTGGCCTGCGCAAACGCCATCAGGCCAGTCAGCCAGCCAGCCAGTCAGCTTGTCAGCTAGCTAGAGTTAGCTATGGTTGTGGCCTGCAGGCTGGTGTGGGTGTGCACATCTGTGTGACTATTTATGTGTATGTGTGTGTGTGTGTGAGTGTGTCTATGGAGATGCTGACGATGACGGTTGCGATTGTGGGCTTGGGGTCGGAGAGTCGTGGGTCGAGGGGTCGAGGGTCGTCGTGCCGTTCGGCTGCCCACATTGAAATCATAACACCAACGAGGCGAAACTTTAGCGCCGCAGCAGTCGTGGCAAATAATAAGCCAGGCGACAGCAATTCCTGTAGCATGGGGCATCAACGCCAGACGTAGACCATTGTGACAGCAACAGCAGCAGCAGTAGCAGCAGCAGCAGCAGGGACTATTAGATAAATACGACATCGATGTGGGCAAAAGGATGGCGTTGCTTGGCGTTGGACAGCTATCACAGCGACAGCGTGAGCGTTCGTTGACAAAAGGAACAAATTGCAGATATGGTTTTATATCTCCCAGATTGATCAATGCGTTGCTAGCGATACCATCTGCATTTATATTTATATCATTTAGCAGAAGCTTTACTAGTATGAAGCTATTATATATATGAGATGATATTCTTGCAGCACATGACATTATATAAATATTTAGTATATTTTGGTATCTTAAAGTAGTATATATAAAATATATTATTATTATTTATTTTAAAGTTTTAAATGTTAAAAAACATAAAATTACTGTTTCTCTGATTCTTAAAATTTTAAATATCCAAAATTTCATATTTTTCTTTATTTATAACATATATTATTTAATCTTTTAAAGGTATTCAACTATATGTATTTATACATACATATGTATACATATGAAGAGGTATCTTATTTACAATATTTATATATAAATAAAAGAAGAATCAAATATTATAGAAGTCATCGTATAGGGAATTTTTTTTTTTTTTTTTTTTTTTTTATTTTAGATTTTATTTTGTTGCAGCTTTTGTCTTTGACTCTATAGCGCATGTTTAAATTTACCTTAGCTAAGGAGATAACTTAATGCCTTTAATTTCTATTATAATCTACTTAATTTATATAACGATTATCTAGGGTATGGCATCTTCTTAGTCTTCTGGTTATAGAATATTGATTCGATTCTATTTAAATTTGTATATTTTCTTAAACAAGTTTTTTGCTGCCTTCAGTAGTAACTTAATTTATATAATTATTAAAGGATATATATTGAAAATGAATATTACTACTTAAAAATTATGAAAATTCAATCAAATGCCATTGCTAAATTCTAAAATCGCTTGCCCTATAAAGTATGCTACACTTTTCTGTTGCAACCACTGTAAGTCAAGGAAAATGTGCCGCTGTTTGGCATTAGTATGTTTTTACTTGATTTGCTTTTATTGTTGCGCATTGCCAACAGCGTTTGGTCTTAGCTAAATTGTTAATTAGCATCGCCCGCTCGCTGTTTGGTCTAGACGCTCGTCTTCTGCCGAACTGTCAGCCGTTAGCGACATGCACTTTTACAGATGCAATCGACAACTGTAAAGTACACTCACACAGAAACACACTTACACTAACACACACACACACATACCCATACTCGTGAGTATGTGTGTCTGTTCGCCCACATGCCACTTAGAGGCGAATGGCAGCCAGTCAGACCTCCATTTTTGCCTTCTGTGCGTTGGCAGCTGATGGCGCAGTCTGTAAAATTACTGAACTGAACTGAACGATGACTTGAATGCCGCCGTTGATTGTGGGCGAGGCAGGGGGTTGGAGAGAGAGAGAGGGGTGGCCTCGGGGTCGAAATCATGTGGCGCTTGGCCTTCACAAGCATACACATAAATCGTTTATAGCCACACCAAGTCCCAGGCCGGGCCCCACACTAAGCTACGGCAGCAACAAAGCTGTCGCTGTAGCTGCCGCTGATGCTGATGCTGATGCTGCCGCACGGCTTGTCTTCTCACACCATATCCCCAAACCCCCCAAGTGTGCGATATATTTATGTGTGAATGTGTGTGTGTGGTTAAGTGTGCATCCAACTTGGGTATTCAGTTTTTATGAGTCGCATGTGCGGCCTAGTCGACAACGGCATGTACGCTGCTTAGCTATATCAGTAATCGATGCTGATTGCTTCGATAACAGCTGCATATCATTATTCGTGTGGCTAAAAGTATCGCTACTGATCGGTTCGATAACACTTGTTTGCCATTATTAACCGGCCAAATGAATCGATATTGACAGATGTGCAATTTGAATAAATCGAAAGTAATGCAAAAGGGAATGCATAAAAAGTTATGAACAGTTGTGAAATGAGCGCGCTCAACCACAATGTGGCAGTTGCAAAGTAATACTTCAACGGCAGCCGCACAAGAACAACAATAACAAAAAAGTGGCAAAAAAGGTATTGGTGGCAAAACAGAAATGAAAATCAAACAGCAAAAAAATAACAACTCAGGACGTTTGGGGGCAACCTGCTCCACCCGCCAACAGAAATCGTCGGAAGTGTGCGCACACTGCCAACTGGGCGACTGGCGGCTGGTGGCTGGTGGCTGGTGGCTGGCAACTAGCGACGTGCGGTCCCTGGCACTGGCACTGGCACAGACACAGGAGCCAGCCACATGGCTTGTTGGTTGTCGGCTAAAGAGAGAAAAATGACTAAATCAAAGGAAGTGCGCCACACGGTGTGAGTAAAAGCACGTACAATACGTTTGTGTGCCTGAGTTTGCATGTGAGTGAGAGTTTGTGTGTGTGTGTGTGTGCTATGGCTCGTTATGTATGTCTGTATGTATTTGCGGGTCGTGTCGTTATATGTATGCCTGTGTGCGGTTGTGTCCTGGCGCGTGCTTCGAAAACATGCAGCATGGCGGCAAACACAGCCCACAAATAAAACCAAAACGTATAGCAATAACCCCAAGTAAACGAATATAAGATAATCAGACAAATTCGAACATAATTATATAGTGCCAAACTAGTGGTAGAAAGAGTAATGGATAATAACTGTAAAAACGCGCTCATTTGTGTGCGCTTAAAAGAGCAGACAAACGCCGTTAATTGAAATGAGTACAAGTAGGAAAATACTCACGAAATGAAATTTTTGAGCAATCAAATGAAAAATACTTGCGACAAATTTGTCGGCTAGACATATAACCGCAATGTGGCAAAGGCAGAGGGCAAGCAAGAGCCATTGGTGTGAAAAAAATTGAAATTTGCGTGAGTGCTCCAACTGCTGCATGGCATGGCATGGCGGCGACGGCTGACTGCCCTGCTCAGTGTGACTGAGTGTATATGTATATGTATGTATGTATGTATATGTGTGTGTGTTTATTTGTGTGGCTGTGGGTGGCGTCGTTTGCACACTTCAATGCTAATGTTGGCCCTGGCAGCGTCGTCTGTCGTCGACATGCTCTGTGCCACTGCCGTGACAAGCCCTGGCGCTAGGGCGCGTGTCGCTTGTTCGTTTTGGGATTTTGGGTCGAGCGTGTGAGCATGAGTATGAGGGGGTTTGGGAGAAGCGGCTAAAGATGGTGGGTGGGCGTGCAAACCAGCAAGCAAGCAGCTTGTCTGTGTGGTTGGGCGGGTGTTGAAAGTTTTACCGTCGGCTGCGCTAATACAAAACAAGAGCAACAGCAACCACAGCAACAGAAAGAACAATTACAGACACTTAAGACTAGGCAACTGTATTTTATACGCTGTTTTTTTTTTCACCCTCTGTCTTTCTCTCTCTATCGTACTCTTTAAAATTTGAAAATGCCTGTGCATAAACAGTTTTCTAGCTTTGAGCAGCTCTAGTCGCTGCCCATTTAACTAGGCAACACTTTTTCTTCACATGCCAATTCGACCAAACAGCACACAATCAAATTGACTGCCCAGACAAACTGGGCTCAAGCAGCTGGAGAAAAAGGTTCGCAAATCATATGCCACAGGCCTCTTGCTGTGTAAACTGCGTCCCTAAAAAGCATGCAAAATGTTGCCTATATACATACATATTTCTATACATATATATATATATATATATATATATATATATATATATATATATATATATATATATATATATATATATATTTTACATAAAAACACCAGCTTTTCAGACGTATTTTTTGTTTTTTTGTATGTATGTGTATGTGCGCGGGTTTGATCCTCTGTCCTTAAATGACTTGCTTGTGCCGGCAGCGCGCCTCTGTGTCGCAAGGCAACAATCAACCTAAACCAGCGTCTGCCCCCGGCTCCACCAAACCGCAAATTCAGCTCATAGAACTTTGGCGCATGCCAGCGGCATTTGTAAAATGCAAAAAATAAAAAATAAATAAGCATCCAGAATGGGTTTGGTGGGCCGAAGTGCAAATACTCTTGCATATTTTAATGCTGTTACTAAGGAGAGAATGTTAAAGGACCCATGTGGTATATTAGAATATATGTATACATTTAATTCTATGGAAGGTATATGCTATATTTTGAACAAGGAATTTATGGGAAGAGCTGATTGGTTTAGAGTGATGGGATAGGTTTGGGTAGAAATTTTGGGCTCTAATAAGTTATAAGTTTTATTAAGTAGTTCTTTAAAAAGAATATTACAATTAGTATTGCTCATGAGCTACTAAACTAGTAAATGATTCCAAAATGAACACTTCGAACTTATGCTAGGAATTGAATAAGAAATCTTAGAGACCAGACTCAAATTTTGTTTAAAACCCAGTTATTTAGATACTCATATATCATTGAAAGTCCAAGTCTTCCTCCATTCATATTACCCTTTGTAGAGTGTATATAGAAATGTGAAAAACGTGAAATCCGTTTGCCCCGAGCAGCTTGAACTTTTGAGCCGCATTTAAGAAGGCGCGAAGCGGCTTACGGTTCGCTCTCGCGCTGGCTCGATAAGCGTGACCTGCCACATTGGTGCTTATTGAAATATTTTGTGTTGCCCACACACACATACATACAAGGCGCAACAGCATGTAGCCGCATTAAGTCTCTGGTTGCGTGTACGAGTGTGTGAGAGCCATAAGCAACAACAACAACTAAGACTTGCTGCAGGTGCGACTGACCGCGCTTGCTATTAAGTATTTTATGGTTTCGTTCGCATCGTTGTTTTGTTCCCCTATTTCTTTTCTTTGCACCTTGTATATGCAGGCAATTTGTAAGTTACGGCGTTGCCATCTGCCAACAGCCACCAGGCCCCACAGCGCTGCCACTTAGCGGTGCCAGCGTAACAAATAATCGCAGCCAACTTCGCACGGCTGTAAAACGTTTAAGCACACCCACACGTAAACCCCTTTCTTCTATTCTCTGCTCCTTTATTAGTATTTTTTTGCAACGCTGCAAGATCATGTGGCATTAAAGACCTGCCATGGTAATAGATACGCATTTATAGCGTTAATACAGTGGAATAGATGAAAGGTTGTGTGTAGTTAGGGATTGGATATGAGTGTAGCGTAGGAGGAGAGTGGAGTGAATAAGAAGGTTCTTTGTAGTTTCTGATTTGATATAATTGTATGTAAGAGGAAAGTGGAATCGAGAGACGCTTTAAGCGTATTTATTAGAATAATCTTAAGCAGGGAGTAGTTTAAGTCTGAAATTTATGTTTTTTCTGTCTTTCTTGGAGAGAAAGCTAATGAGTACGAGTAGAAATCTATTTGTAAGATATCTAGACGTTCAGCATTGTAATACAGATCCTCTTACTAATGTTTGTCCTGCACGATCTGGCTAGACTTAATGATCTAAGTATGAGCTCTAAGTTTGCTGAAAATATATATCAAGCTTATTAAATTGTGTGCACTAAGAGGATATCAAATATGTTAAGTTAGTTGCAGTAAGAATACATCTTGATCAATTAAGTTGACTATAGTCAAAATATATCAGCCCAGTTAAGTTTGCTGCAGTATGCCTATATGGCTGCGATGCTTAGAGCTCTGTAAAATAGTTCCCTTCGCTGTCCGAAATGTCTAATTTAAAAGCCATTAATAATAGCCGGCTCAAATATCTACCTCACACACACACACACACGCACACACACAATGAGCATGTATTTTAATTTAAATTTCAGACAACAACAAGAAGAAAGAAAAAATGTGAACGGCCCACTGTTACGAAACACCTGGTCGAAACCTCAGTCAGTGGAAATGAGTGGCTAGCTAGCTAGCTGGGTGGCTGGCTGGCTGGTGCTTTTAACACGCCCATTGTCTAGCGTCATCTGAAATTCTGCTTAATGAAGCAACGACTACGCTTCCTGTTTCAGCCAATTTAGTGTGAGTATGTAATTCTTTAGCTATTACGAACAACCCACAGACCCCAGGCCCCCCACACAAAAAAACGGTAACACAGGGCCATAGCACCTGTGACAAGCGCGCTCGTTCGCCAGCTATGAGTGGAGGTAGGAGGAGAGCCAGAGGCAGGGCTGACGCGTGCATAAAAAGTTACGCATACATAAAAGCCCCCCTTCATCACCCCCTCCCCCTGCCCCAGACGCTCCACAATCCAGTTGCCCAATCAGAAAAACTTCCCAACCATAAGCCACCTGCCCGCTGGCGACGACCCCTGCTTTCAACGTTTATCTCCGGAGCCAGTGCCCCGAGCAGCCGTGACGCGCAATCAGACGCAGTCATTGTGTTTGAGTAAGTGTCTGTGTGTGTGTGTGTGTGCGTGTTAGTGTGCACAAAATGGTGGCAACAAAATGTCCCACAATTACCACTGAGGCCACATCTAACGAAGCCGATGATGATTCCTATGACAATTTCTCTATAGCTGGCAAGTGGCAACGTGGTCCCAACTCCCGACTGTTTCGACTGGCTTTGGCCCTGGTCTCAACTGGCGGCTGCCCTTCTGCTTCTACTGCTGCTACTGCTGCTTCTACTGCCCAAATCCCACTAACAATCAGACATTGCCACCGCCACTCGTGCTGGCTGGCTGGCTGGCTGGCTGTTCGGGGATTGTGTTTCGAACGGGGGTTGACGGGGCCAACCGAGCCGGCCGGGGCCGGGCCGGACGAGCGGCCAGTCAGCCATCCAGCCATCCAGCCATCCATTTATGCCCAACAGCAACAACGGCCTGTCCGTCCCTAGCTGTCCGTGTGTCCAAACGGTTCGTGCCTCAAGCCCCGCCATGTCTTCAGTTTCAAAGTTTTCTCATGTAACCAGCCAGACCCGGCTGGGCGGGGGGCAAGAGGAGGGAGGGTTTTTGGGATGAATGAGCGGACGTGCCAGACCCAGAATACCCAGCAGCAAACGTTGCCTGCCAACCGACGCGGCATTGCGGCTAAAAAGCCATGCCAATGCTCAAAGGCAGCCAACAGCTAAAGCAGCGATGGAATGCCTATTACAACGACAGCAACAACTAACCAACCAACAACAACAACAATCCAAACAGCAGCAACGTTTCAGACGACACACGCCAACACCAACACCAGCAGCAACAGCAACAGCAACAGCAGCAGCTCCTCATGGACATGGCGTGTTAGACAGCTACACGGCTACATACCCAACACACAGCATTAAAAAGCTTAAACAAGACAGACAGTTAAATGCGTCAAGCAGACCTTTAAATACCCTTAGAATATCAAGAACTAGAGAAATTTTAAATATGATAGGTTTCTATATGATAATGAATCTAATTCCTATAACAAGTGAATTCATATTAGTTTTGATATGAAAAAATTAAAATATAGATTGGAAATAAGAATAGAAATATTTAGGTAAATTTAGGTAAAAATAAATAAAACGATAGAAATATTGTGAAAATTATATAGACATATAAATGTAAATGTGAAAATTAAGAAATAGAAGCACAGATTAGTAATAAATTTCGACATAGATCAAATTATAGACATTATAGACTTAGACTTCCTAATTCATAATCCTTTATTCAAATATATATATCAATCGAACATGTAGTCTCCCTAAATCATATTGTCTAATTTGTAGTATTTTCAATTTCATGTCAAACCTTCCTGAATCTATGTCTTGCAAACTTAACGACTTATCACATATACCCTGTGAATAGTGTGTATATAAAGCGACACATACCACAACATTAAGGGACCAAACGTACACTGCGGCCTCTGGCTCGACCTTTGTGCGAATGTGTTTGTATGCCCTGTAGGAAATTTTACACTTTGTTAATACTGGTAGAGGCTAGCTACTAATAAAGCTCGGAGATTATATGAAAACTAAAGAAAAATTAGGAAATATACAATATAATATATAATATTATAGAATATAGGTATGTGAGCAATCGAGAATCTATGAAACCAAAATTTTACCTTTTCCATTTTCACTTAATTTATTATGATAGATAATTTCATTTAAATGATTAACTTCCTTACCTTATCTTACTTTACTTGCCGTCTTTATGCAAAAGTGCTTCGCCAACAATTTGTGCAACTTGAAAAAAAATCGAAAAAAAAAAACTTATTTATTTAAGCTTTTAGTAGCAGTTGCATGTCAGTTTCAGTAGGTTTTTCACGCATCTGTTTGCACCTGGGTTCGGCCTGCGCGTGGGCGTGTTGGCAAAATCAGCCAGCGCAAGCTGCTGCTGCCGCCAGCTCGTCTGGCTTCCGTTGATTGTGTGTGTGAGTGTTGTTGTTGCTGCTGCTGCTGTTGGAGTTGCCAGCAATTATTCCGTTAGTGCTGGATCACACCCCCAACCAAGCAGTCGGGCAGCCATCCTGGCAGTCAACAGCAGGAAAGGCGCGTTCGCGTGGCTCGTTACTCACACCAAAAAAAAAAAAAGCGCAGCTGCTGCCATTGCTGTCGGTACCTCGACTTCTGCCGCCCGTTGCCTTCAATTTCCCTCCCGCACACTGCTTGATTCTGTTTGTTGCCAGTTTTTCCTTTGGGGCTCCCGCTGTTGCCGTTGCTGTTTTTTGTCGACACTTTTTCACGGTTTGCTCGCTTGGCTGCTCTTTCGTGCGTTGCCAGTCCCAGTCCCAGTCCAAGTCCCAGTCTCCGTCCTAGTCCCAATCCCAGTCCAATACCAGTCCCAAACTCCATGTACCCGCCCACACGCATATCGCCCTGTTTTCACAATCCCTAAAGCCAGCTGCACACTTGCGCTACTTCTGCTTGTTATACCCTTTATATTTTTTTTATAAAATAAGGAATATTGTATACTCGAATGTGGACTATATAAATTCTTGAATAGCGTAAATAGTTCAGTACTTCGAGTCGTGTGTGTCTGTTTATATATACAATTATACCTCATATTTGTCTTTGAATATGTAAAGGTTTTATAAAGTCAATATAAAATATATAACCAGTTAAATGTATACAAAATATATTCGGGAATTTAAATCGTTCTAAATCTATATATATTAGAATTTTGTATACATTTAAACGGTTAGCATACATATATTCAATAATTTGTAATAATCATAAAATACTAGTTGGTATTTTTTAATTTTTTAGTATTTAATATTCACTTCGATAGTGCCTAAATATGGCCACATAAAAAAGCTCTGATCTTAAATATGCACACACACTCGTATACAATTTTTTGTATCCTTTAAAATACTATAACTTTCAACTAAAAAATACCGAAGTTTTTATATTTAAACAAAATTATAAAGGAATCAGGTTGAACGTTTGCATCTATGTACATATAAAAAACATCGAATTTTTAACAAAATTTCAATTTAGTGTAGAGAATTCAATTAGTCGTGCAGTCTCTGTATTTCGTTTTGCTGTCAGGGTGTGAGCGCGCGCGCTGCGTTCGTTCGTTGAGCTTTGGCTTTGCCGCCGACTTCACCCTTCAGCCCGCATTCGTTCCATTCCGTTGCGCTGCTCGACGTTCTTCTTTGGCTGAAAATCAAAACACACGTCTCGGCGTGCGGCGCACATCTGCATGGAATTTCTAAAGTACGTGCCACGGACAAACGGACAGACGGCCGGACGAGTGAACGGCCGGATGGATGGGCAGTGAGTTCGGTAGTGTTGGGGCTTTTGCTCCGCATTTTTTTCTCGTTGCCTTTTCTTTTTCCGTTTTTATGTTTTTTTTTTTTTTGTTTTTTCCATTGCGGCGCTTGGCCTGCCACAGACGCAGCCGTTGCCACAACCAGCAACTTTGGCGTCTCGTCGACGTTGTGCACATTCATGGTGTACATAGCTATACCACAGCAGCCAGGCGTTGTCCTTGCGTCCTGTTTGTATGTTTGACGGCATGGCATGGCATGGCAAGGCAAGGCACAGTATGGCATGGCGTGGCATGGTGTGGCATAGCGTGAACAGGACCTTTTTCCAACGTTGCGCATAAAGTGAAAAGTTACACTGTGAAAAATGCCAGCACACTTAACCAACTATGCTTTTGGCGAAGCAGTTCTGAAAGAGCTAATAGTGTTGCCGAATTTGTATTGCATACTTTTGTGGGTTGTGCAAAAATTTTATTACAGCTTCTGTCTATCTTTTTTAAAAATCATTTTGGCTTTAATTATTTTTCCCTTAATAATATTAGTAATAATTGCTAATAATAGGAGTAAAAAGTAAATAAATATTATGATATATAAAATAATATAAGAAATATATTTTTATCTACACAAATTCTTTATTTCTTATTTGTAACTCTTATTCTTCTATTATTTTTAATACTTTTGGTTTGTTTGCATATAAATTTATAGTTGTTTTTTCTATAAAAATCGTAGGATTAGGTAATTTTGAAAAAAAAAAAAAAAAATACTACAGATGTTATAAAAAGTACACATTTTTGATCTATTAAAATTGTCTCTAGTATTATTTATAGTATTCCTGCTGTCTTATTATGGTATTTCCTGTTTAACGTAATTTCAGTATTTTTCGGTTTTTTTTTTTAAGTTCTGTTAAGAGTATAATCCATTAAAGACTCACAATCCTTTCTTTCTTAACAATTTACAAAATTCTTTTTATTTTATTTTGATCATAGAGAATAGTAAATATAAATAAGATCTGGAAATTCATTTAAAAATTCAAACATCACGTTAAATATGTATTAATCAGACCTTCATATATATGTATTAATGCCCTTATCCAATCCATAGAATTTACGATTGTTGTTTGACTTAATTGGCCGTCGGCACTACGCGGCGCTTAGATGTAAATATTTGGTTGCCGTGTAAAGGCGATGCGGGCGCGTGCGATGTTCTTTGGTGCCTTGGCAGGATAATTTCTCGCTCCACAAATCAACTGGTATGTACGCGCCGAGCGCAATTCTAACACCCTTCAACAATAAACAGCATGTCACTTAGCTCAAACTTCAAAAGTGCGGTGCGGAGGGTAAAAAATGGCAACGCGACGCGGCGCGACGCGACTCAACGTGGTGTGGTGTGGTATGGCGTGGGATGGTGTGGTATGGTGTGACACGGTAAGGATACAGAAGGACGATGACTACACGCTCGCTGAGAAGGGCAGTCATCGACGTCGTTATGCGTCGCAAATGCCGCCAGCGTCAGCCAACATGCTTCCGTGCCTCGTGCCACAGCATTTTTTTTTTCTTTCTTTCTTGTGTGTGTTTTTTATTTGTCTTTGGCGGCGGCAGCTTTTGACTCGGCACATACAGTGGCTCAAAATATATAATGTAAATTGAAGAAGTCAAGGGTGGAAAGTAGGAAGAAATTGATCAAGCTAGTTTTATAAAGAGTTTAATTATTTGATTATGATTTTTTATAAAAATTGGTAGAATTATTATAATTTTGTATATAATTTGCCTTCTATTTAAAAATATTAAATTAGTTTTTTATTAATAGAAAGCTGTTAGTTAACAACAAACTTAAAATTCAAAAGTAAAAAATGTTAGCTACCAAAAAACGGTTAAATACTAAACTCAACAAAATGCGAGCAGAAAAAACATTTATTTTGATATGCTTTTTATGCAAAACGCCCCACTGTACACAGCGGACGACAAAGTTCTGTTTGCTCGAGGGCTTGAGCTTGACAATGTCGATGGGCCAGCTGCAGAGGTCGGCGGGGGTGTTGCTGCTGTGGTAGGGGATGTCGCACAGGCGATAATAAACAGACACACATACACAAGCAAACGAAATGACAGCTAGAGCTGAAGTGTGTCTGATGGGCGTCGTCAGGCTCGAGCTCTGGCGGCAGCTACGCTTGTTGATATTGTCGCACTTGTGCTTGTATTCGCACAGTGGTCAAAAGCGCGTGAATTTCTTGCTAATTGAAGTCACCGTAAACGTATAGATGTTGAACGTATGAGTAATTAGGCGTTGATTGATTTGTGTATTGTAAATACTAGTAATTGAGGGCAAATTTTGCTGATTTTACTACAATCTGGTCACACTGTACCTGTAAGCATTTTGATTGTCATGGCAATTCGAAAGCATTTGTCGGTAGCTCTGCCGCCCCGCAACGTCTGGCTTACTCACTGGCAAACTGGCAGCTCCAGTCCCAGCCGTCCATAACCCACAGCTTGACTGCCCCCCAACAACGCTGGCAGCAGCTACTTGCCACATTTGGCTTTCTGCCAGGACCATGACTGTGTGTTGGCATCGGGTGCGGTGGGTGCGGCAACTAAAAATGCGATGTGCGAGATTATCGTGTCGCTTGTTGGTCGGCGACGTTGCCAAATACAGACACACACACACACAGACACATGTATACGAACACTGAAGTAGTTGTTGGTGCCGTTTTTGCGGCTGTCCGCCCTCCCCTCTCTTAAGCCCGCGCTGGCAGCACAACTTACGCTACTGATGGCGTTGATGATGGCAAAAGGGCAACAACAGCAACAATAACAGCAACAACAAAAAAGTGTGCAGCAGCGAGGATAACGACACGAAGCGAACGCCAACGATGGCTGATGTGGATGGCATAGAGCTGAAGGAGAGTGGGCATCGTGCATGTGTTTGTGTGTCTGTGAGTTTGAGTGTGCGTGCGTGCGTGTGTGTGTTTGTTTGTGTGTGCCTGTGTGCGACTAATTGGGTGAGAGAGAATGTGGGCGCTCAAATTGGTTTCGTGCTTTCGTGTGACGCGTGCGGAGGCGTGTAAGCTCTGTGTATGTGTGTGTGTGTGTGTGTGTGAGGGCACACTGGCTGGTTGTTGTTGCCTGGCATGAATGCTTGATGCGTGACGGCAGCGACCGCCAGTTGTTGCCAGCAATTGGAACGGACGCAGGACATTGTACAGACATGGACACAGCAGAAGCAGAAAAAGGAAAAATACAATTTGCGTCGTGTGGATGTGGATTTTATTTGTACGTTTAATTTTTTTTTTTTTCACAAGTTTACTTTTGTTGTTTTGTGCCCTGTGCTTGGGATTTGCACGCTCGTGCAAGGACTCGACACCTAGCACCCCAAACTACCCGCCACACCACGTCACCCGCCCACTCACGTTGCCTGTTTATGTCATTTTGTTTATGCTGCCCGCACCGACGAAAACTGCGCCATTTTTAAGCGACCCGTTTTAGTTTTTCTTACATACAGTTGCCGTCATCACACTCTGCGACGCCTTTATCCTACCGCCTGCCGCCCACCGCTCCCACTCCCTCTTCCTGTTTTTGTTTTGCGGCTGACTAAGTTGAATTCAACGCTGACGGCGCCGCGTGGGTAACATCTGTGTCTAGGCAGCCCTATAACGATTTTTTTATTTTTGCATAAAAGTTGCATACACAATTTAAAAGTGTAGGAGTGAGAGAGAGAGGCAACGAGAGGGAGAGGGTATGAGTGCGGTTATGTATGCAGATCGGATCAGAGAACTAAAATATGTGCTTAATTGCACTGGTTTTACGATTTTTTTTGCAATTCCTGAACTGTTTGATATATAACTTTATGTATCTCATAAGCGCAAAAATCTTAAAGCCGCTCAAATTGATGCGTGATCAGTAAAATGGCCTGATTTCTCATTTATAAATTTGAGCTTGCTAAAATGCACTAATACTTACCAGTTATTGGTATATTTAAAAGCACAATTTGTGCACTATTGAAATGTGCTAAAAATAATAACAAAAAAATTAGAAAAGAACTAGCTCTTTTAAATATAGCCTTAAATTTACTTCGAATTCATAACCTACGCTTCGCTGACTTGAATAATTGAATAATTGCTTGCATTTAATCGTTAAATAGTCACACTTTGCGTACTAAAATGTTTAGCGCACTAATAGATAAATAAATATGTTCAATGAACCAATAAATATAGTCAGAGCTGGCTCAAAATTCTGTCTATTAGTAAAGTGCTTCTCAACTAGACTGCTTTGAAGAAGATGAAGAAGATAATGGGAGGTATATATAGCTATATAGCCAGCCAGTACCGCAGCACTGGGCTTAAATCAAAAAAGCACCATAATTCGCCACAGGATGTCTGCAGCAAACTTTGCCACTGTTTCGAGTGTGGGTACGCGATAAGGGCGACAAGTGCCAGTCGACAGAGCGAGGGAGAGGAAAGAGGGAAGGGAACTAACGATGCGGGTGTAAGGAGTAGGACGCATATCGCGCTGCGCTCACTTGACGCATTTGGAGTTCCACTTGACTGTGCGAGTGCGACTGCGACTTGGCTAACGGCAGGGCGTTTGCTTATCCCTATGCAGCTGTGTTTGTGTACACGTGTGTGTGTGTGTGTGTGTGTGTATGTTGAGTGTGCGTGTGACTTGTGTAAGCATAACACTCACACACACATACAGTCACAGTCAGACAAACATTTTCGCATGACTCCGACAGATGGACGTTTCCTTGTTGTTGTTGTCGCACGCTTAAGTAGTATAGCAAACCCGTCACACCCACATCCACAATCACACACACACACACAGAGGCAATGGCGCCGGCAGCACACAGACAACTTGCTGCGCACGCCGGATGTGAATGGAAGGCAGTTGAGTGTGGGTGGAATGAGAAGGAGGAGAGCAGTGAGGGGAGAGCACGTAAACAGCGTTGAATTACAGCCTGACAAACGGGGCGTTGAAGTCTCGAACTTAAAAGTTATGTCTGTGTGTGTGTGTGTGTGTTTGTGTGGGGGTGGGGCCGGGTTAACATGCTGATGTCTGTAGGTCTGGGCTGTGGGCGCACGTCTGAACCCAGCCTGTGCATCATTTATAAGCCATGCTAGGCCACAGATTGTCTCGACACGCAAACCCCTCTAAATATAAACCCCAAACCCAAATCCAATCCCCCTTGCCCTGCTCCGTCCTCTGCCCAAAGGAAAGCGCGTACGCAACGAAGCTGATGATGAGTGCACGCCAGCCATAACTTGATGACTCTGCGGGCAGGACGAGCACAAGAAGTTCACCAGGCTTAAGGTGTCACGTGCGCCGGCTCCTTGTTGCTGCTGCTCCTTGTTTTGGCTATGACTGCGGCTGTTTGTGCACATAATTCATGCGACCAAGTTGAAATGAACAGCAATTTATTGAATAATACTTTCTCGCCATGAGGTCAATATACAATAGATGAGGTCGGCAACTGGACCCAAGGATCAGCTATCATCGAACTTTGGGAATTCGAATGCGGTGCACATGCCGAATTGCGAGTCAACTTTTGCTAGCCATCAGTTATGCTACTACATATATGTATTTAGAATCTATTTTAATATACCTATCAGGTTGATGTATTATGCAGGCTGTGTTGTCTGAGTAGGCAAGTCACTTAGAGATTACACGGTTACATAGTCCTGGCTAGTCTATGAGCGTGGGCACAAGTGCTTAATTTATTTGAGAATGCATAAATATGAGTCTGTCGATCTCGAAATTTATGAGTTGTGGTTGAATTTTTAATTATTACTAAAGTGTCAATATATTGAATTCTTTTATTGAAAGAATTTTGTTTAGATGTTTTGTATTGAATGATTTTAAATGTTTATTTTATTTATTCTATCTGTATTCTTATTTTAAATTTCATTTTAGTTTGAAGTCATAAATTTTAAGAATAATTTGTAAGTTTTTAATCAAGAACGTTGATTAATTTTACATTTAATTTACATTTTATATAACTTATTATTATTTATTTTCATAGCTTGCAAATGAAAGTTGATCATTTGAAACCTTACGCTGTGTTCGCGAGATCAACCAAACAGAAATCATACTCACTCGCTCTCGCTCTAAACAGAAGACTTTGGTTCTTATCGTTTTGGGTGTTGGTTGAGCGCCTCGAGTTGATGCTCTTTTAATTGACATCGTTCGTCATCCGAATAGTTCATCTGAACTTGCCGAATTTGAGCATAAAAAGAGGCAATGCAAGCGACCACACATTCACATGCACATGCACACACCTATGTGCGAGCTCAATCGACGTGTGGGTGGCGAACACAACTCTCATACATACCAATACATTCACATAAGACTCTTTGCTTAATTTAACTCAACACACCAAGCGGTCAGGGAGCAATCGGAGTGAGACAAAAGAAAAAGAAAACGCTTGCCAGTCGATCGCGAACGCACGATGCAACTGCTTACTCTGATTTTTTTTTTTCAGAGTGTAAGTGAAAAATACTCATTTACAGACAAACAAACGCTCATCAGTGGTTTGCAAACTATGTTTCATTTTGAATATTTTGGAATATCTTATTTTATTTCTTTAATTATTATTTTTAACTGATTTCTTATTTTAAATTCCCTTTTAGTTTGTATTCAAGCATTCTAAGAACAATTTTAAGGTTTACAAGTAATTCGTTAATAATTTTGCTTAACAGATTGATCTTTAATAATGCCTTTGATATTTTTTATGTAATTCTACAACACAAGTTTCACTTGATGTTAATTCTAATTTACGTAGCTTCGCTTTTCATTTCTTTTTAATTGTATATTCTTTACTTCTTCTTCTTGGGCAACAAAGCGGCTGGGCAGATATCCTTGTTAAGGCAATCTGAGCAATTGGGCTTAACAGGCGTACAAATGGTTTGGCCAAAGCCCACTAGCAAATGATTTACCTCTGCCCAGAGTGGGCGTGGCAGCCAGCTTTCGAGCTGAATGCGCGTTTGCTCCGGCTCCTTGGTGGGCCTCTCTAGCCACGCCAAACGATTGGCAATACGATGCACATGAGTATCAACACCAATTCCTGTAATTTCTTGCCATGCCGTCGCCATACAAATGTGCGCCATTTTGGGACCAACTCCGGGTAGTTTCAATAGCTCCTTGATATTGTTCGGAATATCCTCGTTGTATTTGTCGACGAGTATTTGGGAGGTTTGCTTAAGGTATTTGGCTTTGTTCTGAAAAAGGGTTAGACTTATATAAGTTATTGTCTTTTTTTCATATCCATAATTTATACACACCTTATAGAAGCTTACAGGATGCAGCAAGCTTTCCAATTCGGATACAGGCAGATCCTTTAGGCGGGCAGGAGTTAGAGTTTGTGCTTTCAACCGTTTCATTGCCTCAAAAGTGGTTTCATCTTTCGTCTGGCTGGAGAGCATGAGGCCCACCAATATATGAAAACGTTGCGTCTATTAATCAAGCATATATATAGTTACTCAAAAGTTTAGGTAATTTATATGACATATATCAAACCTTTTCATCGGCATTCGCATCGGCACACTTATGGCATCCCATTGTATCAACGGGCGCAGGCTTTTCGCTGCGCATCAAGCGAATATTTTCCAAATGCTGTAGCCAATTGACATTCGGGAAGTCTTGTTTGATCTTAACTGCGACGGCGGCTGTTTCTGTTTTGATTTCTGGTTTGTTGTCACAGTCCGGCACCAGCTCACATTTTATAATGGTTGCTTTGCCCATTTGGATTTTTGTGGTTTTTGAAATTTCAGCAAGGCGCGATTTTTTGGCGGGCAAACTTGATTCGGGCAGAGCATTCACTTGTCGTTGTTTGCGTGTCTGTACTGGTGAAAAGTAACGTGCCGCTGCAACGCTGGGCAATTCCTCAATGTCCTGATAAACGAATGACTTTATGAAAAATTTAAATTATAAGATAATTTAAAGCGTGCTTACCAACAATTCCGACTTTATATTTCGTTTCTCTGGCTTAATCTGTTTAGCCAGTTTACTTGATAGTGTTGACTTTTTGCTTGCCATCGCTCTAATGCTAATTTTGTAAATATGTGTCATACACTTTCAACAAATACACAAAATATTATAAATTGAACAATTATAAACAAAAATTTGCGTTGTGTTGCCCGCTAAGAATGTGACCGTCTACACATTTACTAAGCAGCTGATTGTGTTTGTATACGTTGCCAGGGGTAACACATTCGTTCAGTGTGGAGTCGTGCGTTAAGTGTGGAGCATGTGCTTTTAGTATTTTTCCTAATTTCTTTTGCAACACCTACTCTTTAAGTTGTTTGCAATTTGCAGCCACACTGTTTTACATTCATAAAATTAAAGTAAATTTAACTTAAGGTACAATTTTGGTTAATAAAACAAATTAACATGCAAGCTATTTTTCAGCATTTAGCTAACGGGTTGTACTAAATTATATAGTAAACATATCATATGAAGATTTGCGCAATATGGTAATTGTGTGACAAATTGTGCATGATACGGTTTTTGTGTGTATTATAAAACAAATACAAAAAGCAACTAATAATAGTAAAAGTCTTGCAAAAAGCTTATTCACACAGAAATGCATTGATCGACTTAAAGAAGAAACTTAGTGCAAAACGATTACTGGGATTAGAGTGTAAAAGTGACAATATAATACTGCCACCCAGCACACATTCAAACACACACACACGCGCATAAACGTATTCGTACATTCGGACGGAAGCGAAAAATTGCATTGGTAAGTTGTGTGTGTCCCCATCACAACAAATAACAAACAAATTGTTATAATTTTGAAATAATTAGTTATCGCGTGTTGTTGACTATATATGTGTAATCGTTGAATGGAATTTGAGCATTTCCTCAACAAATACATGCCTATATCTATCTATTATATGCATGACTGTGAGAGTAGATATGCTAATATATAGGGTATATACATATGTATCCATATGTCTTATCTCATGCGTCACTTCAATTTCTCAGTTTGTGGACGACTCCTGCAGCTGCAGAGAAATTTAGGACAACAGTTTCTGCTTACAATATCTTAATCATTATTAATTGTGATTCATTATTCCTACCCCTATCAGAAAAAAACTAAAATAAAATGCGTTAACTTTAGCACTTTAAATGTTCGTCATTTGGCGACTAATAGCGAAAAGCGCGTGCCAAAATACCCAAAGGCACGCCCCATACAAAAATTAAATCGGTGTTTTGCTTTTAATTTAATTTATTTTCAATTTGGCACTAATGATAGTTTAATTAATACGTTGACTGGTGCACATATTGCTAATCCTATGAAAAAATACTCTAAGTGCACTTTAGCAAAGGTACTTTATTTAGCTGAAACATCCGCTACCGGCCTTCTCTGGTTGCCAAGAAATATTGCAATATTCTGTTGCTTCAAAATACTTAAAATACTAATGTAAAAAATACTTTTCAAATATTCAATTACTCAAGTATGTACTAATAGTATTTAGGTAAATAATTCAATTTGCATGCAACGCACGTAGCCCGCATTGCATTTCTCTCTGAAAGAAAAATATACGCACCGCCCGCGTCATCTCTTAATACATATGTATTTGTATATGTATGTGCATACATACATATGTACTATTTCCAGTTAGACATGCGCTGATTTTGTCGTTTGACCCAAATATATTCGCTGCTCCCTGCTCAGCCCGCAGTCAATATTTTATCAATGATTTAACATATACATCTATAAATACATATATATATCTTTATATATTATGTACTTTTTTACAGGCGACCGAGACGCAACAATTAATTTCTGGAATGCGCGCCTCCATTCCGCCCGGCGTACGTGTTGTACGCGGTCCTAATTGGGTTTGGTCGAACCAAGGTAAGACGCTACTTATATTTGTTTATCCATGTTAGGCATTGACTAGCTAACACTATTTGTTTATAATATGTACAATTATATACCTGTATGCGCGCGTATACACACACACTTACACACACTAAACGATCCGCACTTTGATTGCTGCCAATGAGTGCAAAGAGGACGGAATGTTATTTTTAGACGCACTCACAGCGGAATGTTTCCCAAATCTCTGTCTCTGCATTTTAAACGCACATAGTATAGAAAATGTTGGGAGAGGGGGCAGTGCAGGGGTGTACGGGTAGGGTGCACACATATGCATGTATGTAAGCCTCTTGCCACATTGTTTTTACTTCGCTGTCATAAAAGAAGTCGAACGGCTGCCTTTGCCGTCTGTTAAGGCGCGTGCCATTTGAATATGTTTTATTTTTAAACATGGAACATAGAACATGGATTATATGCCTAATACTGAAAGGGAGACAAGAATGATATAAATAGTATTAGTCATTAGTTTATAGCCCCGAATAGCGTTAACTTTCTTTTCTCACGTTGCTATTCAATATCTCTATCGTGCTACAACTGTTATCTGTGAGTTGTTAACTAACTAACTGATATACTACTATGCAAGATTACTGTTGGTTTTTCAAAATGAAATCAGAATTACTTATCTTTGCGTTGGAGAACCTCTCAATTACTGCAATCAATTTTCAATTTTTTTTATAGTGTATAAATTGCTGTCATATACCATTAACAGCCTAGCGTTAACATTGCCAGTGTTAAATGGTTTACAGTCCTGCCCCAACTTAAAGTGCATGTCAAAAATAAAGCAAACGAATAGAATTGGGGGTCTTGTGTGGAAGTTGAATAGTGAGATGTTTAAATTTAGAATGCAGCTGCATGCGCCGTATTTGTGTATCCAAGTGAAATTCCAATTTAAACTCGCTTTGTTTGCTGGGGCAGATGTTTGGCAAGAGCCAAAGAGCCATAGTCTGTACGCCGGATGAAACATTTCCTTGGTACTTCGTTTACATTTTGGGGTGCGACGATGCGTCGTCTTATAAATAGCTCTTGAGCTGTCGGAAACTGGGGAGAACTGCTCTGTATAGAATAACCAAGAAAGTGAGCTCCATTACAGAAACTAACTTCAATTTTATTTTATTTTCCAACCAACAGACAACGGAGAAGGTCACGTTGGCACCGTCTGCGAAATCGGTCGCTGCAGATCGACACATTCACCAGAGAACACGGTTGTGGTCAATTGGGATTCCGGACATCGCACCAACTACAGAGTGGGCTATCAAAATCAATACGATTTGATAATTGTGGATAACGCACAAGTTGGTAAGTGAATTGCTTCATTGTTTCATTGTTTAATTAATTCTAAGTTGATGTGTCTGCTCCGCTCCTTCAAGGTGTTCGTCATTCAAATGTCGTTTGTGATGGCTGCTCCAAGGCGGGCATAGCTGGCATTGTGTTCAAGTGCGCTCAGTGCACGGATTATCATTTGTGTGCCTTCTGCTACGGCGGTAATATTCACGACTTGGAGCATACATTTGTGCGATATACCACGCCCACCTCACTAGGAGTACGCGTGCCAGCAAGAAAAGGCGCAAAGCGTATTCAGCTGCGTGGCATTTTTGTGGGCGCAAAGGTTGTGCGTGGTCCGGACTGGGAGTGGAACGATCAGGACGGCGGTGAGGGTAGAACGGGTCGGGTTATGGAAATACGTGGCTGGGATAACGAATCGTGTCGCAGTGTAGCCAACGTCTCGTGGGTAACGGGCTCAACGAACGTCTATCGTCTGGGCCACAAAGGAAACGTGGATTTAAAGTATATAACAGCAACGTGCGGTGGTTATTACTACAAGGATCATATGCCTGTGTTGGGTCAACCCGAGGAACAGCAGCCCATCGTGTCCATGGTGAAGCCAAGCTTCTCTGTGGGCGATCGCGTCAAAGTGTGTCTCGAGGGGGAAGCGCTGATGATGTTGCAGCAGGGACACGGTGGTTGGAATCCACGTATGGTTGCGCATCTGGGCAAGCTGGGCACAGTGCATCGCATCACCGAAAAGGGCGATATAAGGTTAACATAGCGAGCATTTCTAAAAAGAATTGAAAGATATATAATTTAATAATTCCATACTTGCAGAGTCCAATACGAAAACTGTCCCAATCGCTGGACCTTTCACCCCGCCGCACTCGTCAAAGTTGTTTCGTTTCGCGTGGGTGATTTGGTGACAATCATAAACGATGAAAATAAAGTGCAGCAACTGCAAAAGGGACACGGTGAATGGATTGATATCATGCGCTGTGTAAGTAATAAAATGCAATGTGTATCAATAGAAGATGGATAACTAATTAGTCTTGCTTTGCATTAGGCTCTGGGCAAACTATGTAAAGTGATTAAAGTCTATTCGGATGGTGATTTGCGCATACAGCAACTGGATGATGGCTTCGAATGGACTCTGAATCCTAAATGTGTTAAGCTGGAGCGTTCACCTTTGGCCACGGCAGCGGAACGTTCCAATAGTATGATGGATCTGAGCAATCGGCGTACGGATCATGTGATGACACCGTTATCAGGTCTCTCGGGCAGTTCGGTGCCAGACAAGTTGGTTCGCGAAGCGGCTCAGGGTCATTTAGATTTTGTGAAGCAATACCTGGACGTGAATCCTAGTCAGGTGGATGTGATGAGTGGCGGCAAGGCCTGTATACAGGTGGCCTCCCATCAGGGCTACGTTGAGCTCGTTACCTACCTCATCTCCAAGGGAGCCAATGTGAATGTGGTGGACAAGGAAGGCGATTCAGCGCTTCACTATGCCGCTTTCGGCAATCAACCCGAGACGATGCGCGTACTGCTCGAACATGGCGCCGAGGTGAATTTCCTCAATTCCAGCCACTGTTCGGCTCTGCACATTTGCGCGCACAAGAAAACACCTCACTGCGTGCGAGAACTTTTGAAGCACAATGCGAATGTAAATATTCAGGACTCGTACGGAGATACAGCATTGCATGATGCCATCGGCAAGGAGAATACGGAAGTCGTGGAACTGCTGTGCAATGCACCAAATCTAGATTTTACTGTGAAAAACCATCGTGGCTTCAATGTGCTGCACCATGCGGCGCTCAAGGGCAACGTGGTGGCTGCTCGTCGCATTCTTCAGCTGTCACGCCAATTAGTCAATGTGCGCAAGGACGATGGATTTGCTGCACTGCATCTTGCCGCTCTAAATGGGCATGCGAAAGTGGTGGAAACATTGGTCACCGAGGGACAGGCCGAATTGGATATACGCAACAATCGACGACAAACGCCTTTCCTGTTGGCCGTCTCCCAGGGGCATGCGAGTGTTATAGAGCGTCTGGTCAAGCTATCGTGCGACATAAATGCCAAGGATGAGGATGGCGACAATGCCATGCATTTGTGCGTGATCAAGAAGTCCAATTTACAGCAGGCAGCTAATCCCTCGCCAGACGACGCACCCGAGATATACAAGTTCTTCGTCAGTCTCGCCCAGACGAGTGTGCGCAGCGAGGATCGCCTGATGTACAGTGTGCTGATCTATCTGTCGCGTCATGGGTGTCGTGTGGAGTTAAACAATGCCAATGCAAGCATATTTGAATGGATCACCGATCGCAATATACGTCAGCTTATCTTTGGCCAGCAAACGGAGGAGCCAAATGGGCCAGCAATTGTGCCAACGCCATTGCAGCGCAATATGCAAGCCCTGGATATTGTTGGAGCAGATGACTCAACACGTAACGTCGCTGGCGAAGATGCAGCGGCGACAGTTAGTGCTAGCACATTGGCTTTACCACCACCGCCACCCAAACCCAGTGACGCAGCAGCTGGTCAACAGCCTTCGCCGGGAACTAAGAAACTTAATTCGGATGCGGGTACGTCGCCCCAGGTGGCGCCGCGTAAAAAGGCGCCGAAGCCACCGGTGCCATCGGGTTCAGCGGAAACATCTGGAGCAACGAGCAGCGATTCGAGCGGTTCTCTGAAGGGCCCGTTGGCAGGTGCAGCAGCAGCAGCCGCCGCCATGCCGGTCATAATCTCTAGCCAGCAGGAGTGCATTGTCTCCAAAGAACCGCTGCGCTTTGGTAAGATTGTTTATTTAAATTTATTTATCCTCTAGTTAACATCGATATATTCTTGTAGAGCCCTGCCTGCAGCAACCTGAGTGTATTGTATGCAATGAGCCGCTACAGCTGGTGCGCTTTGGTATGATTAAATGACATTTAAATTAGAGTTTACCGTCTATTAACAATCGTTATCTTCCTGTAGAGCCCTGCCAGCATCAGATAGCTTGCGAGGAGTGCAGCATACGCATGAAGAAATGTTTGCGCTGTGGCGTGGCCATTGAGCGGCGCATCGATGCCAACGGTCGTCAAGTGGTTGGCCATCAATTGGCATCGACGGCTTCGCCCAGTGATCAGGCACGTTTGCCATCGGGCGATCTGTTGCGATATCTGGAGAACAAAGTGCTGGAATTCGAAGAATCGCATTTCTGTGGAATATGCATGGAACGGAAACGGGATGTGGCCTTCCTTTGTGGCCATGGCGCCTGCTCCCATTGTGCCGAAACATTACGCACCTGCCACATGTGTCGCAAGACAATACTGAAGAAGATCAATCTGTACTGAGCACTTACTCAGTGCACTCTAGCAATACGCAACCAAAGTGGCTTGTATATATACAACATATTTAACATAAAGATGTTAACAATTTAATTATTATCAAGGATTTATGTTGCGTGATAACAATGCCAGCTGATACCATCAATCGTTCCAGGGAACTTCACATGCATGAATTTACTATCCAACTTTATTATTTATTAAACACCACCACCAACACCAACAACTACAACAATTATTTTGCACGCACACACACAGAAACATGTCGACACACGCACATGCACATACACATGTCTATAGTCTGTTAGTCTCGTTTAACGACAACGAAAACCCAACTAAATATGATTAGATGATTAATAATATAAGCATTTTAATTGAAATTGAACGAGTAATTGAGATTTATTGCTAAAGGAAATCTTACTTTATTAAGAATAAACAGGATGGACAATAGTAAGAAACAACTTCAAATAAACTGCCGTGGTAAGTTAAAAATTTGTATAACAAATATGTAGTATATCTAAAAATCTGTCAGATTGCATTATTTGTCACTAAATTAAATATAAATAAAATTAAAGCGTAACGGTGTTTTACGTTTATTTATATAAACTAGTTAGTTATTCGCAGAATAATACCAGATAAAATACTGTTCAACTTCGATGGAAATTCAGCTAAGCATCGATAACACACATACCAAAATGAGTACATATCGTTTTGGTTGGTAGTCGCACTTCAACAGAACGCAAAAGAAAAACATACACGTCGCAACTTACTACTATAAAAACTGAAACGTGCCTACGCGTGTGTATAGAGAAATTCCGCTATGTCCAAACAATTGGCTGATTATCAGCCAACAAAGTTGCAATTCTATAAGAAGGTAGCGCTAGGCATTATACTAGTAGCAATATTGCTATCCTTTCCGGCAATATGCCAGAGTCAAAATAATCCCAGTTTTAAATACTCGCGCGAAGCAAATGAAAATTTTGATGCCAAAAAGGCACCGCCGGTAAAACACGAACATCACCACCACGATCATGACTATCATGATCACCACGATCATGACCACCATGATCATAAACATCACGATCATGACCACCACCACGACCATGGTCATCACGAGCACATCAAGCCTACATCACTGGGTGAGCATTCGCCGCCTCTTGCTGATAAACATTAAGTTATTGTAATGGATTTTTCCTAATAGATATGAAGAGTATTTGGTTGCACTCGATAGGCTCTACACTGCTTATCAGTGCTGCTCCCTTTGTGCTGCTCTACATTATACCGCTCGATAATAGCGAGGCAATGAAGCCGCGTCTTAAAGTTTTGCTGGCTTTCGCTTCTGGTGGCTTGCTGGGCGATGCATTCCTGCACTTGATACCACATGCAACCCATCCACACAGCCATGGTGATCACGACCATGATCATGGACATGGTCATTCCCACGATCATCATCATCACCATGAGGATGGCGAGGATGAACATGGTCATGTGCATGATATGAGTGTCGGCCTCTGGGTACTAGGAGGCATTATTGCCTTTTTGTCTGTAGAGAAAATCGTGCGCATACTGAAGGGCCCAGGATCGGGCGGACATGGACACAGTCACGGCGCACCAAAGCCCAAGCCAGTAGATAAAGAGAAGGAAACAGTCGATAATAAGAAAAAGCCCGCGTCAAAGACAGCCAAACCAGAGGCCAAGAAAACGGATGCCAAGAAAACAGACGCCAAGAAGACGGACGACGAAGGCGAAGTGGAAATATCTGGATATTTGAATTTAGCTGCAGACTTTGCTCACAATTTTACCGATGGCTTGGCCATTGGTGCCTCCTATCTGGCGGGCAATAGCATTGGCATAGTAACCACCATAACCATTCTGTTGCACGAGGTGCCGCACGAAATTGGAGACTTTGCCATACTTATCAAGTCGGGCTGCTCGCGTCGTAAGGCCATGCTACTGCAGTTGGTCACAGCGCTGGGTGCTTTGGCGGGCACAGCTCTGGCTCTGCTTGGAGCGGGTAGCAGCGATGGCAGCTCAGCGCCCTGGGTGCTGCCCTTCACGGCGGGTGGCTTTATTTATATAGCCACTGTGAGTGTGCTGCCCGAGCTATTGGAGGAGTCGACGAAGCTGAAGCAATCCTTAAAGGAAATTGTGGCTCTACTTACGGGCGTTGCCCTAATGATTGTTATAGCTAAGTTTGAGTAATGAATGCAGCCGTTTAGTTTCTTAAATATGGCCCGAATGTACTTCCAGAAAACAAATCTATGGGCACTTTGAAAGGAAAGAAAAAACTGTAATACAATATAAAAAGAAAATGTAACTATGAATTCTTAGAGCAGGAATGAAAGTCCGATATTATGATGTGTCTTTAGATTTAATCTTTAAAATTCAACAAGCTATTTGTCTTTGATAAACAAAGTTAAAATTATATTTTTAGTCAGAAACTGTTCAGCCCTTCATGCATGATTTAATCTCATTTAGGCAATACTCGGCTTGTTCGATCGCATCGGCATTCGAGTTGCTCTTGCCAATCTTCCAGGCAAGCTTACAAAAATTTTCTGCTTCAGTAAGCAGGCCTTCGCGTAGATAAACCAAACCCAAATTAGCTTGAATGACGCCTTCCTGGGCGCTATCCTTCAGCTCCTTGGCTATGTTCAGTGCGCGTAAAAGTGTTTCCTTGGCTTCAGCATACTTTTCTAGCTATTAAATAAATATGAGAAATTATTTCTAAGATATTTAATACCTAACTTACATTTACATAAGCTACGCTTATGTTATTTAGAATGGTAACCGAGGCATCGTTAAGATATCCGTAGACATCGACGAGAATATTCAGAGCCTCCTTGAATAGATTCTTGGCCTCCTCATATTTGCCCTGTTTCATCAGAAGTTGGCCAAACCTGCGTAATCAATTGCTTTGTTAGTCGAAGCATATTCATTTGATTCATTTCATTCAGATTTTAGTGGAAGCATGGAACAACCTTCAATACCAATTCTTAGTTAATCCATATAGCTCCAACACATCACTATCCTCTGGCATTTCCTTCACCAGCTTGGCCAGCCGTTGCAGCGTCCATTGAAAGCCCTGAAAGCTCTTCACCAGATCCCCCTGCAGCTGTGACATGTGCGCTATTTTGGAGCTGATGTGCAATATTTTGGGACTATCTTCTGTATGGCCATCGGCCATCAGGCGTCTCATTACATCCACAAAAAGGGTTTCGGCTTTTTTGAACTGTTCCCTTTCCATGGCCAGATTGGCCATCACATCGTACACATAGGTAATACCGTTCGCTGATCGCATATCCTGGGCCATGCGAAGCGCGAGGTGTAACATCTGCTCGGCCTTGTCGTACTGCTCCTTCTGTATGCATAGTATGGAACGTTTTATGGTATTCACTAGCTTCGTTTCGGGCGTCTCCTCCTCCTTCTCACCGTCACCAAACAGATTGAAGCTAAAGATGGCCGCGAATACCAGTCCGGTGTGTGGATACTTGGAATCTCGTTCGGACTGCTGTTGATTTCGCTGCCTCTGCTGTTGCTGTTGTCGTTGTTGGTGCATGTAAACAGAACCTAATGTATGTGTTCCTTGAATGGCCATGGATTTGTAGCTATTGTGCGCTTTAATTGTATCGTCATTTGGATTGACAGCCATGGCGCGCATGAAGCGCATGCGACACAGCACATGTGCTAGTTTACCAAAATTCTTCACAATCATTTTGTAATGCAATGCATTCTATAATTAACTTTTAATTTATACGACCAATCCGTTTAGTCAGACGGTCGGTTGAGTTGTATAGCCCAATTACGAAATGTAAGTCAAAACAGTGTTGGAAAGAACGGGCTGTTACTGTTCTATTAGTATCTAACGCATTTGAAAAATACAAAATTAAAACTTAAAAACATAGTAGGTAGAACTAATATTTTACATTAATTTATATAGTATAATTTCTTTCATATTATTTTTATGCTTGAAAAATAATTAGCACTTGATTGTTGTCTCTGAACCTGAATTAAAATCTTTATAAACTCAGTTAAGTGTAGATTCTTCAATAGGAAAGAATTTTTTTAAATACACTATAAATCTTTTAATTTTACCTAGTAATAGCTATTTACAGTTAATTCATAAACATAATTACATTTACCGTACATTATAAATATCGATAGCCAGAACATGCGATAGTTCAGTAGCATTGATTGCTTTTATAATAACAACCCTACCTATTGATGGCGGATTGACGCTTTTCGCTGGCAACAAAATTTTTCTTTTACAAGTAATCAAAAACGGTGCACGCCGCAAATAAAGCAAGTAATTGTGCGTGCCAATTAATCGCGTTCTGTCGACGCTTAGAAAAAAGTGCAATTGCATTTTAGTGCAGTGTTTTATCATCAGTGGCATTAGTGTGCGGCACGAGCAGTATTTTTTTAGTTACAGCTATGAGACGTCGTAGCGAACGAAAAAAATCTACATCGCCTGCACCGTTGCCGGCACGTCGTAGTCGCCGATCGCGAAAAATATCGGAAAATGAAAAAACCGAAGATGAGACGCTTGTTGAAAAGGTAGAAGAAACAAAAGCGCCTCCAATCATTGAAGAAATCAATGAGGAGCGCGGAGAACAGCGAGCGTCAAGCGAAGAACATACCGTCGCATCGCCAGTGCGCAAAAGCCGCACCACACGCACGACACCCAAAAAGCGCCAAAGCGCTAGCAGTCAGCGCGAGAAAAGCAGCGAACGGAAGGTGGAAACCATACCTGAGGAAGTGGAAAATGGGTCTGATGCGGTAGTGGTAGCGGAGGCGATGGAGGTGGCGGAGTCGGAGGCGAGTTCCACCAAAAAGAATTCTGATATCGATAACAAAGTATCGGTCGAAAAGGAAACTGCCAACAAATCCGATGAACCGCAAGCAGAAGAGGAACATCATCAGATGACACATGAATCAAGAGAAACTGTAACAGACACAACGGATACCATGAAAAAGCCGAACGTTATGGTAGATGACGAAGAGAAGTCACAGGAGAAGTGCGCGAAGGAACACAACGATGATGAGGCTGACGATGACGGTGTGCAGGAAGAGGGAAAGGAGAAGGACAGCAGAAGTGAGCCTACCGTGGAGGATGAGGTAAAAGTTGCGTCTTCTTTAAGCTTAACATCAAGTAAGGATGAAGTACATCTAAAAACCACAAGCGATGTATTAGACATTCAAACAGAGGACATGGAAGAGAGGAATGCCGATCGACCGGACCCAAACCAAGGGGATCAGCCCAAAGTGGATGACAACAAAACACCGGTTAAAATCGATGAGCCGAAGGAGAACCATAAGGAAAGCAGCGAGCAATCAGTAGAAAAGCCAACTAACAAGGATCATACAAACAGCGATAAACAGGAAAATGTTAATCAACAGCGGTCCGTGCGCAAGCGCAAGTGGCTGAGCAAAAAAGTGGCCGATCGTGCGCCACCTGTGTTGGCCATATCAACCGATTCACTCAAGAACATTATAGCAGATGTGGTGAATCCAGTTCCTCTGAGTGATGTACAATTGGAGTCATCATCTGAAGAGGAGGGCCTCGTCACCAGCGATCATGAGACCGACGAACGTTCGTTGACTCCAGAACTGCGTGTCATAAAAGACCGGGATGAGGGCAATGCGACCGATGAGGAGCAACATCAACAGAAACAGAAATCGCAACCAAAATCGAATCATGAGAAGGAGTCGGTGCCAACAACGGTGCCAGTTATAAGTAAAACAACCATCGAGCCCGCCGTCTCAAAAACAAGTGCTGTCGCCCGCTCACCCAGTCCGGCCCGCAATCGTGCTAGCCACGTGCTCTTCATAACTAATTTGGTGCGTCCGTTTACGGTTCTGCAACTGAAGGGACTATTGGCGCGCACGGGCAAGATTATCGAAGAGGATGGTTTCTGGATTGATCGCATCAAGTCGAAGTGTTATGTTGCCTATGCTACAGAGGAGTAAGTTCATTTACCAGAATTCTGGAATCTATGAACATTAATTATATTTCACATTATTCTGATTACAGTGAAGCTATTGAAACTCGTCATGCTTTGCATGGTGTACGTTGGCCAGTCTCAAATCCCAAGTGCTTGAACGTTGACTTTGGGAGTCGCGCAGACATGGATCGCGCCATACAATCGACAAAGAACGAGGCGCCCAAATATCCGCAAGACAATACTCGAGATAATCAGCACACGGGCAACACTTGGTCACGCTTGGATGCAAGCGATAAAAAGGTATATTTAAACTAGCAACTTTTATTGACATAAATTGTTTAGTACACGTAAATTATTTGCCAACAGCCAGCCCGTCCGGTGCGTGAATGGGATGTGGGCAAAAAGGAGCCAAATGAGCGCGATAAGTCAAGCAACGACAGACGTCGCAGCAGTAAGGAGCGCGTCGACTCGAGATTACGTGATTCGGAGCGTGGTAAAGTGGGTGATGAGCTAGAGCGCGGTGGACAGGATCGAAAACGGTCACGAGAGCGCGAACGTGGAGGACGCGAACGTGATCGCGAACGCAGTGAACAACGAGCACATGGTCGCAGCAGGAGTGGCTCACCAGGTATGAGCTTAGCATTGGCTCAACTAATGTATACTAAAAATAGTATTTTTAACCCACAGCGTTAAAGTCGAGAAAGAAGGAGAATGAACCACCCATCAGACTATTAGATGATTTATTTCGTAAAACCAAGGCCACGCCTTGCATATATTGGCTGCCTCTGACACCGGAAGCTGTGAGTAGCTGGAAATAGATCGATTCAACTTTTATTTAATCTCCCATTTTTATTTACTTGACAGATTGCCGAAAAGGAGGCGTTTCGTCAGAAACGTATTGAGGAACACAAACAGCGTATTAAGGAGCGCGAAGAGCGCCTCAAGGAGCGTGAACGTGAAAAGGATCGCGATCGTCAGCGAGATACTCGACGTAATCGTTCAACCGAGCGTCGGCGTTCGCGCAGTCGTGAGCGGGAGCGACGGCGTTACTAGACAGTAACTAAATGAGCAAGCGAAATAAAAGAAAAACAAATTAAGTCTACTCGACAACAATTTTAAAACAACAATTAACTAAGAAACAAAAAAAAGCAAGATAAGCATAGACAGCAACGTTCGTTTGAAGTGCTTTTTTCCCGGGAAATTAAACTTTTCTTTGAGCTCAAAATATTCAATTTGAAGTCAAACTTCACTTCAAGTTGAATATTTTCCACCCCAATAGCTCAGCGCAGAAACTTAATGAGATTTAAATTTCTTTCTTTTTCCTCCTATATATACTTACATATAATATATATATATATACATAACTTGATTTGATTTCTTTCCCAAATGTAGCTTTTTACAGTGCAACAGCAACTACAACTACAACTACAACAACAACCACTTAAAGAACAACAGGCGACAGTCAGTCAATAGAACGGCGAGAATCGCAGCACACATTGGATATGTCTCTATCTCGAAGTCCTAAAACTGTAGCCGCAAGTGTTTAAATTCGTCTCTTATACATAAATAATTAAATATATATACACATATACTTAAACAGCGAAATGCAAATTAATTAACTGAATTGTAAGAAATTGAAATTTTCAAAGAACCTAAATATAACAAAATTACAGAAGGCAAGCTTGTGACAATGCCAAAAATTTATCATCTATCTCTTTATTTTGAAACATTGTATACTGCACACAAATATATACTTTTGCTACTTTTAAAATCATTCTTTAAGCTTTTTGTCAAGGCATCCCAAACATTACTGGATATATCTCAAAAATTCATTTTTTAATATTAGTATTTAACTTTGAGCTGTTTGTAAAATACGAAATAGTGGTAAATCTTTCTTTATTAAAAATAAAAAAAACATTTGAAAACTCGCGCCCAAAGTACTCGACTGCCGCATAAAAACATCGATACTTTATATAGCTGTATTTCGATTAAAATAAAGTCGGTCAAAGTAATACTTGTAATCGCTATCGAATTAATTTATTAAAATTTTACATTGGAAGAAAGGGAAAAATGTGGTCAGACACTTTTTTAATTGTATTTATATCAATTTGCACAGCATTTTTGGGCGAAGGTATGTATTAAAAGCTCAGTAATATGTAAATGCAGTCAATAAAATAAATCGTACACGTACTCTTTTATAGGTCTTACATGGGTGCTGGTATACCGCACCGAGAAGTACCAGCGGCTAAAGACAGAAGTGGATAAACAGAGCAAGAAGTGTGAGTAGATTAGCTGTGCAGTTTGCGGTAAAGGTTGTATGTTAATTATATGTCACGTGACTTACATTTAGTGGAGCGACGTAAGGAGACACATGGCGATTCTTTGGATAAATCGGTAAAAAAGAAACTCGAACGCTACGAAGAGAAATTGAAGAATAACAATCGCGACTTGTCGCTGGTAAAAATGAAGTCTATGTTTGCTACTGGATTTGCATTCACCGCCTTGTTGAGTATGTTCAATAGCATATTCGATGGACGTGTTGTCGCCCAATTGCCATTTACACCCATCTCCTGGATTCAGGGCTTGAGCCATCGCAATTTGTCGGGTGATGATTATACCGACTGCTCGTTCATCTTCCTCTACATACTCTGCACCATGTCCATTCGCCAGAACATTCAAAAACTCTTGGGCTTTGCACCGTCGCGTGCGGCTAGTAAGCAGGGTGGTGGTCTCTTTGGTCCCGCACCAGGTCAATTTAAATAGTTCTATTGTTTTATTGAAATTTGCTAGCTAAATTTTGGATTGGATTTCTGTTAAAAACCACATATAATAAATTACATTTTAATTTAAAGCATTAAACTCGTACATGGGTTTGTCAACGATCAGTCGATCGAATCCCAAACGCGACAAGTCCAAAGTACGGAACTGTCCGTCCATAATGAGCTCAGAGATGGCTCGACCCAGTGCAGGTGTCTGCTGTATGCCCTGCCCACTAAATCCGCTAGCAATATATAGATTATGATAGTAAGGATGCGGACCCAAGATACCATTATCGTCGTACACATTGTAATCGTAGAGGCCTGCAGTGCTATTGACCACTTTGGCGCTCGCAAAGGCAGGTATACGGTGGATCAACGCGGGAAGAATCTTTTCATTAAAGTACGTCGGATCCACATCTACATTATCGGGACTCACTTCCTCGCCCGGTAACGCATTGTGCCCGCACACGTAGTCGCCGCCCAAGCCAAGTCGACGGATATAGGTGCCAGCCGTTGAGTCCACAACCATGGGCATTGCCATGCCGGGAGCACTTCGATCCTGTGTATTTATCTTGTACATGTAACGCTTGCGCGCATCTATGGGCAAGGGCAGGTGCAACAATCCCTCGCCACGGCCAATGCGTGCCAGACGTGCCACATCTCCACTATTTACGCCCGCTGCGATGACGCATAGAGCGAATTTGATAGTGCGCTTCACGCCACTTGGCAGCTGGACGATAACCTTGTCGAGGCTTTGGTAGCCACTCTTCTCGACACCAGTTACAATGATATCGGATTGACTTTCAAATTCAAAGCCAACAGCTTCGCCGTGCACAAAATGCGCGCCAAGGCCATGGGCGGCTCGCTTGTAATTGGCTAGAAGCGCCCAGGGATCAAACCAGCCTTCACGTTCCTGCCCGTAACAGCCGAGTGCTATGCCTTCGGTGTTTAGCCAAGGAAACTTGGAGGCTAACCGATGCGCTGTGAGCAACTCATTGCGTGCACCCAGCTCGTTTTGCAGCAGTGATTTTTGGCTCAGCGTCTCTGCGTCCGCCTCGCTGGCAAGCACCAGGTGTCCATATGGCATATACTTAATGGGAATATCTGTGCCAAAGTGTTCAGGCGCTTCGCGTAGAAACTCGGCACCATACAAAGATATTTGTATTGTTTCTGGCAGCGCGAAATGATGGGACAGGCCATTAATAGACACACGTGTGGCGGATTTCTTGTGCTAAAATGAGAGGGATACTGAAATGCATTGTAGAATTGTATACCCGGTTCCCACTCACGTTAATATCCTTTTCTATCACAACTACGTTAAGACCGTTGCGTGCCTTTTGCTTGAGCCAGTATGCGATGGAGCTGCCCATTCCCCCGCCTCCAATAATGAGCACATCGCAATGTGTCTGGAATTCATCGACGCTTCTCTTGTCGCCGCCAAATTTGAATTTATTGCTTGTAGCTATGGTCTGGGGCTTGTCCTCACTCTCAAACTTATCCTCTTTAGGCACGAAGAACTCTTTAATCTTTCGCATATCGTTGCTTAGCAAACGAAATGTCCGGCGGATGGGATGCTGATCGTCCTGTTCATCGCCACCGGGCGGATTCGTGCCAGTGGAGTGGGCACGTAATAGCGGCACCTGAATCTGACGTATAACATGTCTGCAGCGTAACATCTTATTGACCACTATAAACTAATTAAGAGTTTAGTTTATTCTAATTCATAAAATATGGATTGTTATGTTATCTCATAACGTTATATGGAAAACAGCTGATGAATCTGATTGGATTTACTCGTTGCGCTGTTAACTTTAACACTAGGCTCAACTGTTAATATCAGTGCAAACCGCTATTTAAGAAGCTGCAAAAAAATAGAAATATATGTTACATTGGTAACAAAGGCCAATTTAGATACATTGATAAAGCTGCATAGTAACCATACGTTTCCTTCAGTAATTTTATATGAAAATCAACAAATTTATTTACTAAAAATTTTATGGTAACCACAATCAGTATCGATAATTGTGACATCAGAGTAACATGTAAAGTGCTTGTCAAAACTATCGGCCACCACTAGAATCTGGCTGGCATTACTTGGCAATTTTGTATGCCGAGTTTAGAAAATATATTAATATTAAAACAAACAGTAATTATACGCAAATTACAAGTTCTTTAAAAATGGCAACAGTGGCTGTTGATACTGTCTCTCAAGATATCGAGATGGAGGTGGATGCTACAGCAGAAACATTGGCAGACGAAAAGAAAAATCAAGATCTCGCTGCCGTACAAGAGCTTCGCGAACAAATACGCCAAATCGAAAAGTCCGTGGCCTCTAAGGAATCCCGGTAAGTAATGTCCTTAATATATCAAGAATGTTATTGAAAAAAGCTTCAATTTAGTTTCATTCTGCGCGTGCTGCGTAATTTGCCCATTACTCGGCGCAAATTAAATGGCGTCGTTTTCCGGAATCTGGCCCAGAGCATTTATCCTGTTGGCGTTGATCGCGAGGCTGCCTTAGCACTTGCACCTGCGCTCGAAAAAGATGCCACAGAATTACCCGATGTGCCCAAAAAGCAGGTGGCAACTAAGGCGCCCATCGCTGAGGTGGATGCCTACTATTATCTGCTCTTGCTGGTGAAATTGATCGATGCTGGAGATTTGAAGCGTGCTGGCGTTTGTTCGGAGGCTTTAATGTCCAAAATATCGATACAAAATCGTCGTACATTGGATTTGATTGGCGCCAAGTCATATTTCTACTACTCACGCGTGGCGGAGTTGAACAACGGATTGGAGGGAATTCGATCCTTCTTGCATGCCCGTCTACGCACTGCGACATTGCGCAACGACTTCGAGGGACAAGCCGTACTGCTGAATTGCCTGCTGCGTAACTATTTGCACTACGCGCTGTACGATCAGGCGGACAAGCTGGTCAAGAAATCGGTGTATCCCGAGTCGGCTAGCAATAATGAGTGGGCACGTTTCCTTTACTATTTGGGTCGCATAAAGGCCGCCAAGCTCGAGTACAGTGATGCCCACAAACATCTGGTGCAGGCGCTGCGCAAATCACCACAGCATGCCGCCATTGGATTCCGCCAGACCGTACAAAAGCTGATCATCGTTGTGGAACTGTTGCTGGGCAACATACCGGAACGCGTGGTATTTCGCCAAGCTGGATTGCGGCAATCTTTGGGACCGTATTTCTCGCTCACACAGGCTGTGCGGTTGGGTAATCTGAAGCGCTTCGGGGATGTGGTCTCACAGTTCGGGCCCAAATTCCAAATGGATCATACATTTACGTTAATCATCCGTCTGCGTCACAATGTAATCAAGACAGCCATTCGCTCTATTGGACTCTCCTATTCTCGCATCTCTCCTAAAGATATTGCTAAGCGTTTGATGCTTGATTCGGCAGAGGATGCCGAGTTTATTGTGTCTAAGGCTATACGTGACGGTGTTATTGAGGCCACCTTGGATCCCGATCAGAATTATATGCGTAGCAAGGAGAGCACCGACATATATAGCACACGCGAGCCCCAGTTGGCCTTCCATGAACGCATCTCATTTTGCTTGAATCTACATAATCAGAGCGTCAAAGCTATGCGTTATCCGCCTAAGTCTTATGGCAAGGATTTGGAAAGTGCAGAGGAGCGACGCGAGCGGGAACAACAGGACTTGGAGTTGGCCAAAGAGATGGCCGAAGATGATGAAGATGGTTTCTAAGCGCTATTTGTGCACTTATTTTCATAAATATATACATTAATTCTTCATAGATGTGTGAACGATTACCGTAATAAAATTAATTTCCGAAATTTATAAACATAGAATGCGTATTTGTTATCATGTATCATTTAAAATGTATGCGGGGCTGTCTCTTAAATATAAGTTTCTCATATGCTTTGTTTACTAATATCGCAAAATCGAATTTAAGCAGTCGTTAAGTAGGCGATGAAAGCGTTGTTAATCTATTGTAAAAAAATTCTTTAGTATCAATTGGATACTTTAAATTAATTGAATATTTATTTTTAGCTGTCATTTATGCTATTATATATTGTATAAATATTATTATTAATATAAATAATTATATCAAACCTATTCACAATAATAGGTGGCGGTTTTGCACTATCGATATTAACGCACGCTGAAAATCTGAAATTTATCGAGCAATTTGAGGCATCGATACATCTTTGCAATATCAACAACCCTATCTAGTTGCATTATTCTTGGAGCAGAAAGCTGAAAATTTTTGTGAAAACACCACGCAGCGAAAAATGTAAAGTGCGCAAATGTAAAAAGTAACAAAAAACAAAGAAGCAAACTATGAACTTGCAAATTGTGTTCAGATAGATATTGAAAAGTGCATGTGCGCGTTTATTGTAGAAATAATACATGCAAGTAACCAGCAGCCACAGCATTCTGTGGCAGCGACTCGTCGTCCAGTAGCAGCGAGTAAATTGTGGAGTCTCTCTGGCCACATTGGTGCACTAGCGCCCGCAAATGTATGCGACAAACTAGTAGTGGGCAGCAGCAGCAGTCGTTGTCGTCTTTGTGAAGCATCAATCGCGAAAAAGCAAAGGAAACAAATAAACGCCAAAACAGAGTGAAGAAAAAAAAAACGTGCGTAAAAGTTAATTAGCTGCCGCCAAGCAACGAGCAAACGTAGAAGCGAGTGGAGGAGCAACAGCAGCAGCTGCTGCTCTATACAAATCGACAATCGACATTATTGTTGTTGTTATTATTATTGTTGTTGTTGTGGTTTTTGCACCCACCACACGTAACTAGAGCAGCAGCCACTATACACATATTCACACAGACATAACACACATACATATACTCACTAACACACACGCAGACACTCGTACACATACCCTCTCACATACACACACACACACCCCTGCGTATAAACACTCCAGGCTAGACTTCGTAGTAGATGCGTGCGTGCCACAACAAAATTGGAAATGATTTGTCCAAAAGACGTCCTGCAGTGGTTTAAGACTCTGGAGAGCTATAATCGCATTGATACCATGTGTTCATTGTTCGAGGCCTGTTTACCGTTCGAGTTGCGGTTTCTGGGCACATTTTTAGAGGAGCTGGGTCGAAGGGATTCGCCGGAATTGCGCGGCATGGAGCTGCGCGCCAATAATCCACAGGATCTGGCTGCCGATATGCAGAACTGCCAAAAGGGCGAGCCAACAGACAAAAAGATCCGCCGGAAGATGGCGCTCTATTTAGCCCTAATACGTGCCTGTAATCGCAATTGTGTGACAGAAATATTTCGCACCCTCGAATGTTGGGGCGAACGCGATTTTGCCAGCATTAACGATCAGGATACGTTTCTGGAGCTGTTGCTCGTCTACACAATGGCTGCCAAACATCCTGTTTTCTCGTATCACCAGAACACCAAATGCGGCGAAATTCTGGCCAAGATTAAGGAAATCAAACGTATGGCAGACGAAACGACGCAGATCATAAACCAACAGCAGCAACAGCAACAGCAGCAGCAGCAGTCACAGCCGTCGCATACGCAGCACTTGCTGCATCAGCAGCAACAGACGCAGTCACAGCCGCAGCCGCAGCCACAGCCACAGCAGCCACCACCGCCTTTCCATCATCCAGTGGTGCCAATGATGCAACCGCAGCAGCCAGGACCTCTACTATATCCACAGCCTTGGACCAAGGTAACAAATCAATTGTCTATAAGGGAATGCCGGACCAGAAGAGATTTGATTGTTGTTTGTTAAATTATTTATATGAATGTATCTTCTATTATGTTTAATTTGTTATCCCTTAGCAGATGATGCCCGGCACAGAAGTGGACAGCATGCAACATTTGATGCAATCCAACATCACCATTCCAACGGACTCAAATGCCATAGCAGCGGCGGCAGCAGCAACCGGCTGGCCATTGCGCAACTCCGTGCCGTGTACAGTGTACGCAGTACCGCCTCCACAGCCTCAGAGCCTGGATCATCAGGTGCCGCCGCAAGCCAGCTCGCCCATGCTAAGCAGCCAGCAGTCATCGCCGTCGACAAGTCGCACCACCAGTCCACAGCGTGAGCGTGGCAGCAGTGCCCCACTGCTGCAGCAGCAGCAACAGCAACAGCAACCACAACAAATGCGTAGCTTACCACTACGCTTGCCGAACAGCGTCAAACATTCGCGTCGACCCTCTGTGGAGACAACGCCACCGCCAACGTCTACGTCCGTAGGCAGCGGAGACGCTAATCTGACGTCACAGCATGTCAAGCATTTTGATGAGGTGGGTACTATGAATCATGCAATCAATAATAGCGAAACAGTGGACAAAGATGTATTCCTGATCATCAAATGGATTGCCATTTTTGTGTAGATGTGCATTGACTTGAATTCATCTTGGTCTATAGAATAGCTATTTGAAATTATCAATTCCTTAAGTTTATACCATCTGCATAGTTTGATTTCATACTTAGCTGCTGAATACTTGATCAGTGTTTATCTAGGCTCAGATGAAAATTTGTGTATGGATGTTTATTGCTAAGGTAGCATAGCTAAATGGTTTCAAATGAAATTTGCAACTTCTATTCCATATGCTCATTCATGCTTCAATAGTTAAATTTAATATTTAGGTAATACTTAATTAGCGCTGGCATAAAATGTTTTTGTCATGTTTATTAGCCAGAATTGGTTTCTGGCATTAGGTAGACTAGCTAAATTTTGTTCATAAAGATCATTATTGTTAATACAGTTTTCTGTAGAATAGACAAAGGGAAGGTTTTATTTATTTTACTATTATATATGATATATTTTGTGAACCCATGAAAGCTTTAGGCACCAAACCACTTAAGTAATGGTAGGCATTTTAATTGCTTTAAACAATTTATAAAAAAAAATACTTATTAATAATATATTTTTGTGCCAATTGCAGGGCATCAGCGAAGGCGGCGGCAACCCAGTTGGCGCCAGCTTGTCTAGTATTATACGCAACGCAAGTTATCCGCGTGTATCACATCAGCGTATCAGTGCAAATACATATATACCCCCTCACCAGCAACAACAGCAGCAGCAGCAGCAGCAGCAGCAGCAGCAACAGCAACAACAGCAGCAACAGTCGCCGGTAAGTCAAGATCCACAGCAGCAGCAGGCACAGCAACATTACCAGATGAACAGCTATATCAAGACGAACACACTGGTACACACAATGCATAACATGCATATAAATGACGATGGCAGCGGCTCGACGAGAATGAATTCGAGTAAAAGCGCGGCAACTACAAGCAGCGAATCGGGTTGCTCGAATGGTTCTTGTGGCGAGACAACGCCACCGGAAACGCCCACGCCCACGCTGGCCAACCACTCAGTGGGCATCGGTTATCAGCAGCAGCAGCAGCAGCAGCAGCAGCAGCAAAAGCATCATATTAGCAATAAGCAGTCTAGCCTGCAGCATCGTCTCAACGGGCGGAATGGCGTGGAAAAGAGTTATCAGCAAATCTATGCGCCTAGCAATCCCAGTGAGCAACAGCAGCCGCTGCTCATGAGTCCCTCTGCTGTTAGTTCGCCGCCAGCACCCGTGCTGTTGCAGACACAGCAACAGTCACAACAACAACAGCAGCAGCAGCAACAACAGCAACCACAACCACCGCCAACAGCGACAGCCTATAATGCGCCAACATATCCATATCATGCGTCGAGCGGACGTGGACCACAGCCGGCATTGATAAAGCCACATCATGCGCCGCCTCCGTCACTGTTGCACAATTCCATACGCGTTCATTACCAGCCAACAAACGGGGAAATCATCTTTCCGGGCTATCATCCCGGCTTGACGTATCCAGTGCCCGTTACAGCACCGCCAGCTGGAGCGCCCACAGCAGTGACGGCGGCACAGCTTGTCCGCAATACGGCGCCCGTTGCCAGCACGAATGCGGTCACAGTGCAAACGCAAACGCCCGCCATACAGCCGCCGCCGCCGCAGCAGCAGCAGCAACAATTGCTAGCTGCACCAGTTGCGCCCACGCCGTATGCGGCGTTAGGCGTTTGCCCCATAACTGGAGCGAATAGTGCAGTGACACCGAAGATCATCTCCTGCTATAATTGTGGCTCCCAGACGCACACCGGCCGCGACTGCCAGGAGGCGTCCATGGAGGATGTGACGCGCAGTGCCAGCTACAAGCTGGACTTTAGTACGACAAACAGTGCGAGCGGCAGCATGGATGGTGGCAACCTGAGCGATCACAAGGATGTCGGCAGCATGCTGAAGAATGTGCCAGCGACAACGCCAACGGCGACGGCGGCAGCAGCATTGACCAGCATGGGCAAATAAGCCATGTATAGTACACACACAGATAAATATATATATACTTATATATATAATTAATACATATATATCTATATATATATATATACAAATAAATAATTATTATACTTATTGTAATTCTTAACTACTTACACAATTGAATATTTATAACGTTTGTAAAAGTGCGGAAATCAAATTTCTCGCCTTTAGCCACGTCTCTTAGTTTTTTAAGTCAATTTTGCAAATTGCGTTAGCCAGAACAAGTCGCCTAAAACTAAACAGCAAAAAAACAAAAAATCGAAAAGCAAAAAAAAAAAAATTATAAACAATTAACAACCTTGCACACCACAGGGAAATTATGCAGATAGTAACTGTAGTTATATAAACATACATATAAATATATATATATATATATAAATGATACTATATCTATTGTATAATTGCGCGAACTATACGAATATTTCTATCATTTAAGGTTATATGCAAAACAAATAGGAGAAAAAACAAAACAATACAATGACGAGCAATAGACAACAAACAATTTACATTACTCTAAAATCAATGGAAAAACAAAAACAAAAACAAATTAGTTAAAGCAGCTGTTAAACGTAGTAATTATCAAAAATATAATTGAATTGATATTTGCATGGAGACAGGAGTAGGAACTATAGAAGTTAAGAGCTAGGAGAAGGACTTCACGCTCTATGTGTGTTCGTTTGTGACATAAGAAATATTCATTTGTAATTGCGATAAATAACTATATAATTTGTAAGCGCAAAAACAGAGATAAGAATTAATAAAAGAAAACTTAAGCAGAAAGATTTATGATAAAAAGCGTGTAAAACAAAAATGTAGCATTACAATAAAATGTTAGCGAATACCCTATAAAATGTGTATAAACAAAATGAGCGTAGTGCAGCACACACACATATATGCACACACACACACACATATATGCACACACACACACACAGAGACAAACTCCCGCTCGTGCATACTTGAGAGAGTGTGTGTGAGCGAGAGAAAGAGAGAGAGTAAGAGTTAATGTGCTTAGTTAACGTTAACTATTAATCTAATTATAACTAAATTTATTCATACTAGTAATTATTTATTTTATTTGCTCTCCCTTGTTTAAACAGATTTCAGCATTGGTTTTTATATTATTGTATTATATAGATTATATATATAATTATATGAATATATACACACACACACACACCCTACATTTAATTGAATATGGCGTATATTATGTATGAAACGCGTTACTTTATTTTATATATAAATATATTTTTTTTTTTTATAAATATACATAATCTCTTTCTTGACCATAAGTAAAAAATCTTATACATAAACATATATATAAATGTCTTTATATGTAGTATATGGCCAAGTTGAGATTGAGTTGTAATGGCTAAGATCACGCCCACAATTAGAACATATTGCCTGCGTTTCTTTCTTGTTTTGGTTTCGTTATGTAAAAACGTTGTTACCTTTTTTATGGAAGCAAACAAAAATTCTTACAAAAACGAAATTAAGAAAATGCAAAAAAAAAAAAAAACAACAAAAATACAAATCAAGCTACAAAAAAAAAAAAAAATAATAATAATAATAATAATAATAACAAACCAATATTTAAATGAAATGAAATACATTATTGAAAGAGTTTCTGCTAATGCGTAAGTGCATGACAAACGAATTATTATATTTCAATGAAAAATAATAAAAAAAAAAAACAAATTGTTTCTTAAATTCGTGTAAAAAAAAAACACAAAGCTACAAAACAAATGTATTTTTTTTTCGCCTCCATTGCGATTTTTCATTCTCACTTGACTATAATATGTGGAATATATACTATATATGTGAATATGTGGATATATACTATATATCTATAAAAACATTCCCTCCATTCATTGTTATAAAATTGTGTGTCAATTCCGAATGGTAAGACACTGACAGACGCTCTATGTAAACGAACACCCAACTTATGTACATACATACATAGATATATGCGTAGATATAGCCCTATGTATGTGGATACTTTGAGGCAAACAGTGCATGGTGAGTATGGATCTTGGCGTGCCTCTCTCTCTCCCTCTCTCTCTCTCTCTCTCTCTCCCACTCTTTGTTGTTTGAGCTAAGCATAAACTAAACTCTATTTAGAGTGCACGTTTAATATACATACTTGTCGAATTGAGCAGGCGTCCACTCTTCAAGTACAGTGCACATTGACTAAAATGAATTTTAATTGAAATTTATTGAATGTCTAATGAACTCGTTGCTGTTTACAGATCTGATATCAAATACTTGCTGTAAATACAAGTTCTATTGGACTAGATCAAACTTTTGTTATTCTTTTAAAAATATATTTTATATATATTATATATTTTTAAATAGTTTAGTCACAAGAATTGGGCTTTAGTAAGGTATTCTGTAAAAATTATATGTATTTTATTTCTATTTTATATTCTTATATTATTTTTTTAGTATTCGCTCATTAAGTTAAATTTATATAAATGTATTATTTTCACTAAATTTATTATTAAAAAATATTGTTATAATTAATATATATGTCCTATATATATTATATGTATATTCAAAATTTCAAGGGTCTCTGCAAGCTAGAAATATATACACAGAAAATATATTTTACAATTCTTTTTGTTAGAGCATATATTTATGAGTTTATTTTATAGCTTTGGTTAATTTATTTAAGGCTAGGGCATGCTTACGCTTCGTTCACTCTAATGCGAGTTCACTGTCTCTACGGATATAAGAAATAATTGTTGCGCCAGAGCTCTCGTATGGCACAAGCACGATCTAAAATGTTGCTAAGACATATCATCGTATTGCAACGAACCCCATTGAAGAAGCATATATGAGGATGGAGCATTGGCTGAAGAGTGGAAGAGTGAGAGAGGGAGGGGTGACAGGCGTGAGGGGGAGAGACAACCGTGGCGTGCTCTCAACCGTTACAGTTTTGGCTTGTCGTAACGGCAAGTCGTCTTCAGTTGTGCATAGACCTGGATCCGGTGTGGATTGTTGTCGAGTGCCGCTGAGACTAAGCTAGCCAACGGAAGAGCCTCAAATAATAATACAAAGTCCAAAGTCAATTATATAAATGTAATTGGTATAGTTACAAATCTAGTTCTAGCCTCAATTAGTTTCTAATTATTTCATAATATTAGTTTGGAATATTCGCGGTGTTATTCGAACTTAGTCAGATCTCGGGCCATTTTGAGTTGGCTGTTTTGGTGTTTGCTCATGCATGCAGTGTGGTAAGTTGTTGCCGTTCGGACCTCAACTCCGCCCACGTCGTCGAGTGTTAACGGAAAAAAAAAGCTAAAGGAAAATATCGAAAACGTAAACGAAAACGAAAACAATGCTTAAGGTCGCAAAGAAAACGACTGAGGTAAACAAATCGAAATTAAAAGTTACAGCCAGTAATGGAAGCGAGAACAACAGCAACACCAACAGCGACAGCAACAGCAACAACATCAACAACAATAAAAACACCAACAACGAGACCAACAACAACGTCTCAGAGTTGGCCATAAAACACGGCTCCATCACTGGCCAAAAACAAGAAGTCGCCCCAAATGAGAGTCCCCCACTGAAAAAGCTGAGCCTGAGGGGCAACCAACTGTGCGGCAGCATTTTAATAGGCAATTATAATGTAAGAGTCCAGAGAACGTGGCACAAGTCTAAATAAATTTAGAATTTGACTAGAACTTCTCTTTCGGCAGTACCTGACCCAGTTGGAGGTGTGCGAGAACGAAATGGAAGTCTTGGACCTGAGTACTTTGGCACAGTTAGAGACCCTGAAGTGCAGTCGCAACAAGCTGATTGAGCTCATCATAAATGGCACCAGTCTGCAGACACTTGTAGCGGATCATAACTGTAGGTATTGGGGTTACTTTGAATATGGGTTTCATGTATTTGGGATTTAGTTTAAAAATTTATTTATTTATTACAATTTATTGTAATTTTTAATGGGTTTGAAACTAAGCTAAACATTTTATTTTCGGATTTAACTTTTAATGAAGTTCTGCTGAAAATTAATTTATTTTTTAAACTTTTAATGCGGCTAAAATTTAACTAAAAATCGTTTTTATAGTATATTTTATATATATTTTATATATATTTTTTATATTTTTTTTATTTAATTCCGTATGCGTTTGAAATTTATGTATTATTAATATTTATTTATTTTAACAACATTTTTTATGTGTTTAAAGTTCACTAAAAATTATATTTATTTATTTTATTTCTTTCTATTTTTATTGTCTAGACTTAATCTTATTTACATGATTTTTCATTCTATATGCGTTTAGGTGAAAATCGTATTTAGTTATTGATTTTTTTTTATTTATTTAATGCGTTTTTAATGCGTATAGCTCAACAACTTATTTATATCTTTTAATTTGTTAGACAATAGTTTAAAAATATATATTTTTTGTAAATAATTATTTTGATTGTAAAATATTATTTTGATTTTTAATGTTTTACATTTAATGTTTCTTATTACATTTTTTTTTTTTCAAAATAATTTAGATATGAATAGAATAATAATATTTCTGTTTAATTTCATTTTTCTATATTTTAAATTTTTATTTCATAAATGTGTGATTCGGTTTTTAACGACAATATCTAAATCTAAAAAAATATATATTTAATTTTAAATTTAGCAAAAATAATTGTTATTTAAATTTACAAACTTTTTGTTAATTTAACAACTTCTTAATATGTCTGAAATTTATTTTTAAAAAATGTACATAATTAAGCAACAACTCAAATAGACGCTTTAATTTCTCTGTTTATTTAGTTCCTAATTGATTATCTGTGCTTTGTAGGTCTGCAGAGCATCTCCATATCGAAGTCGGTGCCACAGAAGCTGCTGCAGCTGGACATCTCACACAATTACCTGAGCTCTCTGCCCCCATGGATTGGCGGGTGTGTGGCCTTGGAGACGCTCAGCGCAACGCACAATCACTTGAGTAACATTAGGGAGTTGCTCAGGAATTATCGCATTGGCTGTCTGCGTTCGCTGAATCTAGCCTACAATGCGCTGCAGCAGCTGGACTATTTGCCGGATGGCTTCTGCAGCGTGACACAGCTGCAGCTGCAGAGCAACGAGCTGCAGCGGCTGCCCGATAACTTCTTTGCCGTAACCCATGGGCAGCTGAGCTCGCTGAACGTCTCCTGCAATCGATTGGGTCAGCTGCCACGCTACGAGCAGAACAACAATGCGGCGCTGGAGGAGCTCTGCCTGACGGGCAACCAGCTGAACGACAGCATTTTCGAGCCACTGCTGCATGCGGCCCGTCTAAAGGTGCTGCGACTGGCGCACAATCGCCTGGGCGTGCTGCCAGCGGAGTGCGTGCGCAACTGGCCGGAGCTGGAGGTATTGGTATTGTCGGGTAATATGCTGCAGCAGCTGCCGGATCAGGTGTCTGGCTTGAGTCAGCTCAAAGTGTTGCGCTGCTGCAACAATCTGCTGCTCAGCACGCCGCAGCTGTCGAAGCTGAGCAATTTGAAGATCCTGGACCTGGCGCACAATCACTTGGATCGCATCAATCTTCTGTCGCTGGTGCCCTCACGCAATCTCAAATATCTCGATTTGTCCGGGAACTTGCAGCTGCAGGTGGACGAACAGCAGCTGAAAGTCTGCCAGACACAGAGTCAACGTGTCTGGAGCTTGGTCGATGTCTCTGGCAACAATCGTGCAGCCTTACCAACCAGCACACGACGCCTGCCCACAGAGTATAGCAAAGCCACAGCGCATAAGACCAAGTCCTTGCCCTGGGTTTTGGGCTTTGCCGAGACGCCTGGTGATTTGCGCAAGCTGCTCGTCACCCAGCTGCGCGCCAGTCAATTCAATGGCAACGAAGAGGCGCTCTTTGGCATGTTTGAGTCGCAGACGGATGCGCGTCAGGCACAGCAAATGGCACAACTGGTGCCCGGCCTGCTCAAGCAGGAGCAGTCACTCAAGGAGTCGCCGTCCAACGACTACATGAAGTACACACTGCTAACGGCGCAACGGCAATGCGGTGGATACCTACGCAGCGCCACGCTCCTCCACCTGCTGCGGCAGCCCTCCAAGGTGCGTGCACTAAAGTCGAAGCGCTACGTCTTGCGACTGGCCCATCTGGGACACTTTGATGCATACCTGGTGCGACGCACAACCCACCTGCGACTCACCGAGTCGCACACTGACTGCGATAGCCATAAACGCAACCAGACAACACACTCGCTGCCCGATCCCGAACTACTCGAGGTGAGTTCTAGTTAGAGAACTAAGTTGGCTAGCTAAGAGAAATATTAAGTTACTCTATGGAAGATATAAGAGTAGGCATCAATAGAACAGAGATAGACTATAGACAGACAGATATTATATATAAATGGTATAGAAAATAGGACTTAGGTTTAGATAAGCTGCAGCAAGAAGAATGGGAGACATTTAGAGGATATAAAGGTATATATATATATATATATATATATATATAAATGGCTGTTTGGTTAATCTGACATGTGTAAGAGATTTGTAGAATATATATAGAAGACAGGTAAAGGTCAAACAGGTAGGCAAGCAAGTAGAAGGCCAGGCTGACAGACAGACAGATATAAATATAAGAATACCAATTAATTTTTAAGCCACGTCCCACACACACACACACACACAGCATGCACTTTGAAGGTCTACAAATTTAAATCCTTCCACTTACACTTGCACTGCAATAAACAATTCCTGTTGAGTGATGCATTAAAATGCTAATCTAATGCAGATAACGTTGAGCAACGATGATGAGTACCTGGTGTTGGGCAACGATCAGCTGTGGACCGTGATGGACATTGGCCGTGCGGCACGAGAGATACGCAAGGAGGAGAATGCATTGTTGGCGGCCAAGCGATTGCTGGAAATAGCTCAGAGCTTTGGAGCGACAGCGAATCTGAGCGTAATTGTGGTGCGCTTCAGTCATCTGAGCACCGACGTGGATCACCTGATACGTGAGCTGAAGCAGAGCGTGCGCAAGAAACCTGCGCTGGTGTCGCCGCAGCCCTCGGCCAGCCTGGCCGTGAGCAAGCGAACCTGTTGCGATCGGAGTAATGCGTGTCGGCATCGCACCTTGGAGCAGGAGCTGCTGGCTGGGCGCTCGTCGCCGAGTGGGCAAAGTGATCCGGACTTGTTGAGTAAAAATGCAACTGTGGCCAAGGATGAGTTTATATTGGCGCATGCGCGCGTGCTGCAGGAGGAGCAGCAGCTAGAGATGCTTGACGAAACGGAGTCCGTTCTATCCGAAGAGCAATTCAAGTGCTGGGAATATATGCTCGAGCAGAACACCCAGCTGCTGTTCGACAAGGAGCTGAACACCATCTCGAAGTCGTTCTCCAAGCAGCGATTGCCCACAGCTGCCAAGCTGCCAGCAGGCGATGGCAATGATCTGAAGTCGAATCTCATACGCAACGTGACCAACAAATTCATATCGAGCAGCACGCCCCAGCTGACCCAGGCACATGTCCCATTGAGTGCCTATCACCACATGAAGCAGCTACCCACCGAATACTTTGGCAGCATGCGCTCCTTCCAGCAGTCGCCCAACTATGGCTACAATCTCTTCGATGGCAAGTCTCGGGATGCCTATGCCAAGCTGGGCGGTGGACCGCATGCTGCCTATTTTGGCTCGCTGCAGCGACGCATGCCCTGCAATGTGGAATATGACTTCTCAGTGACGCAGGAGAGAGATCATAATATTTTGGATGAGGAGGAGCTGGACGAAGATGGCTATATGGAGCATGAGAGTCGCATGCGCAAATACTGGGGCGTGGCAACGACAGAGCTATAGGAGAAGTATCCTTACCTAAACTACAAGTAGGTAAAACAATTTATATAAGTCTTAGGAAAGATGCAAGAAAAAATTATGTTTAAAAAAATATATTTTATAAAATAAAAGTCTATACATTATAAGTTTGTATTATTATTATATTCTGATTATGGTTAATCATAATCTCCATCATTATTATTATTGCTTTTGTTATCAAATTTACTAAAAATCATTTATTCAGTGTTATTTTTTTAATAACTAAAATCTTTTTGTTCGCCCTCTATTGACGAAAAACGTAAGTTGTGGCAGAGCAAGCAGTTTGATACATTTAAAATTGAAATATGCGCGTGGCACTGCTTTTCTGACAGCGTTTGCACTGCTTGTTGTCTTGCACAGCTTGATTGTCTTTAATGCCGACAGAGGTTTACCGACACGATACGAACTGCTTGAGAGCTTTCGCTGTGTGCTCATAGATGGCTCCACTCTTCTACAAACTGCATGCAATTTTCAGTAGCTTGAGCTTTCTATCGATAGAGGGCGGACAATGGCTTTACATATAAAACAAGAGAAAAATTCAATATAACTAATCCATTTAATTACAAAATAAGCTATAGATTTTATCGTTCTTTTAAGAAGTAGCCTTAAGCATTTAGTTTAAATTTAAATAATTATAATTACAATTTTTGATCTGATTACTCAAGGCGTGGCATCAAACACGCACAAACAAGCAAAAGTGCCCATTAAAATTGAGAACTTAATTTAACAAGCATATAATTCGCACACACATACACACACACACGCGCATACATAGGCATCGAAACGCATACGCACTTAAGTTTATCCCTGTAATAAGGACACTTCTTAGACATACATATATAGGCAGAGAGACTGACGCCCCGTATTTGTAAGGTCACTGAGGCGAATAATTCATGTCAATATCAGAACTCATTTACTTGCGGTTGTTTTTAGCGACGCGTTGCGAAAGAAAATTCATCTAAATGCCAACGACATCAATGGGGCGAATGCTGGCGCTAGAGACGGAGAGAGAGAGAGATTGATAGGGGGAGTAGGGGGGTTGGTGTTGGGGTGTGGGTTGCCAGAGAGATAGATTTGCGTGTGGCTTTCTAATCATTGCGAATCGCTCAAGTGTAGTACCGTTATAGGCCGCGTTAACAGGGCGAGCGGCTGGCTGGGCAAATATGAAACTTTTGTTTAAGCACATCCGTTATCCAAGATCCAAGAGTAGTGAGTGCTACAGATGTATATTACTCAAAGGGCAGGCGACTAATTTTAATTACTTTCTCAGTCCCATTTGCTTACACTTGTTGCCCATCAGTTAAAATGCCCAACTTCCAGTCGAAGTCGCACTCGAAACTGAAATGACAACTCCATTTTCATTCACCACTTCCTAACCATTTTCATTTTGGCACATTTTCCACTTGAATGCGCCCCAAGCCCAAGCCCATGCCCATGCCCATGCCCAAGCCGAGCGCCCTCGCCCACACTGATGTCTATCACAATGCCCATTACAACTTATTGCTGTGGCTACTTTTAATACACTAAATTAACTTTTTGGGTCTTCGCGCCTCCCCCTGCCATTCCCCTTCCCCTTCCCATTGCTCAAGGCCCACCAAGCGCCACGATTTGTCACCAATCCGCAGACGACGCGGACTTTATCTGCCGTTTATCTCGCTAGTGTTGATAAATAGCTTTGTGGTAATTAATTTGGCGTGAATGAAGCACAGGAAATAGAATAAAAATTAACTTGAAAGCATTGTAGTTGGAGGCGAGTCTATCTAAAAAATATATTAATGGGAATGTATTTAACTCGATAGTTGTAGAGATAGAGAAAGGAGTTGTGAATTTTTATTACTTCAATGTACCCTAGGAAAGTAAAACATAAAATAAAACAATTTAATAGCAGTAAACAGAACGCAAAAGATGCGAATATAATATAAATAAATATAAATAATAAAACAAATATATATACACAGTTACGTATATTAATCTAGTTCTTAGAGATGCGGACAGATATTGATTCGGTTTGTTAGCCTGACCAAGAATCCTTCTACTTACATTTCAGCAAAGCCAATATGCACTGAATTCTAATTCTTAATGAGTTCAGGGTATAAAAATTGCTATAAAATAGCAAAAGCTCACTCAAGAGCAGAGAGTCAACATCTGCAAGCAATTATCAACTTCTATAGGCAGCTATGATATTGATATGATAAATATTAAATTAGAACTTCTGGTTGTTTCTCAGAGGTTTAGTTGGTTTATATCATCTAGTTTGTATAGAATTGAGAAGAAAGATTAAGGAGTCTAATTTATTTTATAATTGCAACTTAATATTGCAATTAAGATACAATAGCAATAATAAAATTTCTAAATATTAAACATTTTCTAAACAATATTTGGCGTTCAATTCAAATCAGAAGCAAAGACTAGAGCAAGCTATAGAATGCATATAATTCAATTGCAATTTCGAAATCAGTTAATAAAGCAGCTTTGGCTATGTAAATGCTGAGCCATTCAGAGCGGATGCTGTTTTACCTGGCAAGTGGTTAGGCAAGCTAACCTATCAGCACACACACACATCCTGCTACCGCTCAGACACCTCCAAAACTTTTCTCATTATGTGTATCCACACGCACATGGCATACAAGTTACGGGCTGCGAGCTTCCTGCCAGAATCTCGACAGGCAGCCAGAGCTGCTTCAGCCCCAACCCAGCTGCTGCCCGCCACAATGGCTGTGCAACGCATCGGCGCTTTCAATGACTTCCGTCATCGCCGACACACTCGACGTGTAAATTTGCATTTGCTTCTAATTACGAGGAGCAGCACGAGTAAAGAGAAAAAAAGAAATGGGTAAAAGCCGAAAGAAAAACTAGATGCTGGCTGCCACGCCCTGCAGCCCGCATTAGCAGCAGCAGTCGCTGAAGCAGCCGCAGCAGCAGCAGCAGACGCTTGTGGCAATTGCAATTTAGAATTTCAATTATATTTATATTTTTATGAGGGCTGCCCAACCCAGCCCCACAGGCAGCCCCACTCTGAACACACGGAAACACTACAAATCAAGTGCCACGCACGCAAATTTCCTTTAATTAAAACTAAACTTTTAAGAGTTTTGCCTACGGTCTCTCCTAGTGCTGCTGCTGCTGCTGCTGCTTCTGCAGCATCCTTATCAGATCTGCATCTGCATCTGCATCTGCATCTGCATCTGCATTCGGTAAGCACCGGAAAATTGCTTGGCTTCAACTTACGGGAACTTTGGGTTAGGCGATGTCATCTAACAGTTGTATTTGTTGCCACTCGACTTGACGCCAACTTTTACCAAGAGCCTTTCTTAAACTAAAGTCCAAAAATAATGATGCCAGCTCAAGGTGTCTATGCGCTTGACTGTAGCTGTCCATGTGTGAGTGTGTACATGAGGGTGTACAGGTGTGTGTGTGTGTGTGGTTGGTTTCTTGAGTGTGAAAACTTTTATTCAGCGTAATAGAGTGTACTACTCTTGAGTAGTCTTCAAGTCTTCTTTCTAAAATATTTATAGTTGAGAATAGAACAATAATTACCGACCTCAAGATGTTTTAATTTTTAATTTGGACTATAATATGTTGTAATTCGAAAATGTTTAGCTCTCTGAATACGAGAATATTTGTACACCAGAGTTTGCAAATAACAGTTGCCGTTTGATGCCTTACGCTCTGTTCAGAACGATCAATCGAACAAAAATCATACTCGCTCGCTCTCGCTCTCGCTCTAAGCACAAGACTTCGGTTCTTTTCGTGTTTGGTTTCGGTGGAGCGCTATGAACTATTATGAACTATTCGTGTGATGCTCTTTTTTACGAACAGCGTTCGTTAGGCAACGATGCGATACTCGCTCGCTCTCGCTCTCAGCACAAGACTTCGGTTCCTTTCGTGCTAGGAGCGCTTTGAGTTATGAACTATTCGTGTGACGCTCTTTTTTACGAACATCGTTCGTTAGGTAACGATGCGATGTTCGTTTACAGATCGTCACACGAATAGTTCAACTGAGCTTGCTCACTTGAGCAACTAGCTCAAAGAGTCAATGCAACCTTACATTCATATACACATGCACACACACAATGCATGAGCGCAATTGATGTGTGATGTGGTGAACACAACTCTCTCATACATACTAATACATACATAAAATCTCAATTTTACTGTGAGCAAAAGACAAATACAGGCTTCGAGCAATTGTCTATTTGTTTGCAATCTATCTAAAATAGAACACATTTGTGAAATCTAAGCAAGCTATGAAAAATGTTTAGTTTTTATTATCAAGTATGCCAGTTGGAGTCGTTGGTTCTCGTATAACATTTTATATTTTGTAGTAGGCTGGGTAAATTGAAAATTGTTCGTTTTAATCATTTTAAATCATTTTACGTACAACATTTTATATAACACTTGTGATTTAGGCATTTTGCAAACAAGAAACAAATAAAAAAAAACATTTTGGAATTAAGAAAAAGGTCTCATAAAAACAATCAACACTCTGATTCAATCCAGTTGCAAGTTATCATCGGAATAGAGCAAATATTCAATTTTATTTTATTTTATTTTTTTTTCAACATTGGCAGCTCGTGGCCATCCATATTGTTGTGCAGCTATAGTTCGGATTTAATCAATCTATCATTGCATTCATTGACATACGCAACGATATTATTTCGAACTTAATACCTAAGCACAATACTCCGTTAGCAGCCCAACCGGGTGAGCTCCAAAGGTTTGTTGTCCTCTTAACTGATTTTCATAATTCTCTAATTTCAATTCACCTCGATATTGCAGATATATTTGCTTTTACTTTTGTTTCATAAGCGCAACGCATCTGCTGCTTTATGGAAGTGTTAGCGATTGGCGATAAGATCAACATCAGACGATCCGACGGATGCATTCAGTCGGCATCGGTCGGATTGAAGAGCATCGACCGACAGGTCGTCACCGTCGAATGGACTCAGGGCAGCAAGGTGAAAGGTAAGGAAATACCATGGGGCACCATACTGGAGCTCAATCCATTTTTGGCGAAGGCCAAGCAGAAGCAGCAATCGCCGCCCGAAAAGAGGGAGCAACCCAAAATCGAAACAAAGTCGCATAGTCCACATAATCCACATAATCAGCATACTCAACATACTCAACATACTCAACATAATCAACATAATCCACATAATGCCTTCGGCTACAACATGTACCGGAAGAAGTCGATGAGCAATAGCCCGTACAAGAAGCGCGTGCGCGCCGGCAGCCGCTGCGAGAGCATTGTCAATGTGCCGGTTCCTATTAAGCCCATCAAGCAGCCGCTTGTGCATGCCGTACGTCAAGTGAATACGGACTCGAGAGGCGTTAGAGGTGCATCGAGCACGGCCAGCATTAAGCGTTCGAGCGTTGTGCGTGAGGTGGAGCGTCTGAAGGAGCAGCGAGAGCATCGTCGTGCCATGCAGGCCGAGCAACGACGAGAGCAGAGCGCTCTCAAGAGCAAAGATCCGGGCAATCCCAACTGGGAGGTGGCATTGATGGTGCGCAATTATCGTGCTCAGCTGCAGTTCAATCCGCTGCGCTCCTTGAGCTCACGTGGCGCACGCGTCCAACAGATCACGGTGTGTGTGCGCAAGCGTCCGATGAGCCGTCGCGAGTTGCAATCGAAGGTCGTGGACATTATCTCGGTGCCCACACGTAACTCGTTGATCGTGCACGAGCTGCGCAACAAGGTGGATCTGACCAAGTTCCTGGAGCATCACAAGTTTCGCTTCGACTATACCTTCGACGAGCAGTGCAGCAATACGCTGGTCTACGAGCACACAGCGCGACCTCTCATACGCACCATGTTCGAGGGCGGCAATGCGACGTGCTTTGCCTACGGCCAGACGGGCAGCGGCAAGACCCATACCATGGGCGGTGAATTCTGTGGCAAGGTGCAGGATTGCACCACAGGCATTTACGCCCTGGCCGCTCAGGATGTGTTCGCCGAGCTGGCCAAGCCGAAATATCGCGAAATGGGCATCACGGTTACGTGCAGCTACTTCGAGATCTACGGCAGCAAGGTGAGCAAAAGTTCTACTGCTTGCATATTTATTGATAGTTTCGTTCAGTACTCAGTACTCTATACTCTTAATACTCTGATCTATTCATGCAGGTTTTCGATTTGCTGCTGCCGGAGAAGCCAATGCTGCGCGTTCTCGAGGATGGTCGTCAGCAGGTGGTGATCGTTGGCCTGACCAAAATGCCCGTGAAGAAGGTGGACGATGTGCTGGGAATTATTGAGCAGGGCAATCGGGAACGCACCTCTGGCCAAACGTCGGTGAATATCAAATCGTCACGCTCACATGCCGTCTTTCAGATTGGTCTGCTCTTGCCCGATGAGCTGGAGCCGTGCGGCAAGTGCTCCTTTGTGGATCTGGCTGGCAATGAGCGTGGCGCCGACACACAGTCGGCCAATCTGCAGACGCGTCGCGAGGGTGCCGAAATCAACAAATCTTTGCTGGCGCTGAAGGAGTGCATTCGTGCATTGAGTCGCCATTCGAGTCATCTGCCCTTCCGGGGCTCCAAGCTGACGCAAGTGTTGCGCGACTCTTTCATTGGGGGCGAGCAGAACAAGACGTGCATGATAGCCATGATATCGCCGGGACTGAGCTCGGTGGAGAACACGCTGAATACCTTGCGCTATGCGGATCGTGTCAAGGAATTGGTGGCCAAGGACGAGGACTTTGTGGAAACTGACAGCGAGCAGCCGAACAAGAATGACGAAACAAGCTCCTCAATTAATGGGGAGGCCAAGACAGATACCGAATCGGATGAGTTCGAGGGTGAGCTAATTGATGAGCCCAGCAGCTTTGTTGACTTCAACTCTAGCCAAACTTCAGATGCCAACAGCTCATTCCGCAAGTCCGATAGCAATCTGGAGCTGAGTGAGGCCGAAGGCGACATGGTTGGCGAGCCAGGAGTTCGTCTTCAAATATCTGAGATCCTAATGCAGCACGAAGTATTGTTTGAGTTTTTCAATAATTACAAAATGCATTTTGATGCTGCTGTTGCTGATGCAACATCCCTTGACAAGAATAAGCGCATAACGAAATTTCTGCTGGACGGGGAGCCTATAATATGCGAACTGGAGATTCTAGTGAAGCATGCACATGATCTGATGGCGAATTTCAATTCTCAGCGATTTTCAGACACCGAGCTGACGGAGAGCGATGAGGTGCAGCAGCTTTCAGATTAGACATTCAAGACTTGAGACCTCGCCAACAACAAAAAAAGAAAAAAACAAAAGAAAAAAAAACTATTTATTTATTTTATATCGCACTGTATTACTCTGTATTCTGCTATGTGTGGATCTTCGAAATAATTATACAAATTTGATCAGAGGCAGTATATAATAATAATATTAATGATGTCAATTATTTAAGCTATTATATAGATGTAAATGTATTAGATGACAAGGCATAGTTGTGGGCTTACAGGGAGAGAATTATTTGAGGCAGTTAAGTAATGGAAAGATGCTCTGCGAAGGCGAATTAACTAAGATAAATGATAACTGATGATGAATGATAGGTAAATGATAGGTCATTGTTGTAAATAATATAATAATATTCGTTAGATAAGCACTGCAAATTACATAAGCAGGGGAACGATTTTTTGTTGTTAATATTTCCACAACATATTCAACAAATTATCTGCTGGCTCTAGAGGCATTATTGCTTTAAGAAAATATTTAATCTTACATATTAGAGGAATGATATGTGCATACAATTGGTTAAAATTTAAGCTAAAATAATACTTTACAATATCAGGGAGACAGAACTGCAGAAATATTAAATTGTATGTCTAAGATAATATAAAAAATAATTATATTGCAAAAAAGTTTCCTTATTATATAAAAATATTGGTCTAGGCTAAGCTACTTTAGCAGCTATTAAATATGTAGATATCAAAACTCAAATGTTAAGTACTATTAAGTAGTCTCATCAGAAACAAAAGTGTGTGCATAACATCTATGAATATGTATTTACAGAGTCTATGCTAGTCAACATTATGAAGAGGTAAGCATAGTTGTTATTACATCTTAGTAAATGTGACTATGAAATAACTTTAACTAATTTAGTTTCTAAATTTAACAATTTGAAAATAATTTGATAACCATCATATCATACATTTATCTTAAACAATCAACTCGCGCATCACTCAATTTTTTGTAATTTCTCTTTAAAATTGCTAAAATTTATTGAATTTTTGCATTACTTTTATTTTCTCTTGCAGAAACTTGCCATGATGCGTGGAAAATGTATGTGTAACCCGTTGCACATTTATCAAAAAGTAAATTCAATATTTTTTCCACGCATATTTGTCGAAAGTGCAGTTGAAAGGACTTTTGCCTCCCGGTGAGTGAAATGCAGTGCAAAAACTTTATGCGCACAGTGTGAGCCGAGCTGAGCAGAGCAGCTGAGATATGAATATGAGTTAGTCGGGTTTATCGCAATGCGAAACGTCGGCGCGATGGCAGTCAATTGCTCATTGACTTGGCACACGATGCGCCGGCTAGCGAGTTCTTAGACAAGCTGACTAGCTGACTAGCTGAGAGCTGAGAGCCGTAAGCCTTGGTAACATGCCAAAGCCGAGATGCAGCTGTGGCAGCGGCGACAACAAGGAAAAGAACATATGGATGAGATCTGAGTTGGGTTTGGGGGGGCGGAGAATGGAAAGGGGGCGGCATATGGTGAAAGTTCAGGGCAATAGATACGAGGCAGGAATGTGAGTTTTGGTTTAGTTGAAGTTTAGTTTACGTGCGCGTGGATTTCAAGCTGTGCGCGCACATAAGTTTGCGGCTTAAGCATGTGAGATTCATAAGAGCACACAGCCGGATGGCAGCAAAACGAACTGCCACACAACGCCCGCTCCGTCTCTCTCTAATAACGCCCCACATATCCATTCACACAGGCGAACTCTTAACCCTTGCCGCTTGGCTCGCGTTTTCACCTGTATCCACATAAAATACAGCACTGGCTAATGCATTTGCCAGCCACCTTCTAAATAACCCCCACGCAAGCGAGCCAGCCAGGCAGGCAGCCAGGCAGGCAGCTAGTCAAAAAGTTGCCACATGAAAAGTTTAAAATTAAATGTAGCTGGATTTTCTAGCTGAATTCCTTTTATTCCACTAACCCCTTTCACATATGCTCTATAGATGAGCCAAAATAGAAGAGAAAATAAACTATGACAGGAGTTTGGTTTGCTAGCTATTGAAAAGAATTACGCTTGGTGTTTGCTTATAATATTATCATTTCATTAATTATGGAAAAAAGAAATATTTCTTGCATATCGATGTAAATGAAATGATTTATCAATTTTATATAGAACAAAAAGCCATAAATTTAATAGAAAAAAAATCTGAAAAATCAGAATAATGTTTAAAAATATGTAATCTTATATCACTTCTGCATATCTAGCGCTATCTGCTATTATAACTCACCGTCTCATTATATCATATATCAATTCTCAATCTTTATCTACTTTTGCTACAATAACCAACTATTTTCTTCATTTCAGAACTTTTGCGTTTGGAATTTCTTTCAGCCAAACCCGCCGCGTGGCTGTGTCTAATTATGCTCGAGCCTAATAGAATATAATTTGAGCAAAATTATTGAAAATTGACGGTAATTGAAATGAATTTGAACAAATTTGAATGCATGGCCAAGTGTCGTGTTGGGCAACCATCAAAATGCCGAAAAGTGTTCAAACCAGACGATTCGAGTCGAGTCAAGTCGAGTCAATGGCACGCGACACTCACTGCAAGAAAGGCTGCAAGGCTGGCGAAAGGACTGCAATTTGGGCTGAGGTAGTAGGAAGCCAAAAGCGGCTATTAGACATTTTACTCAAGCTGTGGAAATTATGGAGACCTGCCCTATGATTAGGCACAGTGTTGTGGATTTTAGAATATGCCAAGTCTGAGAATATGTGAGCGAATGGACAGTAAGAATATGCAAAAGTGAAAAAAAAAAAAAATGACAATACGAGCGTATAAAGCTGCAGGTAAGTTTGCCCTTCTCAAACGATTTTATATATTTTTATATAGAGTTGCGTTCTGAGTCTTGCAAAATCTTCTTCTCATTAGATTTGGTACGTTAAACAGTTTCATTTATTCCATAAATCTAGATAAAGCATTTCTAAATCTGTAATTAAACAAATTTTACAAATGAACAAGTTTCCACTCACTGACTTGATATCATTCCATCTATATAACTACATATGTATATATATGTATATGTATATGTAGATATTCAAGTGCTGTTTCCCTTGTTTTTCTGCTGCTATGTGAGGGGTCGATTGCAAAATAAACTCAATAAATATAAAAATAAATTAACTGCAACTAAATGAGCCAAATAAATTCATTTACCGCTTACACGCGTCACTAGTGCTGCAATCTACAGCTTTCTCTGGTCCCTCATTCAGCTCTCTGTGTCCTACACCCTCACTCTTTTTCTCTCTCTCACTGTCTCTCGTTCTTTCTCGGTATAGTTTTTTTACTACCCTTCTCTATACAAACACGTATCTACTAAACTCAATTGCCGGCGGCTACCCCAGCGCATTGGGGAGCAAAGCCAAGTGCAGTCTGCAATTTGGGGAATCCAAGCTGCCAAGATGACAACAAAAACAATAACAACATCATGGCTTAAAAAAAAAAAAAAACAACAATTGCCAAGGCGACAGTCGAGAGTCATACGGGTCACACTTTACCCGCTGCCAGCTGCAGGTGATTCCTTTATAACGAACCCCCAATTTCCCCCAATAGTGAGTGCTCCGTGGCTGACGGAATTTCGTTTGCTTTGCTCTTGTCAAGTAACTCTCAAAAGTATCTTTAAACTAATCCAATTGAGATTTTTTTGCGACTATACGTAAACTTCTATAGTGCCATGAAATTTCAATTCATTGCAATGAATATATTTGCAAGACGCATGTAAATTAATAATTTGCAAGGTGTTTTAAACAAGATATTACATTTCTTATTTAACACAAACATTTTGCTTGCATCTGTTTAACATAAGCTCATAGCAAGTATAGATAGTTAGCTAGCTTTCTCGCTCACTCTTTAATAATTGCTATGTTAATTCACTTCCTCACACATGCCCTTCTTATCATCAATAATTGCTCTGAGTAAAATAAAAAGAGCAGCTAACCCATTCACACTCATATGCATATACTTAGCATAAATCTCCATTATATGCAAGAGCGTCAATGGCGACTCTCATAATTGAGTTATCTCCAAACACTTTCTGTTAATGCTGCAATCCCATTCCTAGTCGCTAACTCACTCACATATTATCTGCACTACTTGCTCTGTAGTATAAATACGAAATTAAAGAGAGCAGCCATAACGGTGAATGCAGACAACTGAGTTGGACTCTCCATTGCAATATAAGCCTACAAGCATACAATTGCTTTGCTGTGCAAGCAGATCAGCAATTGTCCTCTTTTGCTGCACACTCTTCCCTTCAAAGCACTGATATTTTGGCTGCTTTTAGTAGTTCGCGAACTTTTGCATTGATCGCAGGCGGTGCGCATGACTTACTTTCTCTTTAAATTGCGTTCGAATATACACGTATAAAGAGCTCGCTAAATATATATGCAAGCGCAGTTATTTTCTAATTTATTATCAAAATGCTCTTAATGATTGAATATTATAGTGAATATTTTATTAAATTGAACGAAGTTCTTTGGCATATACATATACATTTATATTTACATGTGCACACATACATATATACATGCATGTATGTGTGTGTGCGATTTTGTGCCGTTTGCGTGAGTAATAATCCAGTGCTAAGTCCCGTTGGCCATTTGCCTAATTTTTGCTCTTTGTGTCCGCTTTCTTCGGTCATCGAGTTTGTCGGCAAGGGGATTGGCGCAGTCAGAAGGAGAGACAAAACGGGTTTCATATTTGCAGCGGCCATCGATTTGCGCTTTGACACATGATACGATAATCTCAATATGAAAAGGAAGAGGGTAAGTGAAGTGATTAGATGAATAAAAATAGAAATAGCCTGAAATAATAAAGCAATTTTAAATTCAGTAAAGAGATCAAACTTGTTATTTTCAAATATTTATATGTATACAGAAATTTTGACTTATTATAAAATCTCAGCTACTATCCCGTTGTCGATGTGCGAGCTCTTTGGCCAATTGTGTTCATGGCCAATTGTTATGGCCAAAGTTTTGCTGGCTTGTGTGTCTAAGCCGAATTCGGCAAACTCTAATGAGTGTTATCGCCCGAAAATCTGAGTCGCAGCTATATCGAACTAATGCTCTGCTGTGTGCCGCTGTGGCTCTAAGTATCTTGCCCCATATCCTCTGGCCATGCACCACATCAAACTCATTAAGCAAAAACCCTTTGGCTGCTCTGCGCCAAATTCGGTTCGGCTTGTAATGACTTCATCTTTGTGGTTCTTTCTCTCACTGTGAGGACAATTTGGCAGCGCACTCATAGCCATTGCCCTGACGTCTGGCTGCAAAAACAACAACAACTCGAAGTAGACGTAATTTAGTTGCGACTAGGAGATACCCTAGTTAGGATATAATAAATCAGATAATTTTTTAATTTAAATATTGTGCTAATGTTACAATCTTATGTAAATCACAATTAAGAATATATATTTGTTTAGTTGATTTATATTTCATTTCTTGCTGAATCCCTTTCTATCCACTTATCGATGCATATACAGAGTATTATAATGGCAACAACAACAACAAGAACAATAACAACAGCAATAGCATCGAGCACACAAAACGCAACATTCGCAACTACAAACAACTTTTTAATTGCAATTAAATACGTAACAAGTTTTTAGTTGTAAGTGCGCAGAACTTCGCCTCGCATCAGAGTTTTCACAGTGGCCATTGTTGTTGCTCCTTGGTCTGTTTCTTCTTGTTTTGTCCTTGTTGTTGCGGTTGCTATCGACATCAGCTATCTACTATACATATACATATACATCTACATATATATGAAATTGTCTTTCTCTATCTGTGTGTTGGTGTGCTGTTTGGTGTTGTCTAAAATTGAGTTGTGCTCTTTGGGGTTTTAATTGTTAATTGTTAGCTGGGGCCCACGGTTGACGTTGATGACAACTTTCCATTCCCAAAGCGAGCAAGCAAGATTATTGACGTGTTTAATGGCCAACAAGCGAAACGCTGCGTACGAATGCTTTCTGCCAGGGATTAGAGCTTCAAATGCTTAAGCCTGTAAGCCATTTCAAGTTTAAGGGCAATCTAACAATATCACATTTGAAATTCAAAGCATTATTTTCAGTAACTTTATTGTCTGGCCCATAATGCACTTTCAGTTAGCTCTTAAGGTCTTTTGTGGTCCGTGGATAAAGACCGAGTGCCTTGTGGCGGATAATGCTCGAAGAGAAGTGAAGTGAAACAACTTGGCTTAGAATTAATAACAATTTTGATAGGAATACATTTTCAAATGTATAAACAACAATTCAAGTGCTTTGCTTAATTGGGCCAAAGTTCATTAACTGCTCTTATGTCCAATTGTATTACAATCCATTTATAATATGTCTATCCACTTACTATTGAATGTCTATTGCTTTCATTTTATGTTTCACTCTTATTTAGCTAATTTTGTAGAAATTTTCAATCTTAATAACAAAATATCATTTACAAATTGGGTTCATTGCCCACCTGCCACGCCCACATGTTTATTTTACTCTGCTGTCTAAATGAAGTCAGTTGCTGCATCATATTTTGCTCTGAACAATTGTCTGTCAAATACCAAAATGCTATTCATATTCGTAAAATAATATTTTACCTTATATGTGAGTGCTCTGACAGGCGAAAAGCTGCAATTCCATTTGGTGTCCCAGTCTCTCACTCTATCTGCCTCGCTCACTCTCTCCTTTCTCTCTATTTCTCTATTGCTGTGGCTTTTGTTAGGCTGTCAGTCAGTTAGCTTTGGCCATTGTTGGTAATTATTCAGATTTTGTTTGCATTTTATGCATAAATAAATCTTCAAATTACGAAAGCTCAAAACTCGAAATGCAAAGTTATACAGCTGTCAGGGCATCGAGTATGGCAATTCTACTTCTACTGACAGACAGTATGAGCAAGCAGAGTAAGCACTAAAATCCAGCTGCCTGTCATTAGTGAAAAATCCCCAAACCCGTTGGCCCACAGATAACACCTCTGATTTAATCAAGTTATGTGGCAGCTAAAATGCCCTGGATTTTTATTTTGCCCGGTCTTAGCATATACTACTGCAGTGGCTAAATTGATCCTAAGGATGTATATGCTCAAATTTAATTATAATTCATTTTGTTACTTGATTTGCAGGCATAACTTGATAGCTTTAAGTGAGAGCTTGAAACTTGGAGAATAAATAAAATTTAGCTATAGACAAACATTAGACTGAAATCGATTCAGTTTTGATAGATATCTTGAAAAATAAAAAGAAAAAGAAAAGCATTTAAATTAGATATTATATAGTTAGGGTAACATTCTAGTCATTCACTTTTCCAACTTGTTTTGTTCATCATATTTTATTTACTTTTTTTTACATTTTCATTTTTAGTTTTTTTTTTTTTTTTTTGCTTTTCAGTTGGAATTATGTATATGGAGAAATTACGTTGGCTAACAACTTTGGCAGCGCGGCCTTTATGTAAATTGGCCGGCAAATTAGTGAAAAACCGCGGGACAGGTTTGGCAGGCGAGCAGCTAGCTGCTCAACAGACAGCTCAGCCTGCGCAGCTAGCAGAGCTCCGGCAGCCACTTAAAGGTGTGGCTCAAGTCGTTCGCTCTGCTCAATGACCTGTGCCCCTGCGGCCAAGTGGTCGTCATAAAGTTTCATTAGATGTAAACGTTAAACGGCAACCGCAACAACAACAACAACAACAACAGGAGCAGCAGCAACAATGACAACGTTGTCATCTTTTAATTTGTATTTAAATGAAACGGTAGATCAACAAGAAACGACAAGGCCAAGGATACGCATTGCAAAGGACATGTTCTTGGGTGTGCTCAAAATGTTATTTTATCCAGATGGTCATAATCGGCTAATTCCTTGCCTCGGGTACATTTACACACGCACACACAAACCCATACACCTATTACAGAGACGCTAACCACTTGAAGGTTTGCAAATTATTCAGAAGAAACCGAAATGCGTAAGTACTCAAAATTTGTTTATTTTAGAATTAAATAATACAATTAAGGAGATCAAAAAAGCTCCAAATATTAACTATTTTGAGGAGAGTAGCTGTTTAATTTAGAAATGTTTTGAAATTCTGTGAAAAGAAATAATTGCATAAGTTTGAGTAAACAAAACAATGATATAAATATATATGTACATATATGGAAAGTCTAGTTTCGATTTGTATGGACTGCAAATGTAGTCCTAAAAGTAAATGAATGATAACCATTTTTTTTGGAAATCATACTAGTTAAGTATGTTGCAGATTTTCTGATAGCAACAAATTGAAAGCTTTTACTAAAATATCATCTAACGATATTCAATGAATATCGCATTAGCTTTTACTATAATGTATAAAGATCGTTACTTGGAGTTTTGACTTTTAATTTTCGACTAGAATAAAGTTTCTCACTCGAAGCTAGTTCGAGTTAAATCATAAATCGAAAGATAAGCTTAATAGAGCCAGTTTCAGTTCCATTCATAGCAATCTGCGAACTAGTTCACAACAACAACAAGAGGCACTGAAACGTTGGTAGAGTAGCTTTGCGCAATTCCCTTTTGGTCTTTTGGCTGTGTGGCTCTTTGGCTGTTTGGCCGGTCCGTCGTTTTCATCGTCTTTTGCCTTTGGCATTGCCTTTGGCATTTCTCCTACTGCAGCAGTAAAAATGACTGCACACAGCTGTGCTTCATGGCTCTGCGACGCTGCGGCAGTAAGATTTTATTAGCGGTGGTATTAGCAGCGACAGCCACATAGCGCACCACCATCACCACCACCACCACCACCTCTAGACGGCAAGTAACGCCCCCACCTGGGGCCACAGTGGTTGACGGTTGCATATTAATGCAGGCATAAAAATATTTACAACTTTTTTTTATGCAGCTGAATTTTTGGCAAATTTAATATAATTTCTGGTCGTTTAATGAGACCATTGAAAAATGTTCCCGACTCATCAGAAACGTTCATTTCAAGAGCTATGGCCGGTGACAGAGCGTAAGAGCGGGAAGACGAGGGGATGGCCATTGATGGATGGTGGGGGAGGGGAGGGTCAACAAGTGTTGCGGCCATTATGGCCTTAAATCCTGGACTGGCTGTAAAAATTGGCCAAACAAACATTATGCAAAGTACAAGAAATGGCCATAAAAAATGTACCCGAAATAGCTTTTCGACCACTGTGCTGGGTTTATTTTTGCATAGGTTGAGCCGAGAATTCGTTGGCTTGAGTTTTTGTCTTTTCACTAATCCAAAGTGGGGAGCTCGCAAATACCAATGCCTGGTTTCTGTCATGTGCAAGAGTTGGTGGTGTCGGTGGGGCTTGAGTTGGCTTGGCTTGGCTTGGCTTGGGTTGGGTTTGCTTGGCTTGGCATGCCATAAGCGAAAGGATTATACAAATAAAAATAAAGGCCAGGCGAGAGGTGTTATAAATTTGGGACAGCAGGTGAAAACAATTTGGTTCATAAACTTTTCGCTTAGCATCAGCAGCATCAGCAGCCGAGTGTTGGGAATCCGCAATCCCCAGCCTGGGCCTGACTTCTGTTTTTGGCCCATGCGGTTTGACACAGAGCAGAACACAAGGATAAGAATGCTGAATGCTGAAAGCTGAGAGCTGGAAACAGCAGCTAGAAAGGACAATGAAAATGCAAGGGAAAGAAAAACATTGCGCATGCAGTGAAAAATATATATATTTTTCTGATTTGCTTGAAATAGAGAAAAATATTGAAAGACAAATAGAGAAAATAAAATTGTCTTTTTCATGTGTGTGAATATTTACAAATCAAAATATATGCAAATAGTTGAAATTAAATTGATATAATATCGAAATTCGAAAAACAAATTATTGTAATTTAATTTAAAATTGAGCTTAGACAACACTACAAATTCCAAATGGGCTTAAATTTGTTGTGGGAAGTTGTTGACAGGTGTCAAGAAGGGACTAAGAGTGATTTAGGATAGCAGAACTTTAAATATGAGTGAGAGAGAGAAGAAAGAGAGAGAGAGAGAGAGAGAGAGCTTAGTTGTATGCGTAAAAGATGTAGCTGTAAGCCACGATTGAGTAACATTAGGTTATGCAAAGCGGTCTGTTAAGTTAACAGTGAAACGCCACAGAGGGTATGTTAGTTAACGTCAAAAGTAACGGAACTGCTCTTTGCGTAACCTACAGAGTCTTTTAACAGTGGCTATAAGCCAATAGAGTTTTTTGGATTTTTTTTTTTTTTGGATAAATGAAAAATATCTGTTAAACAATTTTTGATTAAAAAATCACTAAAGCTAAACACCAATCATATATAATATACAAGTATTTACATACATATTTGTTGCATATTTTAATAAATTTTCAATTTTGGCAAAGTTTTATATTCCACAAGCTAAAAGCAAATAAAGTGCAAACTAGAAAATATTGAAAGAAAGTGCCACAATGACAGCCATTTCTCATGTTAGACGTGCTTTTTATGTGCACGGAAATTAAAGTAATCATTTTTTATTGCGCGAACAAACAAAGGCATTATATTTTACAATATCAACAAGAGAGAAACAGAGTGAGTGAGAGAGAGACAGTGAGGGATATACAAACAACGCCAACTAAAAAGCCGAAGCAAAACCGCAAAATGCGCTGAAGGACAATTGAGTGCAGAAATATGGGGCGCTTGAGAAACTTGCAAACGGATACATAGTCCAAACAAGCAAGCAAGCAAACCAAAGTAAACCCAACAAACTAACCCCAGTTTTCCCCAGACCCAACAACAACAACAGCAGCAAAACTCAACGAAGCGGCCAGCGGTCGCTGCGAACATCGGACCTGGGCAAGAACAAAGACTTTGGCAGCTGCGACAATGACAACAGCGAAATAAAAACATATAAAAACCCGTAGAAAATTGCATTAAAATCTATGGAGTGTGCATAGAACGCGCCGTTAGTGCCACCAATTCTCCTACTCCGAACGCCCCCGTGCCGCTCGTTCACTGACACAAGCACCGCGCCCCTCCTCCCTCTCTCTCTTTCTCTCTCTCTCTCTCTCTCTCTCTGTTCTCAAGCATGAATTGGAGACGGAGACCCATTATGAACTGCACGAGGGAGCACGAAGAAGCGTGGAAATGCACTGGCTAGCAGTGTGGCGGCTTCTACCTCGCCTCCACTCGTCTCCACTCCTGCCCTGGCTCTTGATTTTGGGTTTTCGGAACTACGAAACGGCGAACTCGTGAAAAATTAAAGGAAAAAGGATATGACGCCACATTGCAACATGAACGCAAAATTGCGATTTTATTATATTTTAACAATGCACTTCGTTACGTGATTCCCACTAGAAATTGTCCTCAACATGCCTTTGCTATAGCCCCTGCTGCTGCTACTCCTGCTCCAGCTGCTGCTCCACTTCCTCATCCTGTTTGCTGTTCGCCGTCTGGGGACACTCGAACGAATGCTTCTCTAGTGCCTAGCACCAATGATGGCTATGCATGCGATCCGGTCTCCTGCCAGTTACATAACTTTCAAATTTCACTCACACAGTCATATTTTATTTGTTCGAGCATCGTAAATTCATTTTATTTCTTGCATGCGCCAAGCATATTTATTAGAGAACGCATTGTTTGTCCAAAATTTGTAACAATTTGTTTATCAAATGATGCTCTTTTGGGCCCAAGCGTATTCTTGCCATCTTCCCATTAGGCTCAAAGCATGCTAGAAAATACGAGAGAAATCAAAATAATAATAATAAAACGAAAAGTTGAGAACAGTTTGCCATTTGTTATGTATACAAAAATATTTGTGCTGTTGGGTTTATGAAAATTGAGGTTTTATGTTGTGCCATTTACAAGTAAAAAAAAAAAAAATATATATATATGTATATAATTTCATTTGCCAAGCCATTTTAGCCAACGATTGATGACTTCAATGAACTTTTTGTGCTGGCAAATAAATATCAAAGTTTTATTTGAATAAATTCTTATTTGTAAAATCATAGGTTAAATGTCTTTAAAATGTTCTTTTTAACATTTGAATCATTCAAATCAAATTTTGAATCATTTTTAAGAGCAGCAAGCCAATTATTATATATATATTTTATAATACTTTTTAAACAGTTGATGTGGAGAATTTGCTATAGAGGCTCTGAGAAATATGTGTCAACTACTAGTGTACATATTCACATAAATGCAATATCTATATTATATCAATTCTAATTTGAGCAGTCTGCTCATATTATGACAAATACATGACTAATATGGGACTATTGTAACGTGAAGCTGTGCGAGCTATTGAATTTTGTTAGCTAACTCAATCTAGACCGCCTGTCCGTCCGTCCACCTTGAATTTGAAATATATTTTCCTCTATGAAATGATTGATTGAAATGATTATTGTGTGATACTTTTTTCAGGTTCCTTAAATTTAATTGCAATTTGTATACCTCCCATAAATATTTTATTTTATTTATTTATTTATTTTTGTTTATTATAATTTTTTTTTAATTGAATGTGTTCTGCAGTCAAATTTGAGCTCCACGCTTCCCTTATCAAAAAAAAAAAAAAAAAAAAAATAAATAAAATAAAATAACTAAAACTATTTCACACAGTAGAGATTTTATATAGCCTTGGCTAAGAGACACATTTGGATGCTACTTCTAAGACTCATTAAAAAAAAATCCAGAGTAAACGTTAAGTAATTTCCAATTTTTTTTTTTATTAAATGTTTATTGACAGCTTAACGTACCGTAACTTAACGTAACTTAATCTAAACGGAAATTAGTTAAAAACTACTACTTAAAGCTATATTTATTTTAACATAGGATACTTATAAGATATTTTATTTGATATTCTAGGGATACAAGGTATGGGTAGGTCTTATGGATTCTTAAAGCTCATAAGCGTCGCAGCTGTTGCAAGAAGTTCTCAAGAAGAAGAGCGCGTGATAATGTGCGCGAGTCTCTGTGTGTATTGGTGTGTGTGTGTGTGTGTGTACATGTACATGTGTGTATATGTATGTGTATGTTGCTTATGACTGTGTAGAAGAAGCGTAGACTGATTGCAATATTCGCTCTATGCTCGCTTCCAGGGTATATGCTAGACGGAGCAACTCTTACTACTTATAATTTAATATTTATGTTAAGAATGATTTGAGCACTTGCTGTAGCTATTGCTAGATACAGCTGTCAGTAGTCAATTATTAAATATTTGACTTTATTATTATTATCTACATTTGAGACCAACATGCTTGAACAAGAAGGCAGAAAAATACCTTTTGGAAAAAGAAAATTGCTGTCATATTCAGGAAAATGTGAAGTTTGGCAATTTACATTTGTTTTTGACTATTTGATAAAGACAAATGTAAATAATATTCACATAATACTTACAGTTCAATGGGTATTGCTAAACAAATAATAGATTTTTGCGTTTGACTCATTTCCAATTGTTGCTCAATGATTTATTCTATGCAAATATGAGTTTCTTCGAAAGCCCATCCATTTGACATTTATGCTGATTAATTGATAAAGTGTGCCAAACATGCGGGTAGCATAAATCACATTGAAAACGAGACTTGACATTGCGAGCAAAAATCAACTTGTAATTGTTGTTGTTGTTGTTGTTGTAATTGTTTTTGTTGTTGCTGTAATGCAGCAATTTGTTTACAATATTTATGCAACAAATAATTGCTTGGCAAATGCTTTAAAATGATTGCCAGCTGTCGGCCAGCTTTTCACTTTAAATGCCAAACAATGTTGCCCATAAATAATGGCCAACACACACACACACACACAAACACGCACAGTCACTTACACACTCTCTGTCACATTACATTTTATTTGCTTGCTTTTCATTTGAGCTTCAAAAATGTTATTTACACTTTATGACTTCTTTATTTAACACTAATTGCTGCGTTTCAAATTTTGAGCACAGCACAGCAGCAACAACAACATAAACAAAGAGCTGCTCCAAGCTCTAGGCCAAGTCCACATTCAAGTCCAAAGTTGCTAAAACCCGATCCCAATGCGACATAAAAGGTAAACAGTTTATATTCAACAAGAAAGTTGAATATGAAATGCTCTAGCTGAAGGCTCTTAGAATTGATGCAGTTCTTAAGTAGTATATATAGTATAATGACTTATATATCTTCATGACTCAATTGGATGCTTTTAATTGAATTCAAGAGGTCTTCAAATAGTAATGAATTCTATAGAAATCTAAGTATTTTAAACAAATTATATTCAAGCTCACAAAAAACAAAACAGAATACAAAAGCCTCATAAATAAAAAGTTTAAATTTTGTATTGATTTATAGAGTATATAGTATAGGGTTATGTATGCAACCGGTCAGATAATATTAATTAATGGTACTTGACATGATAATCAGAGTTTTTTGTGCATAATTTCCCGTTCTGCTGCTCAAAATGCGACAGTTTGACAGACAGTCAGACAGATTATTTTCTTTGATGCTTTCTGAAATCTAAGTTTTAGTTCAACAAGGCCACGATCACACTCGCTATGAATTATTAACTTGAACACTTTAACAATGAATTTCATAGACACTCTGTACAATGTTTTTTCTTACATCTTTATTATATTAAGATTGATTTTCAAATAATAATTAATTAATTAATATTTATTAAGTTAATTAGTTAATAGTTATTGTAAGATTTTTACTTATACAATATAAATTTATGCAAGATAGCTAAATTAACATAATTAAAATATTTTCTATAATATTTTTTGGTATTCTTTTTAATGTTTCAGTGAAAATTTTAGAATAGAATTTCTAAAATACTTATAAAAAAATCAAATCTATTTTGTGTTTTTAATAATAAAGAAATATGCCAAGTTTATCATAATTAGTTAAAGAATAAAGAAGCTATTTGAATTTATTCTAATTTATCTAAATCTACAGGAGAGTAAGAGAAATAAACTAAATAATAACTCAATAATACTCAATAATATTCAATAATACTAAAAAATACTAAATAATACTCAATGATACTCAGTAATACTAAATAATACCAAATAATACTACATAATAACTCAATAATACTCAATAAAGGAGCCAGAAAAGTTATTCTCAATGTTCTGTCTTAAATTTCTAGTTGCTCAGTTGATTTACATGAAATACTCACTTCTAAGCAATATAGGGATATATAATTTAAGAGTATAAATATTGTCTGCTACACTGCTTTAACAACGAATGACTTTTTCTATTTTTATACCCAGAGATATGACCAGCAGCAACAATTACAATTTTTGTTGCAGGCTTTTATAAGACTCGCTCACAACTCATCAGCAGCAACAAGAAAATATAAATACGCTCGCACACATGCACACAACACGCTCTCTCTAGAACACAGACGCACACACACTCACACACACATATGCAGATAATATCACACAACTTTTGCTTGCGCTCTGCTTCTTCTGGTTTATTTTAATGCTTCTGCCTTAGCATATGCTTCTTTATGGCTTCTCTTTGGCTCTCGCGCTTGTGGCTCTGTGTAAAGTTTATTTTGCTTACTTATTATTATTTTGGCGCTACTCGTCTTGTTGTTGTTGTTGCTGTGCTTTGTACAAGTCTGCAAATATGTGTGTGTGTGTGTATGAGTGTATTTTTGTAATTAATTTCGTGCTTCGAAACATCTGCAGCTGTATTTTTACTGCAGCTACCGCCAAATTACGCATACGCCCCGTGTTGCTGGCTTGCAAGTCGTGCAGAGTTTTTCGGTTTTTCTGTGCTAAAACTTGATGAGTTGGCTTCATTCCTTATGTGTGTGTGTGTGTGTGTGTGTGTGTGTTTTGCTCATTTTATTCTATTCTATTTTATTTTGTTTTGGTTTATTGTGTTTGTTTGCCTTTTTATGCAGCCGGCAGCAAACAGCTCGCTTTAAGTTCTTTGCCAATTTGTCTAACTTGATTTAATGCGATAAATAAATATTTGCCAGCCAGGCAGACAGACAGACAGAGAAAGAGAAAGAGCAAGAGAGAGAGACAGACATTCTTACAATTGACACAAGAAATTCTTGCAAATATCATAGGCAAAATCTGTGGAAAACGTGGCACAGATGCTGCAGCACACGGCGTAAGTGCAATGTGCCGTAACCGGAACAGCCGGCACATAGCCATAGCCACAGTTACAGTTACTGACAAAACATACAACAACAACAACAACAATGACAAGAATACTGAGCATAAGCACACCAACGTTGCTTGGGATACACATGAGCAGTTGTCACTAGTTTGTCTGGCTATGAAGACGCTATGAAGATGCTATGAAGTCCATATACACTATACTTGAATATGTCATTCGAATATGGCAAATAGACTAAAAACTATTTGAAAAATGTGGCTTTAATTTATATTTAAAATATGTCATTCGAATATGGCAAATAGACTAAAAACTATTTGCAAAATGTTGCTTTAATTTATATTTAAAATAACAAAGCACAAATAAATCAAATGAACTCACGTTTATGTTCGATGAAGATGTAGAACTTTATTTGATGTGGTCTAAATTAGCTGTAAGCCATTAATTGTATTAATTTAATACTAAATAAATTAATACTGAGTTTTAGCTATGTCTTGGCTTAAGCAAATTTCAATTAGTTAAAGCTTACAATCTATCTGGAATCTAAAGTCTAGTTGTTAATACTAGAAAATTTCAGTTGTTTCAAGCTTAAAAATAGTAAATCTATCGGGAATTTAAAGCATAGTTATTAGTTCAGGAAAGAGAAAGTTTCTGTGATCAATAAAATAGAGAAATTCGTTTCTTTTTTGTTTAATAAAAATTTTAGGTTTGCTAGAAATTTTTGCATAATTTATTATATTAAATTGAATTAGGAGTTAGCTTCGCTTGTACTGTATGCTGTATGAGATTAATGCATATATTAACTTATATATTTCTATTCGAATTTCCTAACTTTGACTAGAGCATTTGGCTAACGTCTTTTCTATGCACTTCTCGTTTGCATTGGGTTGTTGCACCTGCATTTGCCTAACCAGCCGCAATGTCGCGTTGCAAGGTAAACAACTGGCAGACCCACAGGATTTTACAATATACAAGATATTTGAAGCAGCCTGCGCTGGGTTTTGCAAATGTTATTTTTTTCTCGTTTTTTATTTATTTTTTGTTGTTGCTACATTTGCGTTTGGTTCGGTAGTTTCTTTGCACTTTAGAGTTTTGGGTTTCTGGCATAATCTGACGCCTGTCTGCCGATCAAACACTCAAAAATCACGCGGTGCGCAACAACGATTGTTGCAGGGATAAGCAAAGGGTCGACAGGCTGGGGCGGGGCGTGGCTTTCGACTAATCCGGCTGGCAGGCAGGCAGGGCGAGAGTTGCTTGGAGATTTGCCACAGATTTCACACTTCAATTTCGAAGGTAAGAAAATGTTGTGCTGTCAGCTCAAGTTATTTGTTGTTGCAGGCAGCAGCAGCAGCAACAGCAATTGTGTCGCGTTGCATGTCGTTTTCCATTCCGATTGTGTCAGTTACATGTTGCACTCTTGCAACCCGCCCAATGCCAACTCCGGCATGTGGCAAAGACGGCCAATGATTGAGAAGCGCCCAGGCAATTGCACATCGGGCACGTATGCAAACAGTTTGGGAATCAGGTGGGCGGGCGGGCTAGCGGCATGTTGGCGATGCCTCGTAGTGCGTTTTGGTTAGACAAACTTTCCGGGCTGCAATTTTGTCAGGCAACCGGCATAGCAATAGGGAGAAATGGTTACCGAAATACAAAAAAAGAAAAACCTGAAGGAAAAACAACACTGCGTACAACAGAGAAAATGACAAATTCATTCGTTCGTTTCTCGTTTCTGGTTTCTGGTTGGAATTTTCGGTTTTCTGTTCACCTACCGAACAATTTCCGTTGCATTTTGTGTGCCAAAAAATTCTATTGCAATACCTAAATACAAAGTAAGCAGCAGCAGCAACACCAACAGGCATGGCTTGAAGGCTAGGAAACAAACGTCTAAAGCCCTGCAGATTGAGCTGCCGTTGGTGATGCTGCTGCTGCTGCAGCTCCTGCTGCTGTTCCTGCAGCTCCTGCTGCTGCTGCTCCTGCTGTCATTCAACAAAAATATTGCACTAAATCTGCACCGGAAGTGAATTTTAGTAACTAGAAACGACAATAAGTTTCATACATAGTCGGAGATCATTTGAAAAAATTCATTGCCTTTGATTTGGCATTTTGCAAGTGTTAACCGAGAATTTCAAATTAACAGTCTTCTGGGAATTTTAAATATCAGTTTATAGGAATGTTGGAATGTAGTTGGCAATTCAATATCGTCAATTAAGTATAGATAATGAGTTGATGAGAATAGAGAACTGAGTCAGCAATAGTCAATACATCTTCATATAGCTATTAATACTCAATTTATGTTGCCTACTTTTGAGCGTTGCATAGAAACTCAGTTATTAAGACATTAGCTTTTCCAATTATATGTCCTGTACATATCAGAAGGTTTGGTTTATTTTCTAAATGTGTTGTTGACCTACTTATAAATTAAAAAATAAAAAAACACTTTTTTCTAATTAAGTTCTTCGTTTTTTTCTCTTCGAATTTTTCTTTTTTATGTAGTCTTCACTTTTTATTATATTATTAATATTATTAATATTAATATTTTTCTTTAGTATAATTTGTATTATATTATATTAATATTTATATTTTTCTGTCGTATAATTTTTTTTATTCATATTATATTAATATTTATTTCATTTCAATGGCAATTCATTTTCTCACTCAATCTTTGGTTTAATCAAATTTAAACTCAAGTCTTTTTGACTTTTCGTTATATTCCTTTATTGAACAAGAAGAGGTTGGCAATTGTGCCACGCCCACTGCGCTTCTATTGTTCACAATAAAAGCGCATTTTCGCGCACTGGACACAGTGCAGCACATTGTTCTGCAGTAAGCAGGCAGGGGGAGGCGCTAGGGGTGGCGAGGGGTTAACAGCAGCACAAACGGAACGCGCTGTAAAATATCACACGTTGAAAACGTTTTGTGCCGCATTTGTGTGGCATTTAATTAAATGAATTTTTTTGTTTTCACTGCTTGTTTTTTTTTTTTCTCTCTGCCATGACGTCACATGAAATATGCGCACAGCGCGCATAGCTTGGACCACAAGAAATGAATGGAAACGAGAATGTAAGAGCCAACAGGCGACTGTGCAAAAAGGTGTTAATGGTCGACTATGAAATTCCATTTGCATTTTCGCACACAGCTCGGTCAGAAAAAATTATAAAATTAAAATGAGCATGTGACAAACCAAAAAAAAAAAAAGGAGGAAGAGAGAATAGATGAAAGACAGAGAGAGAGAGAGAGAGATTGGGGGAGAGAGGAAGTAAGAGCGGAGTGACAGGAATAAAATGCCAAATTTTTAATGTAATTTTTTGTTGTTGCACTGACTCGTTGTTGTTGTGTTTCCCCCCTGCTAAGTAATGGTAATTAGGCGTGGAAAAATCCATTAGCTACATGTAGCTGGCAGCTTTTGAGCTGCTGCACCTGCTGTGCCAGCTGCATCCGGTGCTATGCCCAAAGCAACAGACGGCTGCAATTAGCAAGAGCTAAGGCTAGCCCACAGGCTTGACTCGATCTCGACTCGATGTTGCCACTGATGAAAGTTGCAGTTGCAAGTCGATGATATTGTTGACCTACATTTAGAAAATGTAGGAATAGTAATGTTAATATATATACATATACAAAATTTTCCATGTGTAAAAAAAAAACTTGTTAAGAAAAAATAAATTTCTTTACAAAAAAAAAAAAAAAAAAAGACTTAGAAAATATAAAAATAGAAATAAATATTCCTTATAGTGATACTCATAAATGAAATTAAGAATCAATCAATCATTTGTGATTGAGTGTGGATATTTGTTAGTATTGATAAAGGTATCATTCTTATTAATCAGATAAATTGTTATGCTCATATATATTTCGAAATGGAATCATATGCTGTGTATGGCTTGACATTAGAAGTGAAAGAGCATTAATAAATTACAAATAATTTAGAAAGTTTTATATATAATATATATGAAATTCAGAGTATCAGCTCGTCGAGCAGCAAAACTTGCCAAAGTCCGCATTTAATATTGATGTATGCTTAAACATATATATTTTTTTTATACAGATACGCGTATACATATGTCAAAGTCAAGAAGCGATGATTAACTCGACGGGCTGGTCATTTTTTTGTTTTCAGTTTTTTTTTTTTTTCATTTTCTTTTATTTATTTGTCGTTTAATCCAGCCGTGAAAATGCTTTACCATAATTGTATAACACTCGAACTGAAAATGTGCGGTTGACAGGCGACATGTCATTTCACCGCAGAGTGGGGCTTTTTGTTTTTTTTTTTTGTTGTTGTTGTTTGCATATAGTTCTTTTTGCGTGGGACGGCAACATAATTGTTTTAAATTAATTGCGAATTGTGTATGCAAAAAGCATAAAGTGCACTTCAAATATGTTAAAGGAACAATGCGAAAAGCCTCCGCACAGCGGGTTATTTATTGACCGCAGCAACAACAACAACAGACACTCATTTACTCTCTCTCGCATAACAACAGGCTCAACTTGGACTCCAACTCCAACTCCAGCTCCAACTCCAACTCCAACTCTGACTCTGATTCTCAGTCTGACTCTAGTACCAGTTCGAGTTGCAGTTCACATAAATCAAATGAAATTAACTCAAAGCGCACAGCAAGCAAATAGAGTGTTGAATTTTTATAAACCACAAAAGGCGAGACTTACAACACAAACACAGACACAGACACAGACAGACACACAGATACAGACACAGCCATACACTCTCACTCACACACATGCACACCCAATCATACTTTATTTACTCTATAAAATTTAGAAGCTCGCCGCATAGTGAAGCACACACATCAAGTGAAGACATCAGCTCGACGACAATTTCTTAAATGTGACGTACAAATGAGAATAGAATCGTGGACAGCAAATAACATAGACAGGCGTGTGCAAATTGCTCAAACTAAAGCAATTGAAACTTTGGGCATAGATGACTATGCAAATGAACTATACTAATAAATTAATTAATTAAATAAAAAGTTAAGCAATTCGAGCTGTAGAAATATTAATTAGCTTGCTATAATATGAATCAAATATGTCTTTAGATATATTCAACTATATGATTGCACTATAATTCGATGTGATTTCTGAATCTATATTTACAACTTATTTCAATCGAATTTTACTTCAATTTCTTTAAACTTTTCCACTGCATAGTTTTCTCAGCTAAATGAACTTGACTAAACTATGCACTTAACTAAATTTATAGAGCATACATTTTCCACCTGACGTCCTGAGTCTGACACACACATCACATGTCTACAAAAATCAGTATTATTTTTTATTATTTTTGTTTTTTTTTTTTTTTTTTTTTCTTCTCTTTTCGCCAAGAAATTGCGCGCTGGTAAAAAAAGGCGAAACGTTTTACGATTTGCCATGTGTGGGGCAGAAGTGTAAGACGGACGAACGGATGGCAGGCAGGCAGGCGGGCTGGAAAGCAAGTTGGCGGCAGGGGTAGGCGGGGAGGGGTAGGGGCAGACCGCCAAGTTCAGCACTTTGGTGAGTCAAGTGCTTTTCATTTTCCGAGCACGTCGCCGCGTCATAAAACAAAAAACGCATGGAGCGCAACGGGGCGGGCACGTTTAGCATATATATTTTCACACTTGCAATCATACTTTAAGCAGATGAACACACACACACACACACGCACTGGCACTGGCACACACATGAGCAAATACGTTGACACTAGAGATGAGAATTTTGTGGCGGGATAAACGATGTTTAGTTATATTTTAGTATATGTAAAGGGCTTGAAAGAGAAATCGCTGCTATCACAGAGATATTGCTTGCCTTTGAGAATATATATATATGTATGTACTTTTAACTTTTATATACATATATTCATTCTTTATTGTTGATAATCATATCAAATTATTCTTTAATATGTGCCTGCACCTAAACTTGTTTCATTAAAAAGACTTTCAGAAGATTTTACTAATATGTCTTTAACTATGCCTTTTGCTCTTACAATATTTATGTTTTATTCTTCAATAAGAAATTCTCTTAAATATTAAATTCATTAATACACTAATTCCGCATTCTTTGCTTATTAGTTATGATTTATTTTGGACGAGCGATTGAATAGACTTTGCTGATAGCTCTCTCATAGCTGTTAAGCCGAGAGATCAGCCGAAAAATAAATTATATTCACTCGCTCACACTCATTCACGAAGACATCAGTCTTGTTCTTCGGTTGAGCGCCTTGCGTTGACTTCGTGTGATGCTATTTTAGCGAGAGTGATACGATTGACGTTCGTATAATGAGTAAGCTATTGCTGTGTAGCAAACTCTCGCTCACACACCAATACATATACAAAAGGCATTTCGCTGTATAAAACTCAACCAAGTGGTCGGGTAATGACAAGAACGAAAAAGAGAGTTACCGTTGTCTGACTGATCGCAAACGAAGCACTGCTGAGCGCTCTCCGTGTTTTTTCTTAAAGTGTGAGCGCAACACACAAATTTGCAGACATTGAGACAAATTGTCAACAGTTATTTGCCAGTTAAGAGAATATTTAGAAATGCTTTGGAAATCCGAAATCTATTAAGAGTGCCTTAAGAAGAAATCGCCAATTAACTCCATCGACTGCCTCTAATTAGACATCATCGTATCTTATCTGTTTACTACTTTCAGTTCAATTTTCAAATGATCATCAATTTTAGGGTTTGATTAATTTGAATTGACTATATATTGTATATAGTTTGTATTGTACGAAATGCTTTCAGCTCATCTCTAACAGCTACAGAGGATAAGGCTGTGTTATCTTCATTTACACTCAGAAAGTCGAGCCATAAAAGTGCGTCGGGATTGTCGCCAAAACTTTTGCTTTCTTAATTTTTTGTCTTCACATGCACTGATAATAATTTTTTGTTCTTTGGCTTTGCCTTTGCCTTCCTTGACTGTCGAAACATTTTGGACTTTGTTGCTGGCCCAATCGCAAATGCAAACCCCAATCCTGACCCCGACCCAGACTCTAAAGCTCAGCGCTGTATCTCTTTTTTTTTTATATGTGAGCGCACTTTATGAGGAATTCGCTTCAGTTGGTTATTTCATCTTTCGGTTGTAGGGCTGAGTTGTCAACGTGGAGGTTTTAATTAAAAGCTCATAGGTCGACGCGCATCATAATTACCAAAAACTGACAAAATTTCATAAATAATTTATACAAATAAATTAATATTAATGTTGTCCTGTTGGCCCTAATGGGCCCCAGCCATCATCTACGCTCCATAGACGGGCGTCTCTCTTTTATGTTCATTATTGTGGCTGACATTGTGAACCGGATTGACTTAGGCTCACAGTTTGCCAGCTAAACTGACATTAAAAGGATTTGAGCTGCCATGCCAGGCCAGGGCACGCCAGAGCACGCCTCGCGGCCCATTATGCCTGACACTAATGATAGATATTGTTTAGAGTTAGCGAGAATCTATAAATCTGTACATTAAATATGCCCCAATGCGAAATAATAGTAGTTGAAAAGTTCACAGCGTGCTCTCTAATGCTGATGAATGGCCGTCTCTGGAGTTTGATAAGCCACGTCGAATGCCTAATGGAACTGAAAGCAGTTCAAAACCTTTCCCACACTTTTCCCAACCCTCCACACCCAGCTGAAGCTGTACTCCATAGAGTAGCTCGTTACTCGTTGTGAAACTTTACTCTGACGGGTTGCAGGGTTGCTTCGTGGTTTCAACTGTTTTGGTTACGTTGGCAACTTTGCATGCGGTTTGCCTTTGGTTTGTATAAGGGTGCTCTTGCCCATCTACCGTACGGTCGACACCCGTTGCCATGCCATGCCACAAATGAATTGCAGGCCAGCTGCAATTGCTGCACTTGATTTGTGGTACGACTTGATGGTTAACAATTATCTGACAACAGTTTGTCCGACCGAATGTCAGCTTCAACTTTGAATAAACTGTGGCTTACTCTCGCCCGTTGACACATTTGACCAAACATAGTTAAGATTTAGTCAGAGCATAACATTTGAAGCAATTGTAATTGCAACTTGGCTAAATACTGCAGTAATTGGTTAGCTTTAATTGATCTTTTTGTCCATGAGAGAGCTTATGGATAGATATTGAATAATTGGCTAAGCAATTGCAATTATTATTATTCCTTAATAATAATAATTTTGTATGAAAATTAAATATACATATTTTATTTTAAAAATATATTTATTGAAATTTATATTTAATTTTCACTAAACAATTAAAAAAAAAAAAAAATTTCAATTAATAAATTAAAAAAATAAAACATTTATATTTAATTTTCGTAAAAAATATTTATTATTATTATTATGATTATTATTATGATTATTATTATTATTATTTAAAAAATATATTTAATGACATTTAGATTTATTTAAATTTAAATCAGATTAGATTTATTTGTTTATTTAACTTATTATTTTCTATAATTTATTATATTCTATTAATTGTCATTATTATTATTTTTATATAAAATTAATTTTTGTATCTTTAATTTATTATTGTAAATAAATAATTGCTTTACTTACAAGTTTTCAAGTTACAAATCTTTATTAAATATTTATTTTTTAATAGCCATTTTCCTTTTCACTTAATATTTTATTTGATTTTAGAAAATTTCGTAATTACAAAAGACATGTGTATATTATAAAATCTTATTTATATAATTTAATTAACCCATTATATACGATTAAACTTAGAATTTAAAATTAGCATCGGGTTTCGTGTCAATCAGCTTCTGTCACTGTGCTGTCGCTGATTCATTTATCAATTAAGCGTAATTGGAATTTTACTTTCATTTAGTGTGCTGGAGCAACGCCTTCATCTGTTCGTTTTGGCTAATTAAAAGCGAAAAATCTTGCCGCCTAAAAAATTGATGGGGCGTGGCTCATTAACCTATTGCCAGGGGTCGCCAAGGCACAAGGCAGCTAATTGCGCTACCATTTTCCATTTTCTATTTTCCATTCTCAAAGCTGTCAATAGGAAATTTTTCCTTTTTTTTTTTTGTTATTTTATTTATGTTAATTTTATTTTCGTTTCTTTTTTCTATATGGAGATTTTTCCTTTTTAGACTAAGGTTGCGCTCAATTGCTTTTGTAATCAATCAAAGTCAGGCGAAATGTGGGTGGCCACGGCTGGGGCGATTGGGGCGGTTGGTGCCGTTGAAGGTGGGCAAAGAGGAGGTGTATGTTTTATGCTGCTCTAAGCTGCGCTTCTAAAATTCTGCCAAACTCATCTCTAGTTGCAGCAGCAGCGACAGCAACGACAGCAGAAACTGAAAAGGAACCAAAGCCAAAGCCAAAGCCAGAGCCAGAGCCAAGAGCCAAGAGCCAAGAGCGATGATTGTCATGTGAGCTGCTCCATTTGCTGTTTTGTGGTGTTGACGTGACACTTGAACGACACTTGACGCCCGATAATTGATATTGTAACAGGAAAAGGGTTTACAGAGCGCATAGAGCCAGGCAGTGGGCGTAAGGCAGAGCCATGCTCAGAGCATATACTTGACAGGCTGCTTGTAATTATCGCTGACACATATCGCTGCCATAGCCACGATATTCAATGAATCAATGTCAGCCAAATTTACATATTTTCAATTTTCTATTCAAAACGCAAATGAGCATAAAATATAGCTGATGAGCAACTGAATTTCTTTATATATATTCAGCGAGCTTTTAAAACATTTTCCCAAAAAGATAATTCTGGTTAATAGCTTGCATTTTATTGAAGTTGTAATGCAGTTTTAAATGCTTCAATATTGGACACAATTGTAAACAGTCTTATAAACTCTAAGGCACACACACACACACACACATGTATGTAGTGTCTGTGCGTGTGTGTAGCTCGGTCATTTAATGCACACCTTCTGGTAGTATCTGCCTTTTGCTTTACTTTTAATTACCAACTCAAATTACACGGCCAGACACACACACACACACACATACACAATGGGACTCACACACACACACATAGAAATAGGCACTCACACGTACACACACACACACACACATGCACATACAGTTACATTTGGCTGCAAGAGGGAACACAAAAACGTTGAAACAGCTGTTTGGCTTGTACTTGGCCGGAATGCCATAAGAGAGAGAGACGGAGATGTTCATGGAGATGAGGTGGCAGAGATGATGCTGGGGCAGTAGCAAAAGAGGAGCAGCTCACGGCTTGTTGGAAGGGCGAGAAAGCAGAACCGCAGAACTAAACTTCAGCAGTCGCCATCGTTTGCTGCACATTTCATTACAATGCCATTGTATTCAAATCCTATTATAAAACGCAAAGCACTGCAGTGGGAACAAGGAAACGCGGCAGCAGAGAGAAAGAGAGAGAGAGCGAGCGAGAGAGAGAGGTGGCGAGCAAGAAAGAGAGCCTAGATAGAGTCGAAAGGGAGGGGGTATGGTAATGCTGCAGCTGGAGTAGTTCGTGTTTGCAGCACGTTTCCACTTTCGCACTTGGTAAACATAAGTTGGCCACGCACAGACACACAGCCCAACAGAGGTGGGCGTGGCTGTGTAACGGAACTGACTACTGTAGAAGGCAGCCAAGCCCGTGTGCAACACTCCATAAAATAATTACCAACACCAACGCAGCGGTCGCAGCAGCACAGCCAGAGATAGGTAAGAATAGGCAATGGCTAAAAAGCGAGTCGGAAACGGCATGAAATAAGCCGTACTTAACCCAAAAAAACCTAAAATTTATATAAAATATAAATATGGAAAAAGAATTTTAATTTTATTCATATTTTTTTATTAAGAATAATTGAACGCATCTTGGATACTTAGAATATATTATTTATAATAAAATATAATAAATCAAAATATATTATTTATAATATATTACAAAATTTACAAGAATGGTTCAATTATTATTAATAAAAATATTATTGAAATTTAAATTATTTTTTTTTTTATTTTCTGTTTTATATTAATTATAGTCTCCTATATGTATTTTCATTTAATACTATTTAAAGTTGTTGTTTTCTTGTTCTGTGGCTTTCTGGGGTTAAACAGCTGCTCAGGTAAATTCAGTCAGTAAACTGCATAAGCGAAAGAAATTATTCCGTAAGTCAGTCCAAAAGAAATTAAGGCGCAAAATACATATTTGCAAGCTGAGCTGCAATATTCAGCTGAGGTAAAATATGCATTTAGATGTGCAGAAAAGGGCTGAAGAAAAAAAAAATTTCCTGACAAGCGCAGAGCTCTCAAGTTCAATAAGCAAACTCTTAAAATATGTTGCCCAGGTCAAATTCATCTCTTTTCTCTTGAATTTTCTGTTAAGCTGAAGTTAATGAGAATTCAAAGTTAGATGTTTGTGAATGCACAATATTAATATACTATGTAAAAAGTTAATGCTGCGTTATAGTTTCGTTAAGTTGAAATAAAAGATGATTCTTCGCATAGATAAATTTTCACAATAAAATTTTTATATGCGTATCGCTTAAAAATATAATATTACGGAATACATATAAGGGGGATGAGTATAGAATGTTTTTTGTTTGGTTTTGTTGTTTTTTTTTTTTTTCTGATAACAGTTAATCGATATCTTGCTCTTCAGCGCCAGTCAGTGTGCTCTCGTCCAAGGTGACGCCTTGAAGCTCAATGTAGCGCAGCTTGCTTTGCGCTGACCAAGGTCTGATCCAAGGTAACGACATCAGCATCATGATCTGGGATGGTATATACTTGCATGGCAGCAGTGACAACAAATCTTCATTCTTTCTGTCTAGCGATTGTGCATCATCATCATCATCCAGCTCTGGATAGAGCAGATGCTGTAGACTCTCTGATTCGGGTTCTGGTTGTCGTAGCGTTTGAGATTTTGATTTTTGTGGCAGCTGCAGCTGCTCCTCGCACAGCATGGAGAGCAGTAGATGCTCGGTGAAGATCGCGTGCTGCTGCCGTTGATGACTGTCCCGCAGTGTCGTCTCCACGTCTGCATCTTGCTCGGCCATCCACTGATGCAGCAGATAACGATCTGCCTCCGAGTGGTCCAACAATGGGACTGAGCTATCCCCATCATTGGCGCATATCTGCGTGGCGGGGTCATTGGTCAGTGCCTCAGGGCTAGCAATGGCTAGGGCAGTCGGGCGTGCATTTGAGTCCCCATCCAGGTAATTGGCATGCGTTTGGCTAATGCGTAATTCCGGACGCAGGCGTCGAAGCTCGGACAACTGATAGAGTATATCGATGCCCGCTTCGGAGTCCATGCGGCTGCTATTGGAGCGTGCAGAGCTGCGACTATTGTTGCCATTCTGATTACCCGAACTCGACAGCTGTTGACGTCGCCGACGACGCGATACTCGGGCCAAAGCATGACGTAGTGGCGGAGTGTGTGGATCCAGTAGATTAGCGTGCTCGATGTGATTGAGTAGCAAATGGCGTGCCAAATTGCGTATGGCCACCAGCTCAATTCCCGGCATACCGGCGCACAGGGGGCACACCACATGGCTGTCGGCCTGACGGTGCATGGTCACAACATGATCGATCAGCTCCTTGGCCGTGTGCCCGAAGATGCCGCAATAGGGGCACGTATAGCAGTTGGGCAGATGCATCAGTTCAAGCAGATCGCCATTGAGCAGCAGTTCCGGCAACGGCTGATGGTGACGATCCTGCTCAATTAGCAACTGCATGGGATGCTCAACGCGATGATCCAGCGTTTCCACATGCTGGTCATAGCACTCTCCGCACAGATCATAGTTTACACAACGTAAACAGTGAAATCTTCTGCCATGGAAATTGTGAGTTTGACAGCCATCGCAGCAAAAATTTCGATGGCCCATAGATTTGTTAGGATTGGATTATTAACGATCGCCACTTCAAAATTGGACACTCAATAAATGATCGATTTGTTAGACAGATTAGGAAATGATGCTTGGAGAGGAAATTAAGCAAAAATGTGGTCGAAAAAATCTGGCAAGGCGTTTTGAATTTCAATTGTTTTTGTTCAAATGACAGATATCAAAATGTATTGTACGTTAAGCAGCTCTCAAATATCTGATATGAACTAATTTTATGGGCATATCCCAAATGTTAAAATATATTTTTGATTCAAAGTCACTTTCTAATAAAATAATTATATTTAATTTGTTCTACAAGTTTTTTTTTAATATTTATTAAATATAAAAAGAACATAAATAAAGATATTATATAATTGTTTTCTTTTTTTTTTCAGAGTTTTCTTCAGTCGCAAAATCTTTGTTTGGTTCTGTATGGACTTCGTGGACATCAAAGAGATAGTCGAAGAAGAGTACAGAATTACAATCGAGCGCTGTAAAAAATCAGCAGCCGTCCCACTTGTACCTATGTAGTTTAAGAGTCAAGATCAAACGCATAAGGGATAAAAGTTGAGCTCTCTTTCACTTACCATAATAATGGCCGCTCTCTGTTCTCAGTTAGCGGCATCTAGCTTGTCGTACTGCTCACACTCACATGCTTTACAGTCTTCTTGCTCTTCAATGAGAACGATCACAACAAAGAGCGATAATAGCCACCGAAGGCAACAGTTATTCCTGAAACTCTACACAGCTATGGCTGCGCTATCTGTTCTCTGCTCAATTAGTAGAACAGATGATTCCCACTATACCACTATTTATACATACCCATGTAGCCTGATTAAGCGCAATAACAGTGCTGTTTTCTGTAATGTATTTAATTAGGTAATTATTTAAGATATTTACGTAAACGTTGTATATGTTAGAGTATATTCCTTATATAAAATAAAACATCTTAATTTAAAAAAAACTGATTTTATTTCCTTTTAATTTTTTACTAAAAATAAACACTTTAGGTCATATTTCCTGCTTTTTTAGTACGGATTTTTTTAAAATTAAATTTTAAATAATTTGTCCTGCAGTAGCTGAGTGACTCTCCTATCTTTCTCTGTCTTTCATTCGTTCTAAATATCTATCGTTCGTTTACACACTCGAAGCGCGTAGGCGTGCGTATGTCTGCCTCTGTCTGCTATTTAACTTTGTTTGACTTTGAAGCTGTGCTAAAATATTTTAATTACTTCATTGCCGGCGGCATTAAAAAGTTTATTGTTGCATTAGGTTCTGTAGCTGTGTTGATATGCTGCTGTTGTCTGCCACACGCAGCTACTTGTGGAATTTGATATATTCCTTATACGTTTTAGGATTAACGGTTAGGTTAGATCAGCTAGTAGTAGAAACAATTTTTGCTCTACATATTTGTTTCGGCTTCGCTGGTGTCAAATTTTGAACAAAAGAGCGGATAAACTACTAGGCGAACAGAATTCACTAGCAGGGCGAAAAACATTTTACCTAACATTTTTATGTTAATTAACTTACCTGTATTATGTATATTAACATGTTATTTTCAGCCAACTGTTATACTGCGGCTTATATTTTTGAGTGATGTTAAGTCGTCTGAGCTGCAATATCTGCAGCGCACTCAAGTAAAATATCAAATTTCAAAGAAAAATGCGGATGGAGTACCAGGTGAACAGAAGTCAGTAGTAGGGAGAAAAGTATGTAATTAACATACCAGTATTATGTAAATTCAGAGGATCTTCTCAATTGACTGTTATACTGTGATATATTTGTATTGAGTGATGTTGAGCTATATATATGTACATATATATTTGATTTATTATTTGATATACATACATAATACATAATACATACATAACATATATATGTATATATTTGTACACCGGGTGTTAAAAACACTAAATTATAGGAAAGTACCAGGCGATCAGAATCGTCAACAAGAGAAACTTTTCGCCCAATGATTTCATACTATACTTATATTAATTAACAACTCAAATTAAGAGTTCTGTCATTTGATCATGCATATCTAACATTTAAAATGTTAATAGGGGATCAGAATTTGCAGCAAGTAATAGTGCTCGTGGTTGTAGGTAACAGAGAATCTCTTAACTTTTCTATAGCAATCGGACTCTCTTTGTATAATAATTGTTTGCTTTTCTCAAATGATTAGCCTTTAAGTTTGTGTTATCCAGTCAATTTGTAAATGGAGTAATTATTACGTACTAAGCAAAGAGCCCTTATATGCATAGACAGCACATTTTGTTAGCTTTGCAATTCGTGACATGCTGCTATCTCACTTACACTCGCGGTATTCTCGCTGTATAGTCCACGCAAAAAACGGAATAAATAATAAAAAGAGATAATGGCGACTGCAGAAACTCATTTTTCTCTTAAGCTCTACACTGAAATGGCCGCTAATAAACTCTTTCTGTTGACTCTGTTATCCGATCCGAAAAGCCATCTCACTCACACCCATGCATTCCTTGTAGTAGTCTCGCTCTGCAGTACAAGCTGAAATGAGACAAAAGTCATAATGGCCACTCTCCAACTCTACACAGCAATGGCTGCTGATTGTATACTCTCTTTCTGTTGGCTCTACAATCCGATCCGAGCAGCCGTCTCTCTTACACCCATGCATTCTTTTTGGTTGTGCTGTTCTGCAAAACAAGCTTTCAAAAATAACTGAGCGATATCATACTTGTCCTACAGCTTTCTCACTCGCACTTAGGAAACGATATTGCCAGCAATTATAAAAATTTCAAATGTGAAGTAATTCAATGATCTCTCACACTCTCCAATATAATGGCAAAGATGTTATAAATATGATTACATTGTCATTTGATCATTTTTAATAAATTTTGTTTTTCATTACATTTACATTTACATTTATTTTCATTTCTTAAGACTATTTACAAATACTTATAAGTAATACATGTATTTATCTCTGTATATTTTCATGCACTTACATATTTTCACTCTAAAACTTGAGCTTTACTGCTGCGACTGTCTACTTAGAAGTTTTGTGCGATGCTAAATGAAAAGTAAATAAATACCCAGCTTTAGAGGAGCTGCGTTTTCAAGCGTCGCATCATTCGTAATGTTGCCCATAAATTTGGTGCAAATATATTGCACATACGCACTGTGACCCGCAGAAGAACTAAACAAATATTCTAGTTGTAGTTGTTCTTGTTGCTGCAAGTTGTTGTTATTGTTATAGCCAAGTTTGCTTTTGGGACGAGTTGGGTCAGTATAACGCAAACTGCAGTTGAAATTGCCTTGACATATTGCTTAAAACCAGACCCAACGGAATCACCAGCGTCCCCCCCCCAAAACAACTGTCTTTGTCTGCAAAAGTGTGTGTGTGTGTGTGTGCAAACGAGTGTTTGTCAAAAGCATGCAAGTCATTCAACTCAATTTTATTTATTGTGCAACTGCTGTGCGTTGTATGTTTGCTGAGACAGCACTAACAACTACAACAACCACAGCAACAACAAAGGGCAAAAGCAAGCATAAAACCCAACACACATTCATCTATTTAATTAATAACAAACACTGCACACATGGCATACAAAACAACCAAAAATGCAAAAATATCATTCAACTCCATACAGGCCATAAGATCTAACACCCTGGCAAAATAATTTAGCTAATTGTCAGCTATGTAAGCAGTGATGTAATGTATGTAACATGAATATGTAATTAAAACCAATTGCTAGAAGTTGTCATTAAAATAAGCTTAGCATATTGTTGCATAAAATAAATAATAATAAATTGCATATTTATTTATTAAAAATATTTATAAACAAAATAAACAATTGTCTCCTGCATTTGAATAACTTCTAATAAAAACTTCGTTTAATGCAAGTAAGTATGCCACGCCCATTTGAGCAAATCGTCTGACATGCAAATTTACATATAGAGAAAGCTTTACATAAATTAAGCATATATATTTATTATAAAAAAAAACCAGTCAGAGCTTGTGTCTGCGCATGCAGTTCAGACAGTTGGCAGTTGCAGTTGCCCAGTTGAGGGGCGCTGTGACGTGGGTATTTATACTTAATATTCACATAAATGTGTGGCGGGCGTTCACAACATGACGCTCTGAATGGCAGCAGAGAGAACAAAAAAGTCGGAGGAATGCAGTCGCTAACTCTCGGCAGGAATTGCTGCTCTGCAGCTTTGCAGGACAATAGCTGCTGTCAGTTACAATAAAGCGGTATTCGGCAAGGAATTGCCAAGAATGTGGGGCGAATGAGGGGGTTGTGGCTGGGGTTGCAAGGGGAAATTGCAAGCAGTCTCGCCAAGTGACATGTGCAGGCCAGGCCAGGCAGGCCGACTGCATGCAGCAAAGCCTGCCAAACAATAAAGGATAACATTTACACAAGCCGCCCACGCAGACAAACACACGCACACACACATACCTACACACATACATACACATACACACACGCATACTCTCTCATCGAAAAGGGTCATAAAATGCTTTGGCCAAGTTTGCTTTTGTTCTCGTCATCGTCAACGTACTCTTTAGTCTCCGACTTTCTCTCTCTCCGTCCCTTGCGCTCTCTCTCCCTTGCTCTCTCTCTCTCTCTCTCTCTTTTGCCTGCTTGCCTACCGTCTGGCATTGTCTTTATGCTGGTTTAATCTGTGTCAAAAGGCGTGAGTTATTACAAGCCAGCAACGCCCACGCACGCCCACCAGCGACGCCAATAGCCGCTCACACCAACAGACACACGCTCACACACACACACACACACACACTCACACCAGCACACACACACATACATGCGTCCAGCTGAAAGCATTTGCCCCATTGTCTAGCCGCAGCAGCTGTAGCTGAGAGTCTGCAGCAAGGGAAAGAAGCATTGAGGTGGCATCGGCGAGCCAGATGCAGGCCAACAGATAGAACTCGGCCAAGTCAAAGGTTTATCTATTGTCAACGGCTTTTGTGTGGCTAGCATAATCAGCTTTCCCTTTGATCGAGCTGTCTATGCGAGAGACACTGATGAGCTGCTCCCAAAGCCAACTGGCTCGTCAACTCAATTAGTTGTACATGGAGCGAGCTCAGCCTAAGTATCATATGATTAGTATCGTCATATGCATGTGCAAATGACAATGCACTCAAGTTTGAGGCGAGATCAAAATGCTCAGAGCAATTGCTGCATTCACAATTGTGGGCATGGCTTGGGAAATTGTGCAAATGCAAAGAGTAATTGACTTTATATTTATTAAAAATAAATTAACGAACCTTTAAATAACAAAGCGAAGAGTATAGGTTAAATTCCCATTCAAATAGCTTGGCCAGGCGCCTAGGTACAGCAGCCCTTAGACGTACATCCACTAGAAGAAGACTAAAACGCCATCACCCTCAAGACCTGCTGGATCGTGTCTTGACATGAACATTTACTTTTTCATAGTATTCATATACTCTTCACAAAATATGTATATTATTTTCTCCTTATTTATCCAATGTTAGAATTAATGTAGCTCTAAGTAGTTAAATAATTTTTAATTAATTTCCGTTTAGATTAAGTTGCCTAAAAGGTAACGGTACGTTAAGCTGTAAAAAAACATATATTAAAAAAAAAATAGCTGTTATTATTGCCTATTGCCTAGTACTCAAATAGTTTATTTCATTTCAATTGAAATTTGATATTTTAGTCAAGCCAAAGTTTTCTCTTCTCACTTTCATATGAACCTCAATTTTAATTCTTAAAGCAATTCACAGCTGAGTGTGTGCATTGGAATACTCGCAATATTCGCATGCATGTCTATAATATGGTAAAAGTTTTCCACTTTAACAACAATGTCCTCTCGGTTCGTGAAAATCTGTGAACTCGCAGCCCCTGCAAGCCATTGAATATGCAATTTAATTGTAGCGACGTTTTCTCTCTCTCCCTCTGTCTCTCTCTCTTTCTCTCATTCTCACTGTCATGCATGCTATTTGGGCTATAAAAAGTTTAATGAATTAATGAGCTCGTTGGCAATCGAATTGCGCTTGCAATTGCATTGTACGCTGTGTGCCACGCCTCTAGCTGGCCTCTAAGATACCCTCGTGCGCAGAGCAGAGAGTAAAGAGCAGGCCTTAAAGAGTTCTATATAAATTGGATTTCCAACGAGTTGCATTCACACAGCCCAGATCAGAAAGTGCCTATCCATTAGCTATAGGGTATCTACTGGTTGAGCACACTCTGTCAGTTTTATTGCAATTTGTTTAACTTACAATTAATGCCATCGATTGTTTAATAGCCGTTGATTGTAATAAGCCAATATCGTAGAGTCTGCATTTGAATTCAAAATGCGAAATAAGTTCATTAGCAAAACGTTGACGCCCGCCGTACTCAGGCAGTCCGTCCCCCAGGCATACGCCGTGCCGGAAATGCCAGCTGCTCTCTACGTATGTCGCTAGCTGTTCACTGGCACTGGGGACAAGCACTCGAATTCGCATTGCAATGTTTGCTCGTCTGGCCTGCTCTCCCTCTGTCCCTCTGTCCCTCTGTCCGATTGTCCGTTTTTGTTTAATTTGAGTTTATGCAACTTTTATGCTTATTAATACTTTTATAACCTGCTGGCTGTTAGCTGTTAGCTGCTGGCTGCTGCCTGCAGAGCTCTGGCCAGCCTTGTACCGTTCACTGTGCAGGTAATTGCCAATTTGATTTGAATTTCAATTGGCCAATTTGGTCTTGTTTTTGGCCCATAAGAAGTTTTTAAGTGCTCTAAATGCTTAAAGCGCCGCGTGCTCTCATAATCTATGGGGCCATAATGAAAGCAGTTAATGGCCACACTTCTAGGACTATCAGTTAAGCTAGCGAAAGATTTATAGAGACTTACTAAATGTGTTAATATGGAGTATAATTTCATGACAAGTCTAAAAATATATATTTTTTACTTTAATAATAATTTGGTGTCACTTGGCGTTGAGCTAATTTTGAATCTTTAGCTTAAGTTAGGTTGTAAACTCAATTACTTTGTAAACACATAAAATGTGTAATTGATTATTATTTTTGGCAAAACAAAAAATTTTTTTAGAAATTTGAATTATTTTTAGGATTATTATTTTTTATTTTTATATTATTTTATTATTTTTGCTGATAGGCAACTCTTTGCTTATTTATTTGGCTTTATCATCATTAATAAAAATATAAAAAATTAAAAAAAAAAATATATAAAATAATGAAATGAACTGAGAAGTCAAGCAAAGCTTAAAAAATATTGATATGTATAGGAAATACAGTCGAGTCTCGATAATTCGTAATGGCAAGGGAACCGAATTTTTTACGAATTACAGAGGTTTTCGATTTATCGTGGTTTCCATTTAACGGGGAATAAGAAATCAAAATAGGAATTGAAGGGGTTTTTATATTTCACGTCGTTTCAACAATTTTAACTTTTTAAAAATACATGAAATACACATTCAATTCAATATTATGTATTTAAAAACAAAATTAAACATAAACAAAATCATATTAACGAAATTTTTTAATGTTTTATGTTCTTCATAATTATGTTTTCTATTGTGTTTACCAAGCTTATTAATAAATTGCATTATTCGAAACATTATCATATGAAAAAAAACAAATAAAAATAAATAAAAAACAAGTAAGAAGGCTCTAGTCGAGACGGCTCGACTACGAGATACCCTGAACCCTGCAAAAAAAGTGATACTCTTCTTCTTTACGCACTTATAAGCGCGCGCTCTGCTAACTGCACAGTTGCTGCCGTGGCTTGGGGGTGGGTTGGGCTGAACTTTGGACGCTTATAACTCCATTTCTAGATGGACGATCTTCATGAAAATTTCAGAGTAGATTAAGGATAAATCTATCAATGTGCCAAATTGCAAGTCTCTAGTATTTTAAATGCGTTTTTTCCAAATTGTGGGCGAAGGGGGCGTGGCATAAAAAATCTGAAAATCACAAAATCTGCGTATCCATAATATCTATCTAAATATATAAAGTTAATGTCTCTTGGTGAAACGGTGTAGTAGTTATACACAAAAAACCTTAAAAATGGAAACGAATTTTCGATTTTTTATCGATAATTTGGAAATGGGATGAGTTATCGAAAAAACAAAATAAACTCGTATTGCGGACGGACGGACGGACGGACGGACAGACGGACAGGGCTCAATCAACTTATTTTTTTATGCTGATCAAGAATATATATACTTTATAGGGTCTGCGACGTCTCCTTCTGCCTGTTACATACATTTCACAAAACCATTATACCCTGAATTCTCATTTTCAATGGGTTCAGGGTATAAAAAAAAAAAACGCTATGAGAACGTTTGCTTGACATTTTTACGAATCGTCTTTACTCTTCAAATAAAATGAGCAAACTAATGTAAATCCAATTAGAGAACAACGAAATTTAGCACATGAAGCGACAAAAAGGCGCCATGCTTAATAGTCTGCGAGACCTAATGGTAGTTTAGCTTCCAGCAAAATCAAGAATTACGAATTACAAGAGGTTACGAAATGAAATTACGAATTATAAGAGGTTTCGAAAAGAATCGTAAGAGGCAAGATCATGGCCGAGTAGGCAGAAAAATTACGAATTAACGAGGGGACCAAAATGTATGGGATTTTTACGAATTAACGAAGTTTTTTCAAGGGACCAGCAGTTTCTTACGAATTATTGAGGTTTTCGATTTAGCGGGGTACGAATTATCGAGACTCGACTGTATATAAGTTAAGGATGCGCAGTAAGTTGGATTCTCCTATCAAACATTCGAGTGGAGAACACAATTTACGGCGCTGTTTCTATTCACTTCATATTCGAATGAGACAGATCTTATACCTATTTATACCTAAATTATACAAGTTTATATATCATGAATACTTTCTTAGTGTGGAGCGCCTAACTTATATATCTGTATATAAAGCCTTTGCACACTACCAATGCCTGCAATATTTGTTAGTTTTTTCAATAATTTTGTTTTCCATTTTAACTTTTTTTTTTAATATTTAAAAAAATAGTCAATTTAATTAAATTTGTCTTTATATAGTTACCTGGGCGAGTTTCTATTTACTTTTTACTGATATTAAAACGATTCAACCATACAAAAACTTTCAAAGGAATTCTTCTTTTTTGTTTCGTTTTTCATTTCTGTTTGTTTGTTAAGCATGCCAGCAAATGGAGGTCGCTCATAACGAATTGAATTTCATTGTAGTGTTTAAATTTCAATGCGCTTTTTAAGCTGACAATTCTGTTGTTGACAAATCCAACGCCGTCTCTCAAGTGCAGCCATGGACATAACTAAAGCAGCCACACACACACACACACACACACACACACACACACACACACACACACACATGTAGACATGGTTTAGGTATAGCTACAAAGAGCTAAAAGGAATATTGAGAAGGGGCGCGCAGAGTCTGAAGGGCATCCTTGTCAGTGGTCTAGTGCAGACAGTTGCAGTTGCATCTCTGCAGCTCTGTAGCTGCTGCAGCTGCTGGATTTTTATTATCTCAACATATAAAGCCATTTCAGTTGATATTTGTTAAGTGGATGCCTGGGTCAGCTGGCCACGCCCCCCGCCGGCGCCAGAGCAGACCAGCAACGCCCACTAAGCAAGAGCTGAACAACAACAAAAAATTGCAGCTAACTAAAGAGAAAATAACCGTGAAGTTGTATGTTTTGCAGTTCAGTGCATTTTGGTTATTGTAGCAACATTTCTTTCATATGCCCCTCCATTACAACAATTCACTCTGCCCCTAAACGAATCAGACTACGATTGTTGTTGTTGCTGTGTTTGTGCATGGCTTGTAAAAATGTTTTGAAGTGCGGCCGGACCGGGCCGAGCTGGGCTGGAGCAGGTACTGGGGCTGGGGCTGAGCCTGGCAAATAACCAAATGGATGCCATGCTGGTCAACAGCAAATGCTACCCTTCAAAGCCCCGCCCCCATTTGGCAGCGCCCCCTGTGGCACGTTTGTTTCGCGCTCAAGTAGCCCCATTCAGTCTTTTTTTTTTTTTTTTTTTTTTGTATACAAAATGTACTTGCTTTATCAACCCAGTTCCACAAGTTTAGTCCCAGCAGTCTCTATTACAGACACGCTCTCTCACTCACTCTGCTCTCTCTCTGTCTCTGTCTATCTCTTTTGTTGTCTGTGCTGGAAAGTTTTGTCATGGACATCGACACTCGTGCACACTCGTTTCTAGTGGAATTAGCAGCTCTAACCTGCCTACTTTGATGCATTAATACTTTAGCAATGAGTAGCAAAGTCGAGACCACTTACAGTTGAGCCATGGGTACAGCTGATGCGTGCACGAAATCTAATTAATTATTTAATGACTTATACTAGCTTAATAAGTAGCTTCAGATTTACTTAATTAAATTGTAATACAGCAAAGCAATAATAATAATAAATATTAACAACTCTCTTATTCTAGTTTATCTGCTTTAATTTGCTTAACAATTTGACTATCAATTCCCATTTTTGACTGTATTTGAAGTTTAGAGCAGCTGCAACAATTGTGCGACAAAAATTTAATGATAACCAATATCTGTCCCGCACACAAACTTATCTACTATGTAGCAGAGTTTTCCATGTATTTGCTAAAACTGCTGCAGCGGAAAACGGCGGCCAGGAGCATCAAATGCGGAACGGATGCAGCGAGTATTTGGGGTGGGCTGGAGGGGGAGCTGTGTGCTGGCTGAGGGCAGAGTTGAAAAATGTTTCCAAGTTAAATGAAGCGCATCAAACGTCAGTCGATAAATTTAAAAGCCAAAGCTATTGACTTGCAGAACAAAAATAAAAGCAAATAATGCGCCGGCCAAGAGGCCAGACGACAGCGACAGAGGGCGCCACACGTTGCTGCTATTGCAGCTGTTGGCGACGCGACGCGACGCCTCTGCCGCTGCCGCTGTCGCTGTCGCTGTCGCTGCTGCTGCTGCAGAGCCAATTCGAGTGCATGTGCAAGATGTGACATTTCTGCTGACAGCAGCAAATGCAGCGACGCCAACGGCTAGGTCCAACGGAAGTCGACGTGTTGACAGCGCCCTCTATGGGGCCCATGAATGCAACAATAACAACAACAACAACAAAACAAAAATAGAGAAGGTGCAGAGAGCGCTGCAGAGAGCACAGTGATTGGCTACTTAACTCTTTGACAACTTGACTGCTCAGCAGCAGCAGCTGTTCACGGTAGGTGGACAGAGACCGATCAAACCCCACTCACACACACACTCTGCCTCCGACTCTCTCCCTCACCCACTCGCTCTTAGCAAGCAGGCTCATATGTGAGCGTCAGCTAAAGTTGGCCGGCAAAAACTTTGTCGTTTGCATGCGAGCAAAGTTTAATAGAAATTCAATTTCTATTATTATTATTTTTTTTTTTTTTTTGTGTAATTCCTTTTGCTTTTATTTTACTCTACTATTCTTTTTTTTACATTCGCTTGAGCATATGTTGCATGTTTGCATTGAAACAATAAATTTGCTCATGGGCTGGTGTCCGTGTCCAGTTTCGAATTGCTTTGACCTGGGCGAAAAAGTGTTGAGGCGTGCAAAAGTTACGGAGTTTTATTATTAGCTTGAAAGTTGAAACTGGTCTGCAAAGTTTTCTTTTTTTTTTCATGCTGTGGGGCAAAGTGTGTGTGTGTGTGTGTGTGTGTGTGCGCGTCACGGTTGAATTTAAATATATTTATATTAATGCGAAAATCTTAGCTGTTGTTGCTTGGCAGGATTATTGATGAACACTGCAAATTGATAGAAATTCAAAGATATTCTCAGTTATATAAAAATCTATTTATGTATTGGTTGAATTGCAACTTTTCTGATTTATAAGACTTACTTTTTATTAAGTAGTTATTTAGAGTTATTCAATCTGAATTGATTGTTATTTACTTTTCAAAAACTTTCCTACTGTTATTTTTGTCAATTGCAATTGTTGTTTGTCTCGAGTTGTTTTTCGCAAAAACTTTCACTCCCTCATAATATGCTTAATTTGTTGTCTTTTGGCAATTGTTGGCTATCTCTTATAGTTTTCCCTAGCAATGCGCATTTGCCTGCTCATTACATTGTTGTTGTTGTTGTTGTGAAATAACAAATTGCATATAAATTGCACTCATTGACGGCAGCGAATCTACATGAAAATATTTTGTATAGCTACTACATAAAATTCATATTTCACAATTTGCAGCCGCTCGCTCGAAAGGGGGCATATCAAGTGCCTGCACACCCTACCTTAACTCATTCAAATAACAACAACAGCAAGAGCAGCAGCAGCAGCAGCAGCACAACTAGTTGTTGCTGTTGTTGCCGTGCCAAATGACTTGCCTTGCCTTGGCAGTTCTTGGTTGGCATTTTTGATGAGCCAGCTGCACGTAGCGCCCCCTTGGACTACACCTGCCTGACTGCACAGTTAGCTGAGAGAGAGAGAGAGAGTGGGAGCTTCAGGACTTTATTAAAATTATATATTTGCATGTTTGTTGCAATTTGAGCGAGACACGAAGCAGCAGCAGCAGCAACAGCAACAGCAACTTCAAAAATTGCAATTGCATATGCATTTATAAATATGAAACGCAATTTTGTCAACGTGCAACTAGCAACTTGCAACTTGCAACTTTTTGCTGAAGTTTTGCTCGATTTGATGCACGCTGAGTGTGTGAGAGGGAGGGGCAGGTGACATTGGGGGGCTTTTGATATGCCTGTTTCTGCGTTTCATTAACAAAGCGCGGACACTGCTGGCATTTATTTTAAGTAATACTTTACACGAGCCTCAGCACTTGAAGCAAAAGGCATTGCGAGCAACATTAACCCAAGAAAACCCATGGGGGAAAATACACGTTGATTGAGCTGAAAGTGGCATAAAGTCACAGAGAAATATTTGTACAAGTAATTGAATAAAATTGACTATAAGCTGATTATTTACTATAAATAAACTAAATTATATGCGAACATGCTTTAAAGGGATTATTCTATTAATTCTTCATGCATGTACATTTGTTTCAATAAGTTTTGTATCAGACTTTGCAAATATTTGTTGATCGTTTTCTCTCTTTAGGTCACACTTTGAGAGAAAACTCAGAGACCCATCGGTTGCGTCGTTTCTTTAACGAGCTCGTCGCGATCGCATAGAAACTAGTTTTTTCTCGCTCTTGTTAGAGTTTTATAAAGCAAAAAGTATTTTTGAGTATATATGCGAGAGTTACCTTCGCTAAATACATCAAGAGCATACATTGGTGCGCATGTTCGCATGTTTATGTGAAAGTGAAGAACGTTTGCTTGGACTCTTTAAGTTGTATGATAATATTCTAAATATTTCTAAATATTCTCTTAATTGGCAAATAACTGTTGACAAATTGTCTCAATGTCTGCAAGTTTGTGTCTTTCGCTCACACTTTAAGAAAAAATACGGAGAGCAATCGGCTGCTGAGCTGCTTCGTTTGCGATCGGCGTTTCCGAACGGTAACTCTCTTTTTCGTTCTTGTCGTTACTCGACCATTTGGTTGAGTTTTATACAGCGAAATGCATTTTGTATATGTATTGGTATGTGAGCGAGGGTTTGATACACAGCAATAGCTTACTCATTATACGAACGTCATTCGTATCGCTCTCTAAACAACGTTCGGGAAAATACCAGCACACGAATAGCTCAAAGCAAAGCGTTCAAGCGGCGAAAACCAAAACGAAGAGAACCGTAATATTTTGCTCAGAGCGAGAGCGAGTGAATATCATTTGTTCGGTTGATCACGAGAACAGAGCATAAAGCTACAAAGAGTTGACATTTGTAAGCGAGCTATAATATGGATATTTATATTTTTTTATATAGAGTGAAAATATGTCATGCTTATAGTTTCATTATATTATTTAAAATATAAATTAACTATTCTTAATTAAATTTTTTCAAAATTTAAAAAATTATTGTTCACATTCATATGCAACTGTTAAGATTGCCATTTATTTTAATTAGTTAATTAGCATTGAAAATATTTGTTGTATAAATAACTTTAATTGAATACCTTTCAAGCGTCTTTTGCCAAGGTGTTAAATTCAAAGTGCTTTTCACCTGTGCATTTTTCAGGCCAGATTCAAGAGCTGCAGGTATTCAGACGCCCTCGCAGGTAGCAGATTTGAGTCCCAAATAAGCCGAGCATGAAATGCCTGCAGGGAGAGAAAGAGAGACAGAGAGTGAGTATGAGGTTAGTGGGAGTGAGAGAGCTGGGCAGATCTTGGCTGCCTCGTTGCCTGCAGGATAAATGTTTGCCAGGCTGAAAATGTTATGTGTGTGGTAAATTAAATTGAAAAGCATTGCAGGAAATGCGAGCATAATATTTGCGCCTTGTTAGTTTGTCAACGCTTCGCTGGCTCTGAATGATGATGAGAAGTCATGGATAGGTCTGAACAGAAGGGAGCGAGAGAGAGAGAGAGAGAGAGGGGGAAAACTTTGGCTCGATGTTGAAACATTTAATGACATTTAACAGGCGGCGCTGCATAATTAAAATTCTAAATAAATACATGTCTATATAATATATATGTATGTGTATATATAGAAATAATGGAAACATCAGCGAGTGCTCTACATACCGCAAAAGCATTTGGCATTTGCCGCAGCAAAAGTTCTCATTGAGGAAACTAAATGTTGGCGGGCATGGGGGCGTGGCATAGAAAGTGCGGTGACTGCCAGAATCACGCTTAAGCTCACGATTTATGTGAGATTCTTTAAGCGAAATCCAAGTCAATTAGTTTCCTAATTCGTTTTGCGAAAAGGAATTTATCGATTTTATCTGCAGACGTGCAGAAAGTAGTTAAGAGCAGTTTTGCCAACGACTTTCATCGTTTTCTCTTTTTTTTTTCACTCTCTATGTGCGTGTGTGTGTGTGGGTGTCTATAAGTGCTGATAATGATTCTCGCTGCGTGTGTGTGTGCGCGCCTTAACAATGAGAACTGTGCATTTTATGTGTGCGGCTCTCTGTTGGGTGCGTGAAGCAATAAACAAGCCGCATTGCTCATACGCCATGTGTGTGTGTGCGTGTGTGTTTGTGTGTGTGTGTTTGTGTGTGTGTGTTTGTGTGTGTACAAGGGCAAGCGTTCGTTCGACTAAGCGACAGCAAATTAAATTAGATTGCAATTGTTTTGCCAGTCGATTTAAATGCTCAAATAAACAAACAACAAAGCATCGCATAGACTTCGTGCAAATTCCTCAAGCAACAACGACAACAGCAATGACAGCAGCAACAGCAGCAGCAGCAAAATATTCCAATGAACTCGTAAGATATTTCGCATACCAAATGAAAATTTAAGCACAAACAAGTGCATGAAGAATTTAAGGCATCTATTGACCAATTGTTAGGCGTCATTGCGCAACTATATATATGAAGGTAACATATTTTCAACTATATATTAAGTATAACGAAGTAACGAAAATCAATTTGAAAAGGAAAGAATATGTGGGAAATTTAATTGATAAATTAAAAAAAAAAAAAAATTTTTTTAGTGTTATATATATTTAAAATAAATAAATATAAAGTATTTTATGTACTATAAGTACTTTATGTTTATTAATTTTAAGTAGTGGTATATTTTATGTGAAATAAAATATAAATTTTTAAGTAATCATTAAAGGCTTTAAAAAATGTATTTTATTTATTATAAAATATAGCAAATTTTTATGTTTTCTCATTAAATTTATTTTTATTCTTTTTTTTTTATAGTTTTTTTATAAATATATATATTATATTGCGTATTTTATTTAATATAAAATATAGCATAAATTTAGGTTTTTTTTTTTAATATTTTTTTATATATATATTTTTTAATTTAATAAAATATAAATTAATAATATATATAATTTATTTAAATTAAAATATATTATAATTTATTCATATTTTTTATTAAAAAAAAAAAAAACTATAATTGCTTCAAAATAATAGAATATATATATACACATAAATTTAGCTTTCTGCATTATTTGATTCTAAGCAATTGCAAGAATATTTCCTACTTTAATAAATTTATAAATTAATCAAAACTAAAATGCAATATAGAAATTGGAAAATTGTATCAGCTGAACAAAATAGTACACAAATATCTGTATTAAAGAACTTTGCAATCATGATACTTCCTACGCAGGTGTCCTGTTAACTTGTTTATAATTCCATCAAAGGCTCTGTGTTTCGTGTTGGATTTTGCAGCTCTGCAGAATCTTGTGCGCGAATATAAATCATTTTAAAATTAAAAACTTTAGTTATTACTTTGACTTGTGTTTACACTTGTAACGGCTCTGCTGGGTGGGCGCAGTGTGTGGGCGTGGTAAGTGGATATTCGTTGTCGATCGGCGAACGACTCAATCTGTGACGCCGGCGTCTTAAAGAATTTTTAATTGCTTCAAAAACAAGTTGAATGCTGTTTTATTTATATTTGCGGCGACCGCCGAGGCGACGCCATAGACAAATTCCATTAAACTTTTGGCTTCTAAACTGTGTCAAAGTTGGGGCGGCCCAAGAGAGAGTAACGGAGAGAGAGTGAGAGAGAGAGAGAGAGAGAGAGAGCGGGAGCGCAACTGAGGCGATATAGTATGGGAGCCGCTTACTGGTCCGCTGGCTAAGGATAATTCAGTGGCAGCCGCCAGAGAGACGAGCTCAAAAACTTTTGCGCAAAGTAAACTCAACTGAATGAAATGAAAATGCCACAGAGGCAAAACCAAAAGCCCCAGAGAGAGTGAGAGAGTGAGAGAGAGGGAGAGAGTGGCGGGGATGTGTGTGTATGTGAGGAGGAGGAGGAGGAGGAGGAGGAGTAGGGGTAGGTGTAGCTGTAGCGATAGCGAGCGACGCTTGGTGAGCAATCAATTTCTGTTGACGTTGACAACAAGGCAAAAGTCCGGCCAAAGTTAAGGCCAAAAGAAAAGGAGCTGCACGAAAGAGACGGGACTGTGGGAGGCGACAAATCAAAGTCGACGTTGCGTTTTTAAGACGCCTGTCGAATTGTGCCGGAACACGCCCACTAAACGCCTTCAGCTGGCAACTGGCAGCGGCAATGGCAACGGCAAGCGGCAACGGCGACTGAGACTGCGGTTGAAGTGTATTTAAAAGTTTGATTAGTTTTTAATGTTTGTGGGAGGAAAAGTTCTTAAGTTTTTCACTTCGTGTCGCCCTGTAATTTTTACAAACTTTGCATTTCACTTGTTTTCCAGCTTAGCTTTAACATTCGAAACGTACATATCTATGCATATATATATACACTATACATATATATGTTTATGCAGTCTGTTTATGCATATTTATGCAAAAGTCAACTAATCACAAACATATTGCATAAAATAACAATTTCATAAATTGAAACAAAATGTCTAGACTCATTATGCCACCGAAAATGTATGCAATAAAATTATGCAAATTATATTACGAGCAACAGCAACAGCAACAGCAACAGCAACAGCAACAACAACAACTACAACAATATGTTGGCTAAATAATTTCTCATATTTTGCTGCTGCTGCCGTTGAGGTTTGTCCTTTGTCAAAGTTTATCTAGTTGGCTCTGTTGCGACAACATTTTGTAAATTCATTTATTCCAAATTTGATTTGCACATAATACAAATGCCTAATATTTATAATATTCTTTTGTCATTGTTATTGTGTTTCAATTTCAAAGCAATAAAAACAGTTTTCAATTTATCATTAGTCAGAGGAGAGAACCTTATATCATGTAAAATCTCTACATTATAAAGAACTTTTGCATATGGCTTTGATATAAGCTGTCTTGGCTCTTACCGAATATTAACTTTCATCAATATTCATCTTCTTCATAAATCATAATTCATTGAAAATACATTTTGGCTTCTGCTAGTATTTAATATATTTGAATAAAACATAATTCTTTGTAAGGACATAGATAAATCATAATAAAATTTCCATAAAAATGCCAATAGATGTCAATTGCTTTAAACATTTTGTAAAATTTTTTCTTAGAATTTCTTTAAATTTTTCTTAAATTTCTTACATTCATTTTGTGAAACAAAAATCGATTTCTTTTTTGGACATACGCCGTTGTAAGCTTTCAGCAGATTGTTATTAAAAATGTTTCCATGATAATTGCAAGTTAACGAAAAGCATCTTTGCCATCGTTTAGGACTCCTTCTCCATGTCAAGTCAAATAAAAAAAAAAAAAAAACGAAAAAAAAAACCCCAATCTGCCCCCTCAAACGCACAGGTTCCTTTGCGGCCTTATCGCACTCGTCAACAACAATAATAAAAGGCAGTTGGCAAATGCAGCCATAAATTATGAATATGAAAGGCAAGGTGTCTACGTGTGTGCGGGTGTGTGTGTGTGTGTATGTGTTGGGGAGATCCTGTCTCGTCTCCCTCTGGCGCCTCCCTGGGGTCCAATAACGCAAAGAGGCCGCATAAGGCCGCAGGCAATGCAGGGTTAATAGAAAGTATATGTGCTTGTGTGTAAGTGTGTGTGTGTGTGTGTGTGTGTGCGTGTATGTAAAAGTTATAAACATTTATGGCAGCTACTTAAAAATGTCAAGCGAAAAAATTATGATAATGATACGTGACATTTGAAAGCAATAACAATTTAGTTAGCACGCACTTTTTGATTACACTCGAAAAGCTCGACCAGGTTTTATTTATGAGTTGCCTACATAAAATTGAAAAATTGCCTCAAAAATGTACAGTTCTATGTGTGTGTGTCTGTGAGTGGGTACACCATTCATATGAAATACTTACATGAGTGTAATAACAATAATCATAAAGTATGCCATCCTACAATGCGGCAATGGCAATAACAATCTAAGCAGCTGAATTATTAGATCGACTCTATAATGCTCTGTGATAGAGTATCTAGTAAGATTGAAAGTATTTGAAACTTGTACCTAAAAGTCAGATTCACATTTGAAATATATGCATAAATAAATGTTTTAATTTAATCATTTTTTATGACTACTCTTTTAGGCTGTTCATTTATAGTTGCTTTTGTTTCGGCCATTCCAATCAAAATGTTCGAATAGCCAAAGAAGAGTCATCTCATTCTCAGCCACCAATTTTTAGGACTACAACAGGAGCAGCTATCTTTGTCTCCCTCTAGCTTTCGAAGTAAGACTTAGCGAGTACATGAAATGAGCAGCGCGGCAACTTAAGAGCAAACTCATTCATTATGCAAGCACTCTCACTAATACTACTGCATTATTAGAAGCAAAACACGACCAAATTGAGCAGCTTTCGATAACTGTAAATAACAATGACAAGGGAAGAGCAGAAATGACTCTCTTTGAATTTTTAAGCAACTGGCAGGCTCTCAGTGCTGTCGATTCTAGGCATGACAATGAGTTAAAATGAGAGAAGAGTAGAAGGCGAGCATATTCGAGCATGTATAGAATCACTGTAAGCGTTGTTCTCTTTAAAGAAAATTGATAAAGTCCCGCTTGGATCGTGTATATGTGACAGACATGTCGAAGAGAAGCCACACACATGCACACCTTCTCGCTCAATTATGTCCAATATTAAGCAAAGTAAGTAGCAAAATTTTTTCGCCTCACTTTGAAATGAATTAAATTCATAAATAAAATGATTTAGAAATGGATTTTAAATAGTAAAAAACTTAGTTAAAAATAAATTTTCTTTAGTTTGGCGTAAATTATGCATTTTATGAAATTAAGAGTCTGGAGTGGGCGTAGCTGTCCTACAAGTGGTCATAGGAAGGAGGCGGAGGAGGTCTGAAGCAACAACAACAACAACAGCAACAACAGCAACAAAGCACACATCCTGTATGTCAACTGAATAATTCGTTGCATGCACAAAAGGCATGCACTCACATCCGGCTTCCTGTCATTCTTTTCGCCACAGAGGGTCGACGAGGTATACAACGGGAAGAGGTGTAAGAGAGAAGGAATGAGAGAGAGAGCGGCACAGCAAGTGTGAGCGGGAGAGAAAATGACCGGCTTGCAATTTATGTCTATGTGTTGGGGGCTGCAGCACACTCTTGTTGCTGTTGTTGTCTTTATGGCGTGTTTGGTATTTGTTGCAACTTTTGTTTTGAATTCCTGTGGCCTTGTCACATGCTCCAAGCGCTTGCAGTTAAATTTATGTTTTAACAAAAACACTCACACGGACACACACACACACACACGCACACACATGCATATCCCTTAACGAACAATGAATGCATAAAAGTGTTGCACACAACGCGAGCTCTCTCTCTCTCTCTCTCTCTCTCTCTCTCTCTCTCTCTGTTCCTCTCTTGCTTTAACAGTGCTTTGCAAAAGCAAGAAATGGTAACAGCAAGCATGTGTGTGAGAGAGAGAGAGAGGGAGATAGGAAAAGAGTGCAAAAATCAAGTGCAGTGACGGCCAAATGCCAGCACCACGTCTCTTGTAAAGCAGCGTATAATCCACTGATTGCTCCCAAGGTTCAGCTTTCAACAATGAAGGGCACTCCAAAAGAGTTGGACAATGGGTGGTGCCGAAGGTTCAGGGCAAACGGCAAAGGGGGGAATGGGAATGGGCATGGGCATGGTACTGGCCTGTAGCTGTCGGGTTAACGGATGTTGTTGCGCTTTTGTGTCAGGGCAATGCTGTGGGCATGCACAGCTTGACAATCAAGTTAACAGCGGGATCAAGCTGGAGATATATTGAGATTTGCTTGATTATTAGGATTATAGCAAATATCTGCTATCATAATTATTATATGTAGTCAATATTTCTTTTTAAAACTATTTACTAGCTTTACTTAACTTTCATATATGAATGTTGAAATAAAATTTAAGGGGTTTCCTAACATATTGATAATTCAGCATAAGAGAAATTTATTAAAAATATAAGCGCAACTCTTTTATAATTTTACCATATATATATTTAATATTTCAATATATATTGTCTGACCTCTAAATGAAAGTGTAACCAATATTCCATCTTACACTGCTCTCACATTTGTACAATTTAAGGGAATTTTTATTTTATTTTCGCTGCCCTCTAGATGCTGTTGGCAAGCTCGTTTTGATGCAGTCTGCAGTTGTCGCTGGAGAGACCTGCCAGAGTTTTGGGCATTAATTTTGCATATGAATACGGACCATGGACAAATAGATTTGCCAGAGCTAAGCAAGACTATGTTGTGGCTCGCTACATCTGCGACATTCATGCTGCACGCTCTGTCTGTTAGGTCAGGTCCAGGTCTATCCTCCTTTACACCTTTAAGCACTCATCCCTCAGTGGAGTACAAGTTTGCGAGTCATCGCATTGTGGCATCAATTTTCACATTAATTTCGCTTCCAGCTTCGGACATGCTCAATTAGCTAACACTGTTTGGCTCATTAGCAACTCGAGCCTGCAGCCGAACGCCAGTCCAGCAATTGGAGCCAGTTCCAAGCACATGCAGCGTTGCAAAGAGGCCATAAGAGCAATAAAGTACTTGCTATACAGCAGCACGTCGACCAGATAAAGGGAAGATTCAATTTGCATGGCGTAGCCCAAATCTAAATTTGAGTTTGAGTTGCCTTTGACTATGCTTGAAGTAATTAGAGAATGTTACGTGTGGAAATAAGAGAAAAGCTATTTCGATTTGGCTATTTATTCATTATATATTCATTGTATTGCTACTATTATACATTACTATTAATATTTTCATAATTAACACAATTGACATTATCATTCTAATTAAACAATTTGTAAACTCGACTTGGAAATTCAAATAAAAATGTTTGTATATTTCGTATAAATATTTGCATTTTGTTAGAATAAAATGTGCAGCTCAAAAGTATGCAGCACTGGGGAAATAAGCCGTAAAACGCCCGTAAATCGTCTCAATAAATTTGAAAATCTTTTACTATTTGCATTTTGGCATATCGCTCCGGCTTCATTAGGCAACTCACAAGTAAATCAACACACTTGCCAGACAAGCATAAAATTTTTCAAATGATATACAACAACTTACCTGAACTCTCTCTCTCTCAATGTGTGTGTAGATGCATGTGAGTGTGAGAGAGTGTTTGAGTATGTGTGTGTGCGTGTGCGTGTGTGTGCTAGAGTTGCCAACGCAGCAGCAGCAGCTCATTGTCGTGTGTGTGTGGTGTTTGTTGTTGTTGCTGCTGCATTTAAGTAAAATGAATTGCCTGCAATTTATTTTTGTTGCTTATCATATAAATTGCACTCGCCTGCAAGTCATTATTTGGCACATTTGCGCTCAATGGCTGCACATTGCCTGAACGCCGCCCACAACCGAAATTTGTGGCAAGTGGGCGTGCCAGCATGTATGTGTGTGTGTATGTGTGTGTGTATGTGTGTGTGTGTGTTTGTGTGTGTGCGCGTGACGAACCGGAAGCCCAGAGATATGCGCCGGCAAGAACAATAGCAACAACTACAATTTGGCCAACTGAAGATGCTGCCCAGGTGGCCTTTGCACTTGGCTGCATTTTGAAGCCAAGGCAATGCCTGATGGAAGCCAGCAAAAGCAGAGCAGCCAAAGGGCAAAGGTTGCAAAATGGCCATTGGGGGATTGGGAATATGCCCGTAACTGGCACTTGAGCAGTTCAGCAAATGCTTCTTCTTTTATTTACCACTTGCAACTGCCGCACAAATAAATTTCCGGGTTTTTCTTTATATTACAGAGAGCCAAAAGGCAAATGCAAAGACAACAAAAATAGCAGGAACTATTTACGTTATGTATTTATTTTTTATTTATCTATTGGAATTTGTTTGCGTTAACATGAAAGTCAAAAGCGGCAAGATTATTTATTTATAAAATTTGTAAATTATTTTTTAATTATTAATTAAACATGTTATATTATATTTTATTACTTTAATTTTTTTTTAAAAGAAAAACTGCTAAGAAATAATCATTACAGAAATATTTATTTGAATTATTACTTGCATTATTAAGTAAATCATTTTGCGCTTCAGTATCTGAAGTATTGAAATCTCACTTGCTTATGACGAAAAGATTTCACTTACAGATTCCAACTTACAGATTCCAACGAGTAATGTAGCTTACTAAAACTAAATTTAATTTTACTGCCTCTCAATGGAAATAAAATTCCTCTTTCTTACTTATTCTTAAGGGAATACTTCCAACATTCACAATCCATTTAAACTATTTTTTAGTTAGCCAATGGAATTCGTATGCCAACAAATTGGCTAGAGAATTGTACAGGAATTATATTACAAATGCAATTGCAATTAACTTGTCTGATTATTGGGTCAGATAAGAATGACATTTACGAATTGCGCAGTACACAAAATAAAACAATAAAAATAAATAAAAAATGAAAAGAAAAAAATATATATTAAAAATATACAAATGCGGTCTTGTGGCCGTGAAAACTGCGAGAGACCAGAGCAGCGATTTCATACAATACGACGTACATGACCCATTAAAGTACGTCCTATCAGCATTTGTTTTTTATAATTACCTTGCCCAACAAAAAATATATTTACAAATTATGTTGTCGACTTTAAGCGAACAGCTAAATTCTACAATTAAATTTAAATAGAATTGAAAAAGTTACTTAATATTTTTAGAATTTCAACAAATCTCAAAGTTCAGTTGAGCTTTACAAAATACTTGTATAATCTATAAATATTGAATTTTTTTAATTTCTTATTTTTATTCCACCAATTGCTCAATATTTTATTTAGTCGATAAGCTTTTGCCGAGCATTTGCTGCATATATAAGTAAGCTGCGTGTTCTTTGAATCTTCAGAGCATCCATTAAGCTTGCAGCGTCAATAAGAATGAATTTCAAGTACTGTGTAAGTGTATAAAAATATATGTATATAAATTGATGCGCTTTTACTTTTGCTCTCATCTTACGCTCTCTCTTAATCTATATATCGCTCTCTCTCTCTCTCTCTCTCTCTCTTTCTCGCTCTTTTTCTGTCTCAGTTACTGTTGTTATCGCTGCTGCTAGCCGGCGCCAGCGCTAGCCCGACCCATGAACCATCCACACGACCAACGCTGCCGCCATGTACGCCATGGTGTGCCGGCCAGCCGACGCCGCCTCCCGGTGCTATTAACTAAGCTGATGTGGGGAAAGATACTATAATCTGCTGCGCGCTGCTCCCCACACAGAGCCAACATGTGTTGGTAGTCGTTTATTATTATTATTTTTTTTTTTTCGTAATTATTTCGTACCATTTGCTAAAACAATTAAACTCGCATAAAGTATACAAATAAGTTTCTTACTGGTAATCTTCTAATGCTCACATGGCTGCGAACCTTTCAGTAATTAGTATGGTTTTTTATGTCCAACGCAAAACACACATAAAGAGCGCGAGATTTCATTGCCTGCGAATTGAAATAAACCGTTGAGTTTAGAGTTGCGTTTAGGGTCAGCATATAACAGCAAAATACTCATGAGCAAACACATGCGCATAGCACTCGTACCTACATTTGTATACAATTTGTGTGTGTGTGTGTGCGTAGTTAGAATCCAAATAATAGCTTGCCTAATTGAACGCGCTCTCGTTCTCTTTGGCTGTCGCTGCCTCGCTTACTCTGTCTCACTCTTGCTTCCATTTAAATTCCACTTGACCACCATACTGACTTTGGCTGTCGCTGCCTCGCTCACTCTCCCTATCTTTCTTTATTTCTCACTCTTGCTTCCATTTAAATTCCACTTGACCATCATACCTACATACATGCCATTACAAATGTCATCAAAGAAAACAAAAATAGTGCAAAGCAGCATTATAAATACCAAAGGAAAGCAAGACACAAATCGAGAGCACAACGCAGTGCACTCTCTGATGAGTGCGAGCAGCACAAATAAATATGCCGCTTAAATGCACACGAATGCGCTCACACACACACGCAAACGGTATGAGAGTGTGATCGCGTATAACGAAAATAAGAGCAGCGCTAACATAAACGAAAACGCTCGCAACAACAGCTAAATGTATTTTAAGGGCAAATTACTGAATTGCAACTGCAGTCAACTCTCCAATACAAGATATGTATGTAATGACATGTACATGCAAGACAACGACGAGTGAAAAGAAACTCACTCAACTCTCTTGTACGTTCCCATATAAAATAAAGTGTAGGATCAAAGCAAAGCCAGTCTCTTAAAACATTTACATTGAGGTTCCAAAAGAGACGGTGTGCGAGTAGGACAACAGCCTAAGTCATATTTACCGCCACAATTCGATATGCATTAAATTTGCTATAGTTTCTTTTCGTACTCAGTAAGAAGTCTCATTTTTATCAAACATCATTGAATGTTTTTATTAATATCATTTATTGAACATTAATATTTTGTCCGGGATGTACGCAAAGTCGTGCTGCAACTAAAAGCGGTGATGATGTGGATAATGTTTCTGATTATGATGTTGATTGTGATGTGGATTATGATGTGGGTTGTGTTGTGGTCTATGGTATCCACCTCGATTGCCACCACCGCCACCGCGTCGACCATATTGCGGCAATGCCAAAGCAGTAGCAAAAACCGCAATTAGCGAAAATAGAATTATCTGTTTTCAAAAAAACAAAATTGTTAACGATATACTCAATATGTTTCACGGAAACACTATACTAACCAACAGTCTCATGACGACGACTCTCTCAACTATGAACTCTAAAGTGGACTGTGCTCGGCTTTTAAAGTCAGAAATCTCAACTGCCGCAGGCACTGTAATCATAGCCATACATAATTTATACCTAAACAACTACTACATCAAAACCCAAACAACAACGCACTTATCTACATTTATGCGGGTCGGCTTATCTGCAGACTAACATATGCACTCGAATATGCTGGAATACCCTAATGTGTATTTTGACCTGTGTTTCCATTTCAACTGTTAGAAAAATTAAATATTGCGCACCATAAAATTGGATTGGCTTTGGCCCTTTCCTATTCTTCAACAAGGCATTCAAGTGCCATGCGCTTCACATATGTTAGTCTATGAACATACCTAAGTTGACATCTGGCATCCCTTATGAGCAATTGACACATTCAAGGGCAGCCACATATACGATAAAGTGTTCTAGCAGTCCACGCATATCTTAGGAGCAGAGCAATATTTTTCCATATCAGTGCGGCTGTTGAGTGTGTTGAGAAAGACTGAGCATAGTTTCTGAGAATGGTTTTCAATAATAAGCAAGATATTTTTCAATTTTGCTAAACTTTTAGTTAAAAAAGTTTATCAACGTTTATTGATCTTAATAGCCGGGGCGTCCGTGTCCTCCATGACCGTGTTGATTGTGTCCACCGGGTCCGAAACCTTGTTGTCCGTGTCCGCCTGGACCGAAACCTTGCTGACCGCGTCCACCTGGTCCGAAACCTTGTCCACCTGGACCGAAACCTTGTTGACCGCGTCCACCGGGTCCGAAACCTTGTCCACCTGGACCGAAACCTTGTTGACCGCGTCCACCGGGTCCGAAACCTTGTTGTCCATGTCCACCTGGACCGAAGCCTTGTTGACCGCGACTACCGGGGCCGAATCCACCATGCTGAGGTGCTGCCAGAACAGCCACGATCAGGGCAAAGAATACGATCTTTGAAAGTAAATAAGAGAATTCATAAGTTTGTGATAGCAATCGAAGGCTCTTCTACGGAACTTACGAATAATTTCATTTTAGTTTTTAGTATGCAGCACTTCCAAAAAAGTTCTAACTGCAAAGCATCCAACGACGGGCCTTTTTATACCCGGCAATCGTGAGAGATTGGCGTCAAAACAATTGCAAAATAAAAACAAACAACGGAAAAAACAAATTTATTTCTATATATACATGTATATGTATATATATATAAATATATTTAAATGTAGTCGTCTCTAATCATTTACAGCAATACATACAAACATATATGTATATACGTAAGTCTGGAGCTTATCACAATCGTCTCCCAAAGGAATGGAAGTGACGTTGGCAACGACCAAACTAAGCGACGAAAACAATCAAAATGATTATATGAATCAGCTAAAATATATATACTGTACACATAAGAAAAAAAAGCCCCCAAAAAGAAATAATATTTATATACAATTTGAACTCAAGTTCACTTAATAAATATTACATGTCTGCTGGAAGAGTAAATAAAACATCAATTTAATGAAAACAAAATCACTTTTAATTTCATTATTAAATTAATTAATTAAATTAAATAAATATATATATTTTTGATGTATATTGAATTTGGAGTATCTTTCTCCGAATCTGGAGAATCTGCATACACTTTTGTAATATTCTAATAGAACCAAGCGAAAACATTAGCCATGCGAATTCGCTTTTCGAATTGCAAAGATCAGTTAAAATACTCTATATGTCATTGGGCATACATTTTCACAAAGTCATTATACATTGCCATCGTGTTAGGGTATAGATTAGGATATACATAAATAAGTATTTAAAGTGTGTGCATATGAATTTCAGACAAGAGTTTTGTCCGAAAAATATGAAAAAAAAAAAAATACTTACAAGGAATGAAAAAATACCTCATATACTCTTTTCTTATTAATAATATTTATTAATTTTATTTTTTTAATGTAAAAATTGTTTATATTTTAATCCATCCGCCTCACGCAAGGTTTAAGGAAATTAAGTAAATACATTAAATATTTAATACAAAATTTATAAACTAAATAAATATATATGTATGTGTTTACATATGTACATGTAAGAATCCACCTTAATTTTAACACTTTAATAAAAAGGGGCAGGAGGTGTGGGCGTGTTTCAATTTTGGAAAAAAAAATTCGAAATTATAAAAAACTCATACGAATATGTATGCAAACTTTCAAGCTTCTATCTCTTCAGGGACAAATTATGCTAAAAATTGGGGCATTTTAGTAGTGCATTTTAGTAGTGCCATAGTGCCTACGTAAGTTAATATAGTTGGCATAATCAAAATTTGTTTTTTTTTTTTTTTTTTTTTTTTTTTTTTTTTGAATTAATATACTTCAGATTTATTAATTTCTGTTTTTTTTTTTTTTTTTTTTTTTTTTTAATTTTATTTACATTTATTATTATATATATTTTTTTAAATGTTATATATATTTTTTTTTAAATATTATTTTTTAGCTTGTTAGACAATGATTAGAATTAAATATATATAAGCTCTGAAATTAAGAGTTACCTAACATGCTTCGTGGCAATTTTGATTGAATAAGACACAAAAAATGGGCAAATATTACATATAATGATCTTGCAGTATTGTAGAACTGTTCAAATATAGCGCTATAAGGGTACATTCACTAAAATCAGCTTCATTGACTTCTTTATACATTAGCTAAAAACAGATTAATACGCAGATTTCACATCGCATCTGAGTACTCAATGTATTCAAAGCCAAGGCAAAAACAAAGAAGAATAAATATACATAGAAACATGTGATATACTCTAAATGTATGTATATTTAATAAGTAACAACATATATTTGAATATCGTTAGGCTTTACGCTCTATTGAAGTTTCAATGCTTAATAACCGTGTCCATGAGGATTGTGTCCACCACCAAAGCCATGAGGATTATGTGCACCACCGAAACCATGTGGATTATGTACAGCACCGAAACCATGTGGATTGTGTCCACCACCGAAGCCATGCTGACCATGAGCACCAGGTCCGAAATCTTGATGACCGTAGCCACCTGGTCCGAGGCCTTGATGACCAAATCCACCTGGTGCGAGGCCTTGATGACCGTATCCACCTGATCCGAAGCCTGGTTGACCAAATCCACCATTATGAGGGGCAGCCAGAACAGCCACGATCAGGGCAAAGAATGCGATCTTCGCATGTAAATAATAGAATTCACAATTATTTTATGTCAATCGGAGCAACTTCTGCACAACTTACGAATAATTTCATTTTACAAATTGTTTTTTTCGATTTTACTTTAGCACTTTCAAAAAAGTTCTAACTGTACAACATTAAAGAACGCGCCTTTTTATACCCGAAAATCGTGTGCGATTGCCGTCAAAACAATGGCAAAATATAAACAAATACTGGAAAACCCATACTTTAAAAAAAATGTGTGTGTACATAGTGTAAACAATATGTTTATTAACATGAATGTATATGTTAATGCTTATATGTAAATTTTATTATACATAGGTCTGGCGCTTATCACAAGTAACAAAAGTACCGCTGGCAATGAAAGACTAAACCGGAATTCCGAAACAATCAAAGTGATGATAAGAATTTATAATATTATGTATTGCTTTGGGAAATTAAAACAAATATATATATGCTAATCAAGTGGATTCAATGAAATTCTGTAAATTACATGCTACATAGTTGAATGCGCATGAACAGACGGGGATATACATTTCTTATGTTGATCTGTCATGTCTCCTTCTATTTTCACTACATTATTATGCCATGAGCTATGTTTTAAACATACTTGAAATTATAATTATATATATATATATTTGATTTGTGAGAAACATATAAAGTTCTTGTGTAGCATAAACATAATTTGTTAGCATACTTTGAAGCAGCTGCTAATATTAAACAGGCGACAAAGTTGTCGAAAATATGAGACTGAACACAGAGCACATCAATAATGCGATCCACAAACATAATTTGCTTAAAGCAATTCACATGTTATATATTGAACATATTAGAGTGCTATAATATACATTTAAAATAGTTATATTACAAATTGAATTTGCAGTATTTAAAAAATACATATATCTGCCTTAATTTCATGGCTGGTATCATCAAGATCTTGAGCTCGATATGCCATAGGTGTACGATTATTGAGTGCGATAGTTCTTTAACTATTCAATCCCCTTCCTCGCTTCGTCTCTCTCACTCTCACACTCTCTATCACACACACACACATATATTCATAAGAAGCTGTTGCAGTAAACACAACTAAATTATTGGCGTAACTAAAGGCACACGGTTTTAAGCTATTTAGATTGATGGCGCAGCTTATGGCATTGCTCGATTTTGACTATCGAAATCCAGTACAACAATTCTAGTGGTAAATAGTAAGCATAATGAATCGCAAGCGCCGTTGCCGGGAATAACTGAAAGTGGCTTTTGAAATAATTTCCCCACAGCTGATGCGTTTGCATAAATCCATTTAAGGCGTTCCACCACTGTCAGAGCTGGCGGAGGGTGGATGGAGTGGAGCCTCCACTATGGCAGCGATAGCTGAAGCGAGCTAATTAAAAGCGTTGCCACTTAAATTGTAAGAAAATGTTGCACAGCTTTGTAAAGGATTTGCCATTCACAGCAGTATATCCGCATTCAGATACACATCCGCATCCGCATTCAGATACACATCCGCATTCGCATTCGCAACAGCGACAGCGAGTCGAGTTTTTAATGTTTAACGATTTGTTTTCTTGTCGTGTCGTGATTTGCTTTTGGGGACTTAGATGAATGCATTAAATATTGAAATTAATGGATTTGCCGAGCGCAACAATTTCATTTGTACTCAGCTCAGCTCAGCTCAGTTCAAGTATTCTGTTTAAGTAACTGATAGTACTATCACTTGCCCTATCACAATACAAATGTTTTCCTTAATCAACTCTACTTTATATACATATTTATATTATAGAGGTATATAGAGCTATATATACTTTAACATTTTCTTTGCTCTATAGATGAGTGGCCTTTGCCAGTTTGTTCAGCGCTATTTCTTAGGTATTTCCTTTGCAAATAGTTGCAAACTGTGTACAGAAATTATATGAAAACATATTTATTATTATTATTTTTTGTTTGTGTATGTAGAACAGGTAGATACCCTGTAGTCATAATTTTATATTATTGTATATGAATCTATTTTATAAATATTGCATATTAAAATTATTTATATATTTGCTATAAACAAGATTTATTTTATACTCTGTAAATACCCTGTAAAATACGAGTTCAAATAGAAAACTAGTTTTCAAACTCATCAATTGACTTTTAAATACTATTTACTTTCCATACAAGTAATTTTTCGAAATATGCACGAATACCCTGTAAATACCCTGTAAGGAATTTAAAGTTTATATTTTTATATAAATTTAAATTCATTAAATATTTTGCAAAATTTTATTTACAAATATGACTGACTAAAACATACTCTGTAAGTGCAAAGTCTCACAGAAATCAATTTTAAGTAATGCACCTGCTTAAAGTGAAATAGATCGACTCTCTAATACCCTGTACTTATCAAGTTTTGAAGTTTAATTTTGTAGCTTAGCGTTCATCCACTTTTTTTCTTCTTTCTTGTCAAAAAGTTGATTAACTTTGGCATACTCTCAGCCACTTTCAAGCTGAAAGTCTTCTAGCCAACAATATTTTCAATCAAAAGTAGCTGCATTCAAACGAGACTTTGCCAAGTTGTTGTTGCATGTGCCCTGTGCTGCATGCTATCATTTGGTTACCTTTCGCGTTTTCCCTTTTGTTGCAATTTCGCTTTAGACAGGAACATGCATAACATAAATTTCGCCTTTAAATGCATGGAATATAGCGAAAATTCTATGCATTTTATATAATGCCATTGCCAGTGGCCATGCAGCCACATATATATTTGTATCTACATATGCATAGCATAGCTATATAGACATACACATACACATATATATATATATGCATATGTATATGTGTATATATTTATTATATGCTCGTATGCAGATCTGCCTTTGCATTGGACGCCAAATGCATTCAGCGGCATCTTTGAATATGCTCAGCTCCCACCCTGTCTCAAATAGCACTCGTCACCCGATATTCAGCTCTTGCTGCTCCTTAATCCAAAATGTGCACTCAGCACGCGTTCATTTGATGCGTAGCCGTATGAGCAAGATATATTCAACATGTAAATATAAGCTGGCAACTAGGAACTGTCTTTATCATCTTCTTTTTTTTTTTTGTGCTCTCCGGCGTGGTCTACATGCATAAAACATGCCACATGTATCAGCTTGCCCCACGCAGGCAGAGTGAGAGAGAGAGAGGGAGAGAGGGAGTGTGGGAGTGTGGGAGTGTGGGACAGCGAGAGAGTTAGCATAAAACTTGTCAGTCGCCAGGGCAAGGTGCGTGCACACACACACAGCACTGGGAACTAGCCAAGGGCAGGACCTGAGGATTCATGACAGCCAAGGACCCAACTGCTAGCTGTTGCCATTTCCGTCTCATTTTCAATAAAGCTCGCAAAACAATTTTAATAAACAAAAGAAATAATTTTCAATGCACTTTGTTACAATAGCAGCAGCAGCAGCAGCAGCAGCAGCAGCAGCAGCAGCAACAGCAGCAGCAGCAACAGCAGCAGCAGCAATGAGACACATGCGCCCACATTGCTCCTATGGCAGGAGAGACAAACAGAGACAGAGACTGCAAGCGCAGGACGCAGGGGCCAACCTTAGGGAAGGCAATACCAAAAATTGGTCCTCCAACAACGCTTCACATAGTTGGCAGCAAAAGTTACGTGCGACAGCCACCCCGCGTCCACGCTCAACTTTTCGTGGCACTCAAACCAACACGACAAATTCCAAACACACACAAAACAAAAAAAAGAAAAGTTGAAATAAAAAACAATATAAAATATACCATTGTAAAATAAAATAAAACTATATGGAGTCAAGTTGTGTATAGGCGTACCTTTGCATACGCTATAAAAAATAAACGGAGAGTTACATATATTAAGGGGAATTTTCTTAACGAACCTGCAAATCAATTTATGAATCTTAATTTACTATGAAAAATAATTTCTTTAATTTCTTTTATTTTTTTTTTGTCTTGGGTTAGTATCCCTCTGTCATTTCTACTAACTTGCATAACAATTCTCCTTTGTTCATATTTGCTTTTTTATTTTTGGTATTGTCTTTTAGTTTTCTTTATGTGTCTTTGTATAACTTTAATCTGACTTTTATATTTTATATCTGTGTTTGTCGATCGCCTTCTTTTTCCTTCTTCTTACACATTTTTTGTCTATCACTCTCACTCGGTAATCCCTTAGATTATATTTATGTGTTTGTCGATCGCCTTCTCTTTCTTACATATTTTTTGTCTATCACTCTCACTTGTTTATCCCTTAGACTGCCTCGCACATTCCCTGCTGTGCCTCTTTTCCTGCCTGTCTACTGTCTTATTTTAACACTTCGTTTTTACCTATTATTCACCATTTCTCTTGATATATTTTCGTTCAATTTTCTCATTTTCAATATTTATTTCCTTATCTTTCTCTCTTTGTCAAATATATCTTATAGTCCCCATTATTTTATCTCTGTTATTTCTCTCTTATTGCTCTATCTCTATCAATTTCTCTGATTATATCCAATATATCCAATACATAGAATCCTTTCCATTTCCTATTTATTCACATAGTCTATAGGCTTTTCATGCACTATCTGACTCAACTGTCTGTGTTGGCATTGAAAAAATTGCCAAACCTCTGACTGCTTCGGCCCTTCTTGCAGGAGGGGGGGAGGGGGTGTATCACTGGAATGGCTGGCAATGTTGCAGCAAGTTCTGTTTCGAAATTGGCTTATTTGGTATTTTTATGCGCCCGGAACATACACACACACACACACGCACAGCCGCATGCCCCGCGCTGGCCTTTGTTTTGTAATTGTTTTGAAAGGGGACGGCAGTAGGCAGCAAAAGTTAACGTCATTGTTGCTGTTGTTGCTGCTGCTGCTGCTGCTGCTACTGCGATGTCGGCAAGGCTGCAGCCGCAGCAGAAGGACGACGTCCTGGACGTGCAGAACGACATTAGCGGCAACTGTTTTGAGTGCTCCTTCCGTTGTCGGTTCGTTCTTTATAGTCGACTACCCGTTCGTCTCACCACCCAACCACCCAACCACCCCACTGCCCACTCCACCGCCGTCCATTCGCTTGGCTTTCAAGTGGCATTCGAGTGGCAGCCATTGTGCACATTATGACGGAACTTTGTGTCGCAAAATGCAAATATTTGAAAGGTAATTGAATTTGAACTTTGCTCGCTCGAGGTTGGCCATAGTTCTTGTCGTTAGTCGGGGTTTTGGGGCTATTGCCTGCGACCTTAAAGTGCGAACTACATCGACAGGCTGGCAGGCTGGCAGCAGGCTTAAAGCGTTGCAGTTGCCAAATATTTGCCAATCGGTTTAAATGTTTTATTTACATGATCCAAACGGTCAACACCAGGCGATTCCAAAACAAACCGAATCGGGCCCAATATTAAACTGGTAACATCACTAGTTCGTTTACTCTCTCTCTCTCTCTCTCTCTCTCACTCTCGCTCTGTTTGCTATACAAATTATAGCCAGTTTACACTCGTATATGCCCCGAAAGCAACAACAACAACAACAACCTCACACAGTTGGCATATTTTCGAGACCAAAGCCAGCAGCATTTTCAAAGGCATAAAATGTGCATGCAATTTGATCCAATACAAAACCCAGAGGGCAATTGGGGTTTTAAGGGAAATATTCATATATATACACATATATACATACATATATTTATATGTATATATATATGAATTTCTGAACTGTCTTTAGCCTCAGTTTCTGTCTGGTCAAGCCGCAGGTGTATTCAACAATAAATTGTGTTGAAAATAAACAATTATACATCTATCCAGACATTGAGTCTGCCTTGGTCTCTGTTTTGCGGGCCTTTGGCTTGAGGGCATTTGCTCACTTTCATTTCATAATTATTTGCATATAAATGGTATATGTATTTAGTTATTTATTTGTATAATATTATTATTTTATCGACGAGTTTGTAATTTGCCAAAATGCTGCCTACAAAGGCACATTGAGTGCTTGTTATTAAATTTTAAAATTTTAGTTTGTAAATAAATTGATTTGAATTTTCTTGATAAATTATTAATATTTTGTAATTATATTAAATAAAATTTAGAATATAGCTAAAATTATTTTAGACTTACCAACTGCAGATGTTCTCTAAATCCATCAATGCTTCACTTCATTTTAATATTAACTATAATTATTATATATTTAAATTTCAAACTTTTTTTAAGTATACATATTTTATAATAATTATTATTACTTTAATATTTTTTCATAATTATTTTGTGGCACACTTTACCATTTTTTTTGCATTATTCATAATATTTACATTGCAAACACTTTTATACATTATTAAATATTTTAATCCTTTTAGCTTTATCCACGCAATTGAATTCCATTTAAATTAGCAGTGTATAAACATGAAAATGTTAAAAAAGAAAAACAGAAGTAGAAAATTATTGTAGTAAATTAGAAAAAAATGTAAATGGTTTTTATGCTGCTCACAAAGGACAAAAGTTAACTGAGCAACTTCGCTCAGTGACTGGAGGCTATAAAGATCTGTATAAAAACTTGAGTTTAATTCCGAACATTATGAAAAACTTGTCAAAGCAGCAAAGAAATGCAAAGAAAATGATAGCAAATAGGAAAATCCACCTTGTAATGGCTGTGACTGTGATGTGATTCAGGCCAACAGACATCAAACGCAAAGACCAAACCTAATTAGCACAACAACAACAACACGCACAGGTAAAAGAGGCGTTTGTGCTAGAGGCGTGGCTCTGTGACGCATTGCAGCAACAGCAGAAGGCACTAGGTTCACTAGTTCCATGTTCCAGCTTCAGTCTCAGAGACATCAACAAAAAGCACAAAGGGCTAACGCGTCAGCTCGTCAGCTTGTCCATTGCTCTAAATTTCCTGCACAGCGGGAAATTAAATTGAAATATAATTAAATTTCACACATTGCCGCAAAAGTGTGGCAAAAAAAAAAAAAAAAAAACCGTTGCACATTTTGTTGATCGTAATTATGAGAATGAATGACAGACGAGCACAACAACAGAATGTGGTTCAAGTGCTGCACAAGCAAAGTACTGCACGTTGTCCTTGTGCGTCAAGTCAAGTGCAGGAACAATAAAGGACTATGCAAAAATGCGAAATGAGTGCATGAAAAATAAATGCATAACAGCAGTTACACTGCAAACAATTGCATGGCTCATGAAAAAAGGCATTTAAGAATAAAAATCTAGAAAATTTAAAGTGATTTTCTTGTAGTTTACAACAATTTGAATTTGAAACAATTTTAAAACTGTTTTGATTGATTCGATGGAAAGCCTCTACAATTTAAATCTAAATTTTGGGATGATTATCTTTTTGTATCAAATCTATCTATTTTTGTATTCAAATCTATTTTAAGGTTTTAGAGCATACAAAAAAGTCAAATTATTCAAATTATTATTTTCAAATTATTTGCAAGCCAAGCTAAAATATATATATTAAAGTCACATAGATTTGGCAGCAGCAGTTGAGAAAATCAGTCAAAATCAATTTGAGTCGAAATATTAAATTAATATGACATTAACACTGTCAGATTCCATTAACAAGAACTGCTTCTCCCTTTACATCGTCATGCTATGTTATTAACAGTATTATGCGCTGTTCATAGCATAACCTCCACTCTGAGTAACACTAGGTCACGATCACTGTTAAAAGACTCCGTGGGTCACGATGGAGTAACCGAGTCTTTTAACAGTGACACTAGGTTATGCAAAGCGGTCTGTTAAGTTAACAGTGAAACGTTACGGGGGTTTGGCGTGCTTAAGCTTGATGAAAATTAGACAATTTTGGCACTGTTAACTATCTTAAAACTAGTAGACTTAATTAAGGCGATTCAAGTTGCCAATTTTAAGTTCTATATAGATTCACGAATCTGACAATGTAAAGGTTTTTAAAAATTTTGTATTCTATGCCGTTTTCTAGGCAGTTATTGCTGAAGGTAATCCACTGACCGCCTTCACTTTCGTTTCAATAACGGAACTGCTTTTTGCGTAACCTATAGAGTCTTTTAACAGCATATTCTTTCTACTTTCGCTTTTATACTCTTTCACTTAATTTACGAAATATTTTAACTTAATAAATATTGAAAAATAATAATAATTATTAACTTTTAACTAAATCATATTTAGAAATAATAAAAGTGTATAAATTTAATAGTTTAATAATAATTTAATAATTAAATACAAATTAAAAATTTATAAAAAATGCAATAATTTTTTAATAAATACAAATCTATCTGCAAATCATAGATATGCAAATCACACCTCAATTATAGATTATTTTCTTTTTTTTATTTATTTAATTTTCTATATTTCGCTCAATAATTGAATAAAAATCTACATATTTTTATGCTTATATAAATTACGCCTATTATACAAGTTGAGCTCTTTAATGCACTTTAAAAATCCAAGCAGACGCCTCAAATCGATTTGATGTGCTTTTTTTTTAATGCCAGCATCATCCAGTCTATTCATTTTATTGTCGTTGTTGTTGTGCCGATAATTAATGTCGCGTCTGATAAAGTTCGCTTATTTTTTTTTTTTTTTGCTGCAGACAAATTCTTTTTTTTTTCTCTTTTTTTTTTTTTTTTTTGGTAAGGGTAGGCGTGTCCTAATTGGGCTCTTGTAAATTTGACAGCCTGATTGAGTTGCGTACGAGCGGCAATTGTGCTGCAGTATTTAATGGCTTTGAGTAGTGAGTGTGTGTGTTTGTGTGTGTGGAGTAGCTGACGCTACAAATGGCGTTACATTAGTCAAAACAGGGGACAATGCTTGGCGTGGACATCATGCAAAAGCGAATCTCGCTGGGCCATTCAAAATTTTGATTCAATATTTCGCTGGACACTTTTTTTTTTTTTTTTTTTGTGGCTAGTGTCGCGTCGCTGTTGCAAAAAGCAATTGCCACACACTCACACACACACACACACACACTAGCTGACCAGGGCTATGGTCTGGACAGGCCACGCCCACAGCACGCCCCCGCGCTCGAGCGACAATCGAGCGCTAAGCGTCGCTAGATTGCAATTAAAATCGATTTTGTACTTTGATCGGCACATTTTGATTGCCAAAGCTGTCGTCCAGCCAGAGAGCACGCCCACACACACACACCCACACACACACACGTATGCTCCCTGCCCCGTGTTGCCTCTCATGTGCTCTCATGTGTTGACGTCTATTGTCAATTTGTGTCTGTCAACGTCTGAGCAGCGTTACGGCATGCCTTCATCCTCTCAGCATCCTCCACGCATCCCCTACTCGAGTTCGGCGGAACGAACAAATTTTAATGAAATTAGAAATTTGCACGCGTCGAAAGCGTCAAACTGAAAGCGATGCCATCGTTCACAAACTCTGACCCGCCCCGCCCCTCGCCACTGCTCTGTCTGACCTCTCCCAGCCTCCCATTTCCCCTGCCCCGCCATACACCTTCTATTACATGCCAATTGCAAGCATTTTGTGACTTTGATTGCCGTCGGCTGTCTTTTAGCCTCACATCGTCGCTGCTGCGGCTTCAATCTCTTAATCAAAAGCTCTTACTGCCCCAGCCACGCTTCGTTCGGCTAAAATTTAACATCGAATTCCATGCCGATAATTGTTAGGCATGTATTGTATCGTAGCTGAGCGCTAACAAAAGAATTGACTCAGCTGCAATTTGAGCAGATGTGATTTAAAGTCTTTTATTTTAATTTATATATGGGCAATTCTCCAGAAAGGTCAACCACAGCCGAAAAATTCAAAGTCAATAAATGCATTGTCTTATAACATTTTTTTATAGCGAATATATTAAATTTAACTAATATAAACCAATTTTAAATATATTCATTACCCATATCGAAATATTGACACCCAAAGCTGAACAAGCGCGGAAGTTCAGTTTTGAGCATTATAGCACCAATTATAGTGCTCATCAAGAGCTATAAGATCCACTATTTGTCAGAATAAAAAATTGTTTTGGCATTAGTTTTTTTTTTTACTTTAAATGCGTATATATTTTTTTTTATAACAAAAACACATTAAAATTTTTAGCCTGATTATCTTATATTAGACTAATGCGCAGAGTCAACATGCATTAACTAACATCAATATTTCTATTTCAGCAATAGTATTAATAACGGTGTTTGTGTTTCATCAGCGCCCTCAGTCAATGCAATGATTAATAACAAAATTCAGGTAGGCTATATATAACAATATAACTGCGTTTGCTTTTATCTTTTTGGTCAATTTGTTTTGCTCTCTGGCTGGAAATGGCATTAACACCTCAGTCCGACAACTCGGGACTACCTGGACTACCAAAAAGTCAAATCAATTTCAAGCATTTTGCACGTTTTTCTTTTTTTTAAGTTTCACATTTTGCATTTCCATTTCAGTCGAGTGTGGGCAAATGTGGGGGGAACTGTAGCTAGTAAATGGCCAACGAGCAGGCCAATAAATTCAGCCAAAGCGACGCATCAATAAACCGTTAAATAGCGGTAACAATTTCTTTGGTTTCCATTTTTCTTTTCTATTTTTTTTTTCTTTTTCGTTGGCCTTTTGAAGTTTTGGCGCCCTCTGATTTATGTGTCTCTGATGTCTGCGATTTTTCAAGCTCGGGTAATTTGATTTTTGCATACATATATATATATATATAGAGAGATTTTATTTTTTGTCCCTATTGGCCAAACTAGCTCTAGCTAGCAAAGGCAACCACCGCCCTCAGTGGAGCCATCGACACCTGCCCCGTCTTGGGCAACGTATTCGATTTGGCAATTTGATTTGTATCTTCGTAATGGAATTTGCTTGTGCACAATTGTTAGCGGCTGCCCATCTGCAGATACATGAGCATAGCCAGCATAGCTCAAGCTACTGAAATCTTGTCTGTCTGTGGCACACGTGCACAACTGCAGCTTGTCACGCCACCTGGCGGTCAGATTGGATAGCACGCATGTTTGATTTTCTGTTAAATAGCAGATTATTCGAGCGTACAAATTTTCTTGTAGCAGGCAACACTGGCACGTCGAATTTTTCGCACGCAAAGAGAGTTCAAAATAGAACAAACTATAATGTAGATATATATATTCAGAATAGTTTGACAAAATGTATAGAGTGAAAACTATGCAGCGTGGAGTTGTGCATGTATCTAATTTGATTAGATTCTGTGAAGAGCATGGCAGAAAATTTATAAGAGAAAATTAAAAGAGTTGTATATGAATATCTAATTTATTTTACTTTTTTTTAGATATTTTTCATATGGCTTTGTTAAGCTGAAAGTAATTTCAATATATGATTATTGTACTTTATATATATATATATATTTTTTTTTTATGAATGAATTATGAAATTATGGTATTAATTGAATATCTAATTTATTTTTTTTTTTTTTAGATATTTTTCATATAACTTAGCTAAGCTGAAAGTAATTTCAATACATGATGATTGTATTTTATATATATATATATATATAAATATATATATATATATTTTTTTTTTTTTGCATGAATTATGAAATTATTGTATCAAATATATACTTTTTCCCAAGCTATAGTTGCCATATTAGCAATCGACAAAAAACACATCTCTTCTCCAAGTTCGAATCAATGCATTCACCTTGATCCAATTCATTCAGCTATGGGCTTTGGCTTAAAGAACTTTGTAGCGATCTGGTAAACATTGTCATAAACATCTATTAGTTTTATTTTATTTTATTTTATTTTTTTAATTTTTATTCAGTTTACTTGTCAGATAACTTGTCGACGATTGCCACGTGTCAATCACAGAAATGATTTCCGGGTCGGTATCGCTGTTGCGCAATGAGAACGAGAGAAGCTTAGTGCGGGCCACGAATGTCTCTCAGTGTCCCATTGTCGAGAATCCTCAAATCGTATTGATTAGCTATGCGAAGCGCTATATGGACATTGCCCGACTCATACGCTTAAAGTTTATAGCACAAGTGTGTCCCAAGCTACGCGTGGAAGCCCTAGAGCTGGCCATCATTCATGTGAAGAACACATACAATGTCAAGATGTATGAGGAGCTGTACCGTACACTCTGCACTGAGCGAGAGCGCAGCATGAGCGTTGCCGATAACGAAGCATCGTCTAGTTCGGGTCGTGCCTCCGGTAAATCGGCCAAAGCTAAGAAAGATAGCGTAGAGGCGCACGAATACGATGCCTACTGGGTGGAGGATAATACAATGGAGGCATCGTTGCTCTTGCAGGAGCTCGATGCTGAGCTGAACTTTAAGAAATCGAACTCGGGCAGCGCCTATGTGCGTCGCATTCTGGAGGAGATTGGCGACTATCACGTGAAGAGCGGAAATTTTCAATTGGCCGTAAAGTTCTATGCACGCGCCCGACCCTATTGCACCAGCAGCGATAATGTGATCAATATGTTTCGCAATCTGATACGAGTTTCCATTTTTATGGCCAACTGGTGGCATGTGCTCAGCTACATTGATGAGGCCAAACAGTATGCATTGGGTTATCCCATCTTGGCACGCTCTGTGCCCGCTCAACTCAGCTGTGCCGCTGGCCTGGCCAATATGGGCCTAAAGATCTATAAGACGGCAGCACATTGTTTCCTTTTGACACCCTACGATCAGTACGATTATAATAAGATTGTGGCGCCACAGGATGTGGCATTCTATGCGGGTCTATGCGGTCTGGCCACCTTGGAGCCAGACATGCTACAGCTGGGCTGTCTTAATTCCGAAAAATTTAAGCCCTTCTTTAATTTAGCGCCCATTATGTGGGATATATTAACAGAGTTTTTCAACAATGAATTCGAACGCTGTGAACAGCTGCTACATCAGCTTGAGAATCGTGTGCGTTTGGATATATATGTGGCACCGCATGTAGATGCGCTATATAGCAAGATTCAGGCACGCATTCAGGATAGAAAACATTCTTATGTTGCACCCACAACAACGGAAAGCAACACATCGTTGTCGGTGGAAACGAGAGTTACGCAAAAGGAAACAAGCATCTATTTTAAAGACGACGTGTAAGGCAAAGATAGTTTAAATGAATGAAAAGGGGGAACAGGGAGATCAAATAGATGGATGTTGAACCTTTTGATAAAGGAGTTGTGCTTTATGGAAATTATATGGTTACTATTCGGAATCCGTTCCAAATTTCGTTTCAATGCTGAATAAAAAATCACGGAGAAAAAGAGAAAACATAGATGCTCTTAAATGCCTGCTCTTTAATTTGTATGCGGGGTCTACCTCTCTTGAGTCTATATAACAGGGAGATGAGCTGAGCATTTAAAATGTGTATGTGTAGCTTTTTAGTGTCTGCTTAAGGCAATGGAGTACTTAGTCTTACTCAACGCCCAATGGTCGAGTGTAAAGGGAAGCTGAGTAAGGTCCGCTCCTGGCGGAGTTTGAGTGGGAGTTGCGCCCTATATAAAGGCAAGCCTGTTGCAGCGCTGCTTTATTCGTTTCCCTAACTGTCTGTAACTAACACTTAAGGTAACTATTTTTATATTTTATTATATTAAACAGTTTGGTGATAGTTATATATGCGAATCGCTTAATAATTTTGTTATTATGGTTGATATTTATGCTAATTATTATTATATTTATGATTTTAGGGGAAATGATAAATATTAATTAAAAATTGTAGTTATATTAATGATCTTCATTATGCAAATAAGAAATCAGTTTGTATATAATTTTAATAAATTTAATAAATCATTTTTATTAAACTTTTGATTAATATGCAGCAGAAACGAAACGAGAAAAACTTACCAACAAATTTGAGTAATATATTAATTATTAAGAAAAGTTATTTGCGACTAACTATTAAATTAAAATATTAGCAAACTTTGTGCACAACTTATTTATAAATAAATATATAGAAATTTATTTGAAATATGTATTATTCAAATATATTGTTTATATTTATTAATATATTTACTTTATTAATACATTTATGAAGTAATTTATTAGTTTTAATAATTTCTAATATTTTATATCATTTACGAATTAAAACTTTAAAACATTTTCCATCTGTTTGATCTACATATTAATTTGACTATATACTAAAAATATTATCCACTTACAAATTTCCATACACTTCAACAGAATTCTCAATTGTTATAACTGCAGCACAACAATGCAAGTGTATCACAATTTCAACGCAAAAAAAAAGAATATATATTTTTTATATATTGTAAAATCCACTCTTTTTCCTTTTTTTTGCTACAAGATTATATTCTAACTGTGACAAAAGTCGACGAGTGAAAGCGGCTGCAGTTGCTGCGAACAACAGCAACAACAACAACAACAATAGCAACAAGCTACATAATTAAATTGTCGTGTGCTCAGTAGAACGAACGAGCGAACTTGACGCTCACAAAGAGCGAAGAGTTTGGGACAGGAAACGTAAGAGAGGTGCCAGTAAAAGAGAGATGCCAACAGCCGCAGCACCTAGACGGGGCCCACGCCCATATTTTGAATGGCGTTGAGCGGCGCTGTAGAGATTGACGTAAAATCATGAAATATTGCACAGTTGAAGTGATTTTTATGAACTCTTGAAAAGTAGCTGTGAGCCGAGAAGAATAAGGAGACGAGCGCTAACGTGCTTAACGATAAGATGCCTGAGCTCCAAAAGCGCATAGAAATTGCCTCGAATACATCCATCAAGGAGAAACACAAAGAAATAGGAAGATATCACGCTGGACCGTTGCTCTTGCTGCTGTGAAGAGTATGGCTATGGGTAAGCTAGTGGCATTAGACGCTGCGCAGGGATCAGTCGAAGAAGATATTAAAATAATGGAGAAATTACTTAGGCATACTATTATTAACAGACATGTGAATTGAGTAAAATGATATATTTTAAATAAAGTGAATGGATTATAATTATTTCTTTATTTATTTTAGAAACTGACAGGAATTAAATCTATATAATATTAATAATTTTGTTTAAATAATTGTATTATAATTTAGTATTCAACTACATATTAAAGAAAATTTCAATTTAAATATTTTTTTTCATTATAATTGAATTTTGCTTAATATAAAAATCTAATCAATTGAGGAATAAATAATTTATTTATTTATTATTTATATATTTACAAAATTGCATAAATAACTAAATTTAATTACTTAAAATTCAGTTGAATTATATTTAAAATACATATTTGTAATTTTTAATTGAATTACATTCTTATTTAGAAATTCTTGTTTAGTTAACATAACCATCACGAATCTGTTCACGAGAGCTGATAATCAAAATCTTACTTAAACGCTCTCGGTCTGAATAGGAGACTTCGGTTAACTTCGTTTTAGTTTTCGGTTGAGCGGCTCACGTTCGGCTATTCTTGTGATGGTATCGTTTAGAGAGCGATACGATTGACGCTGAGTAAGAGAGTACATAGACACAAAGAGTCCATGCCATCGAACTTCGCTTTTCACACACACTTCTACACACGCATACGTACGCTGTTGTGTTTAGCGCAAGCCACGATTGAGTAACAGAGTCTTTTAACAGTGAGCGCAAGCAACTCTCACATACACACACAAGCGAATTTTTGCTTCAGAGCGAAAGAGCGAAGCCAACGAAGGTTTGTGTCCGATCGGGAATGAGCTCGTTGAAGAAACGACTCCAACGGCTGCTCTCTGATTTTATTTTATTAATTTTTTTTTTTTTTTTTTTTTTTTTTTTGAAGCGTGAGCGGGAGACACATATATTTATAGATATATTTGAGTTTTTTTTATTATTAATGAATTTAAAATTATTTAGAATAAGTAAACATTATTATTAATTAATTATTTATTATTATTAATTAATAAGCATTAATTTTAATTGACTTAAAATTATTTTACCTTAACCAGTTTTTTCTTTACAAATAATTCTATAATAAATAATATAGCTAAATATAGAATTTGAATAAAATTAAAATTTGAATAAAAAATTTAAAATATTTATATTTGAATAAAAAATGTAAGTAATTTCAAAGTTATCAGACCTACTTTTGTAATTTAAAAGCAAAGCAATGTAGAAAACAATTTTTTTTTTTAATAAACGAGCAGAAATAGTTTTGTTTTATTTATACTTGTCTATTGCTACTTCTTGGTATTTTTTCATTATTTTTTGTGGCACTCTAATAAAGGCTGTCTGGCACCTGGCGCTCGCGAATATTCAGCATCTCATCTTGGCCAACTTCTGCCAGACATTTTGTGTTGAGTAATTCTTTTGTAATGCGGAAGGAAGTGTAAAAAACGAAGAACAAAAAAATACAACAACAACAGCGCGCTGCGACTTCCGCTGAGTCGTCAGTGGGTTGGTGCTTGGGCCCTGAAGTCATGTAAGTTGCGACTTAAGAAAACTTTAAAACAAAACTGACGTACGCGTGCGCCCCATGGCTGGACAACAGCGAAGTTTGGCTTAGAGGCACGAGAGTGATGCGGCTGAAGCTGGACTGTGGTTCGAGCAAGATAAATTGCTGCAGTGTTTAGTTAATACTTGTGCTGCTGAACGGTATGCAGCAACCCCCAACCAGATACAATTCAATACAAACAAGTTGAAGAAGAAACTGAAACAGTAGCAACAGCAACAACAGCTGCAGAAGCAGAAGCAGTAACAGTAGCAGCTGGCTGGACAAGTTTATCTTTTGTTACATTGACTTCCGCTAAAAGATGCTAAACTAGAAAACATTTTTTGCTTGGCCAGGGCCAGAGCAAACAGGAAAAGTTAAACAGAAATTAAGCGAAGTCGAGCCAAAGCGTTGCTAAAGGAAAAAAAAATAACAAAAACAATGTGTATATACACGGAGAGAAATGAAGCGTAAGTCAACACAGTGTTTAAGGAAAGTAATGGAAGGAAAGTCAAAGAGAATTCGATTTATATATGTATATTAAATATTTAATAAACTCTATGAAACTTTTCCAAATTTGTTCATATTTCATATTTCAATATTTCAACATTCAAAAATTTTTTTTTGTAAAATTCTATTTGGAAATTTTGTTAACATTTGTTGCGTTGTAACAGCTGTCAAGCTGCCACGTTTTCCTGTGTTCGACTATTTGTGAATATGTGTTTTTATAATAGTTATAAATTGACAATGGAAGGGCCCAATAGACCAGGCTATCAACTAGTAACGCAGCTGGTGCGCATTGGCATTGTTGCCATTGTCACCTATTATTGCGCCACATGGATAATCAACTCTGTGGATCCGACCAGCAAGGCCAAAAAGAAGGCCAAACGGCTGGCCCAGATTCAGCTAAAGAAACTGAATGAAATGACCGGACAGGGCAATAAATTGAAACTAAGCGATTTCAATAGCTATGAACTGATGATAGCTTCACATCTGATTGCACCCGGCGATATCGATGTCAGTTGGTCGGATATTGCCGGCTTGGATACGGTTATCCAGGAGTTGCGCGAATCTGTGGTGCTGCCAGTTCGGCATAGAGATCTATTCCAGCGCTCACAACTGTGCCGTCCTCCCAAAGGTGTTTTGCTCTCTGGACCGCCTGGCTGTGGCAAGACGTTAATTGCCAAGGCCATGGCCAAGGAGGCGGGCATGCGTTTCATCAATCTGGATGTGGCGGTGCTCACAGACAAATGGTATGGAGAATCACAGAAATTGGCCGCTGCCGTGTTTACGCTGGCCCACAAATTGCAGCCATGTATTATATTCATCGATGAGATTGAATCATTTTTGCGCATGCGCGCCGCCGCCGATCACGAGGCGACGGCCATGATGAAGACCCAGTTTATGATGTTGTGGGACGGCCTATTAAGCAGCTCCAACTGTTCGGTCTTAGTGCTGGGCGCTACGAACCGACCGCAGGACTTGGATAAGGCCATTTTGCGACGCATGGCCACACAATTTTATATTGGGCCACCAGAAGAGCGCGAGCGCTTGGCCATACTGCAGGTGATATTGCAGCAGGAGCAACTGCATCCGAATGTCGACTTGAAGCGTTTGGCCAAATTGACGCACGGCTATACGGGCTCTGATTTGCGTGAATTGTGTCGTCATGCCAGCATCTATCGCATGCGACAATATATGCGTGAACTTAGAATCAAGGAGGGCAGCTGCATCATCGATGCGCATGCGGTGGACGAAAACGAGCTGGTCATTAGCATGGACGATCTATTAAAATCTTTGGTCAACATGAATTTGTCCAAGCTGCAAACGGGCAGCATTTATCTGGCTAAAAATATCGATTTGGACTAGCAAAAATACATATATATATATATTTGTATAAACCTGTATATAGATGTCAGTTTAACTATATGAAAAATTTGGTAAGAATTGTAATCGTTTTTTAAAAATTTATTTTGACGTTTATCCAAATTTTACGTTGAGGTATTCCGCGAGAGATCGGTAAAATGTTTTCTAGTTTTCTTTTTGCTTTTTTTGATAAATGAGCTCGACAAAATTTCTTCGCTTTAAAAGTCAATAATTGTAATTATATGTATGAATATTAGATGCAAATAAATTAATTGTACATTAAGTATATTTAATAGATTTATAAAATGGCAAAAAGTTTCTATAAAAGTTGCATATGTGAAAATCTAAATAAAAAGATTTTATTTAACTAAAATAACTATTAAACAATTTTCTGTCAAAATAAGTAATAATTAATAATTAATAAAATTATTTATATATTATTTATTTATTTTTTTATCCAATAAAATATATATTTGATATATTTTTGATTTATATATTTTTCCAACTTCTAATACATTTTTTTTATTATTTTAAATTGATTTATTCTTTATTTATTTTCATTGTAATTCCAATGCGAATCTTTAGGGCTTAAACTTAAAATAAGATGAAAAATAATTTAATTTTGCTTTACATTTGCCGAGTTACAAGCGTTCTCTAATCTCAAGTATACATAAGCTTTAATACGGCTGCCTATGCATATTGAATTTCATCCACTTTAAATAGTTTATATAAAATTGTTCTCAGTGTAAGCGGCTGGCCAGTTGGCCTTCTAGCCTATACAATATTTTTCACATTTCATAGAGAAGTCTTTTTGGCCCAGTGAAGTGTGTGGCTGAGCAGAGAGAGAGAGAGAGAGAGATGGAGAGAGCGAGACAAGGAGAATGAGAGGCAGCTAGAGCGAGAAAACGAGATAGAGTTGCAGGCTAAAAAGAAATCAAAACAACAAACAGCTACGACAACAACAAAAATCTTTTATGTAAAATTGAATATTCATAAGTTGCTCCGCACAACAGCAGAGGCGGAGCTAAAAGGTAGGTGTGGGCAGCAGCAGCAGAGGCAAGAGCAGCGGTAGTAACAGCAGCTCAGGATAAAGCCTAGCTGAAGTTGTTGTTGCTGCTGCTGCTGCTGCTGCTGCTGTTGCTGCTGCTGCTGCTGCTGCTGCTGCTGCTGCTGTTGCTGTTTGGACGGCCTGGCAGTTGATTGTTTTTGTGTGTAGTTTTGTTTGGCTGAGTGAACCTGCAGACGCTTACACACACGCACACACTCGCATACTGGCACTCACACACACACGCACATCTCCATGCACGTATGCAAAAGTTGCCGTTGTTTGCTATTTTGTCATGCAAATTGTATTTATTGCGGCGCAAGAGCAACAACCACAACGACTAAGAGACAAGCGCCGCGCTGTTGTAATTGTTTGTTATTTGTCATAGTGTATGTGTGCACGTGTGCACGTGTGTGTGCGTGTGTGTATATGTGTGTGTGTCTTCCACCCATTGTAAACATGAAAATTGACTGCCGCTGGCATCGTAGCCTGGCAATACGCATCGCTCGCATTTCTATGCAGCATCAACAACAGCAACAGCAACAGCAGCAACTGCAGCAGCAGCTACTACTTTATAAGCAACACAATGCCAAGTCAAGTTTTTCCCATCTATCGATCAAATATGCAAAAATCTACATAACTCACACACACACACACACTCACACCAACGCCATGCATTTGTAGCAGCTGAAAAGTATGCTACAATAAGCTAGAGGCATTCCTTCCGCAGGCAGTTAATTGCATTAATATCACAATGTGCACATGAAATAGCTTTTTAATAGGTAGCACAGAAAGACAAAGAGAGAGAGAGAGTGAAAGAGAGAGAGAGAGAGAGAGAGAGAGAGAGCTATGAGAGGAGAGTTAGTGACTGAGAAAAACCAAATATCAGCAAACTCCTATCAGTTCTAACTATTCTATTAACAAATACTACAAAAAAATAGTTTGAAGGTATTATTTAAATTTTAAAAACAAATTTAAAAATATTAATTTAACAATAGATTTTTAATAATACAAACTAAAAATTTTATTAGAAATTTAATTAGGTTATAAACAATATAAAAATATGTGTGTTTACAAAATACCAAAATCCATTATTCCAATGTAAAAATAATCTACCATTGATCATAAGTAATTTTGTTATCTCCGTAATCCCCATGTTCCTATTTCAAAATAAACATAAATGACCTGTGATAATCTCAAAAAGAATATATAGAATATTTTTTATATAGAATATATATAAAATACATTTTATACATTTTCTTCTTCTTCTTTTAATCAATAAAAATATTTTAAAAATTTAAATAAATAATGATTTAATTTGATTAAATAATTTAATATGAATTTATTTTTTTTTATAAACCTTTAACTAATTTATTAACTTAATATATATATTTATATATTTTTTTATGAATTCCTATAAATATTTTTATATATATTTTTTTCTTGTCTCAAATCTGGCTCAACTGTTGTTAGCCTAAATAAATGCATTCAGCCACATGCGAATACGAAAATGTTGTGCATATATTTCGTGTGTATTAGCTCTATAAATGTATGAGAGTGTCTGTGTGTTGTATATATATAGCACAAGAGAACGCTGCACTAATTTGATTTGCAGTCGCAAAAATTTACGATTGCATTGTGGCCACTTGTGGGGTTTATGTCGCTGTCGTAAAATCCTGAAAACCCTGTTGGCCAGATGAGGCCACTCAGAGCTGCCTGCTAAAAGTCATAATTGTGCCAAGACGGAAACTTAACGAGTGCATGAAAGAAAGAAAGCGATAGAGAAAGAGAGAGAGAGAGAGAGAGAGAGAGAGAGAGAGAGAGAAGCCAAAGTCTTGCGGCTTACCCTGCAGCCACAATCAATTTACATACTCCGCAGTCATATATAGACGCTCAGTCGATAAATTTTAATGCAGCACACGCAGCAAAATCCTTTGCAGGCTAATTCCAACTTGGCTATTAACATAATCCCAACCCAAAAAAGCAGTATACTCTCCCGTATACCATCGCGAAGCAGCATGAGGCATACAAATCCATCAAAGTTTTTGAGTATCTTTCGCGTGCTCTCTCTTTCTCTCTCACTCTCCCACTCTCTCTCTCTTTGCTCTTTCTTACTCACTGTGAATTGTCAGAGTCAGAATTGTGATGTGAATTGCCATAGTCAATGGGAAAATGTGAATACGAATGTGAATGCGAATGTGAATGCGAATGTGAATGCGAATGAGATTGAGAAAAGGATGCCGCGTGGCCGTGTGGCAAATAAAACTCCGAATCGTAAAACGAGCCACGCATCTTGTTTAGAACTTTTGAAGACTGACACGAAATTTATGAGCGCATTTGAGAATTCATTTAGACCAAATGATGATTTACCTCGTACTTTAGTTGCCAGCCAGCCAAAAGACTTGTACTTCAAGCATTTATAGTAGTCAGCAAGTTGGTTGGCTGATTGCGCATAAATTGGTGAGGTGGTACTTAACTCTATTGCAGACATTTGTATGTATGTGTAATATAACATATATATATATAGTATATCTACCTGTCTTTATAGTAAATAGTTTGAAAATCAAATTTATTGCAAGCAACAAACCAATATTCACGTTTTAGCATATGGCAAAACTCGAATTTTGGTCGGTAAATATATAGTATATATATATATTATATAGAATAATATGAAATATTAATATATTATAGAATTATTAATAGGAATAATATGCGTATATTATATATTCATAAAATACTTTTATATTTCTACTAAAAAAAAAGATAAATAAAAATAAAATGAAGCATGAGGCAGGAGGCCAGGAACTGGAATCTAACATCATATAAATATTTATTTCAGAGCTGCCTTAAATCATCTCTTTTATACTAATTGATGCCTCTCTTTCTGCAGAAGATAGCTCGAGGGCAAAGCTTTGCTTTAATGATGAAAGAATTGCATTATTCCAGTAGGTTATTGAACATAAGATATATGTTGATCAAATTTTCAACATTCAGCTAAGAATATATTTAATAATCTGCTGCAATTCTCGTCACAGCTTCGGTCTTTGAAGGCTCGTACTTCAAGCATGATTAGGTGTATTACGATAGCCTGGTTTCGGGTTAAAAAACCCAGAATTGTCTGGTTTGTTGCTCAAAAATCTTAAAAGTATGCTGGAGAACATTTTGAATACTTTTCTATTTGATTAAGTGTATCACGATAGCCTGGCTTCGGGTTAAAAAGACCTGAAATTGTCTGGTTGGGGGTTCAAAAATCATACTAGTATGCTAGAGAACATTTTCCGATCTCAAACTCTCTAAATAGTTGATTTAACGACGAAAGCCTGACGATTATGTTACAGCCTCAGATTGATTGATTGTCATTCGCTTAACTCCATCAATTTGCTTTTGCCTTTATTATTAAACATTCTTCATTCGTTTTGCCTGTCATTTAAGCAGCTTTGCGAAATAATAAGATCTTTCTTCTCTCTTCTCTCATTCTTTCTTGCTCATACTAATTAACTCTTTCAACATTGACTTTCTAGAATGAAGCTTATGCTCAAATACTTCATTAACTACTTCTCTACGAACAAGCTTTCAATTAGTTTTGTCTGCTCACATCTATTGGGGTGCACTGCCCATTCCTGCTGTCAGTCTCTATAATTTATGTGATCTCTCATTCTATTTGGTGTATGAACGATGAACGGTGACAATTGTTTGCAGCTAATTTTAAGTGGCTTTTGCGTTATTTATTGAATTATTAATTAACTGCAATTGCGTAATCAAATTGAATATTACAGCTGTCATCGAGTGGCCGAAAGAGCACTGCCATTAAATTATTTTAATTACATTCATAATTTAATTGATTTTAATGTTGCGGCTATACCACATACCCTCTGCCGAACCACCCCCCTCCCCACTCCCAACCCATGCCATCACACACTTTTCCCTTGCGCTTCCGTTGGCTTAGAATAATTGCTGACATTTGACATTAATTAAACTTTGCATTGCCAACTTTAAATAATTTAATTGTGAATGTCAAATGGTGCGCTTTTTGTATCTGTGTTGTTTTTATTTTTATGTTTTTCCTCCTCTTTTTTTCTATAACTAATTTTATTATGGCACATTAATCATGCGCCGCCTGTTAATAAATATTAATGGCCAATAGCCGCGCTCCGCCAATTGCTAATTTAAGCCATAAAATTGCAACAGCATTTGCATTAAAATGCCCTGATTTATAGCGACCAAGCAACGACGACAACAACAACAATTTCATTTAAAAAATGCGAAAAAAAAATATTTAAAACAACAAAAAATAACAACAATAACAGGGATGAGAAAAAATATAAATAGCAATTAATTATTTAACAGTTAAATAACTGTTAAGCTACAAAGTCGATGCGTAAATACTCTTTAAATATGTATATCAAGCATTGAGTGTATTTATTTATCTATTTTCGATTAAACTGGATAAATTGATTATTGAAAGATTTATTTCTAAAAGAGTAGTAAGAGCAGTTTTAGTTAATTAATTACTTGGATGATGTCTTATAAAGAGATGTTGACGTAAAATGCGAAATGAAGAGATAATTTTATAATATTAATATTTTAATTTTATTAACAATTTTTTTTTTTATTTAATTGCATTTATTTATTTAACATTTTTTTATTATATTATTATATTTATTATTTTTATTATATTATATTATATTATTTTGTTTTAAATCTTTTTTATTCTTGCATTTATTTATTTAAATTTTTTTTTTTTTAAATTTATTATTATATTTATTATTTTTATTATATTATATAATATTATTTAGCTTTAAATATTTTTGTAATTCATTTTTTTTTTATATTTCTCTAGACTTGATTTTCTTTAGGCACAAAAATATGTAAAATAATGTTTAAATATATTGGAATGAACAGCTAATGTATGAACAAAATCTGTATTAATGAAGTACTTGTTAAGCCTCTATAACAATTGAATAAGCCAACGGCTTAGACATTTAAGCCCAACAGAATGCACTACATAAATAATTATATATTTTGTTCTAACAGTTTTTTTTTCATAGGGAATTTAAAACTGTGGATAGACCATTTCGTGCATTTGTTGCAACTCGGTTGGGATAGACTTCATGTCCCTTGGAGCTGGTCATTAAATGCATCTGCGTGCAGTGCAGGCACAAAAAAAAAGTATTTACAAAAAAAAAAAATATATAATAATAAACTGCAAAAATCATTTGAAAAGATACAGATACAAGAAAAGAAGAGTGGGCAAGGGTGGACGAGGGTGGGAGAGTGGGCAATGAGGCTGACTGTCGGGGAGGTGCTAGTTCCGCTTTGACCATTTCTATTTCCTTTGGCCATTTCTAGAATTTGCATATTTCATGCCACAATGTATAATATTCATATTTATAAATCTTTTAACTGCACAAAACACAAACGGGACGCATCAAAAAGCCAACGGACAGAAGTGAAAAATGTGCAAATAGGAAATGAAAATGCTAAAAAAAAAAGGCATAATAAAAATGAAAATAAAATGTTACAAGAAGCAACAGCAGCAACGGCAGCAGCATCAGCAACGAGTAGAGCAGCATTCATATTCACATTCACACTTTGCGCATAAAAAGGAGACATAAAAATGTGTTGCAACTCTCAACTGAATGAATGAATGAGCGAATGAATATGACTTTGCAACATACCAAGCAGCAGCGGTGCCAACAGCAGCAGCAGCAGCAGCCGCACAATAAAAATTCTCTTGCCTTGCATAGTTATGGGTCTAGCTGAGCAGTTGCCGGCACGGCGCTGTGATTTTTCATTTGGCCACCAAGCCGTGTCTGTCGTCCGTCCATGTCCATGTCCGTTGCCGTTGCCGTGTCCGTGCCCGTCTCCGGCTGCCAGTCTGGCAACTCTGTCCGGGGCAACAGTTGTGTCAACGGCGGCGGCCAAGGCGGCAAAGCCAAAAAGGCAGCGCGTGCCGCATGCAACTGCACAACTCCACAACTGACCAACGACGAGCCAGATGCCAGATGGAAGGAAGATGGAAAATGGCTACGGCCAGGCAAAGAAAAGAGGGAAAGGGGCAAAAGCAGCGAAAACTTGCACGAGCAGACGACGCTACGCTGCATTTATTAAAATAATTTTTGTTTAGCTTTTTAGCCACATGCAACACTATTTATATATATTTTTTTTCTTTAGCAATTTTTTTTTTTTGGCACATGAATAATAAATACGGCTCGCAGCTTGAATCATATATTTTTTTTCGGACTAACTTCATAACAATCTCGCTGACAAAATGAAGGTGAAAAAATGGAGTTAGTCGCTTTTTGCCATTCCCTAGAAAATTTATACATTATACAAATTTAATTGGAATCTAAAGAGTTGTGAAAATGAAATGAAACTAAATATATAAAGTGTTTAGAAGAATTTCCTTGGGCAGATAATTGTGAAATTCTTAAAAAAAAAAACACACACACACAAATTATAATTAATTTTTTTTAAACTAACTTTATTTTGTATTATATTATTTTGTATATTCATATATTCTAAGCAAATGGACATTTTATATTTTTCTATAAATATTTCATGATTGAAATGCATTTTTATTATTGTGTGTCAGGATGGAACTATTGATCTATTAAAATTAGAATTTAAAACAAATTATTTGGAAATATTTTGATTTTTTTTTAACAGCATAAACTATTTATCTGAGTCACACCAAACTAAAATTGCAATTAAAAAATTAATATGAAAATATTTTAGATTTTTTTGAACAGCTAAAGTTATATATCTGAAAGTCACAGCAAATGTTAAAGCAATTATATAAGACATTACTTTCAAAAGACTAAAATTTCATTTTTATTAAGCAATATTTTCACTATATATCTATGTTCATATATACACAGATAATTTTTAAAAAGAAGCTGACGCCTCAAAGCAAAGTTTTATCATTATGGCAAACTAATGTGCACAAAGCAGAAATATCTTGGAATTTCTATGCCTGCCTCCACTCTTCGCTCTCGCTCTCGCTCTCTCTCTGTCTCTCTCTTTTATATAACTTTTCCTACTACAGCATATAGCCAGCTACACAACCTTGCTTCGTGCCGTGCTTTCTTTGATTTTGCTTTATTTGCCATTCGCCTTTTGAGTGTGCAGGCATTTTAATTTTTGCCTAGCACGCGTCGCCTGCTTCGCTGCGTGCGACTTTTTAGCTGCCTGTAAAAATTAGCGTAACACACACACTCACACACACACACGCACACATACAGAGAGTTTGCTAATTTTCTGGTTGCCTATGTTAAAGACACCTTTTCGGTGCAGCAGCCGCAGCAGCAAAAGTTGCAGATGCTATGGAAAAAAAAAAAAAACTGCTGAAAGCAAATGTGAAGCGTTGGGCTGCCCATTTGCCAGCCGAAAGTTGGCAGTTGAAAGTCTGTCATCAGCTGTGCTGTCAGGCTACAAATTTGTCTAGCACTGCGTACGATGATGAGTCCTTCCAGAGTCCTCTGTCTCTCCCTGGCGTCCTAATTAGCATCGACTTGATGCAACTGCCAGCTATGCATGTTGCCTGTTGCCTCCTGCCTGTTGCCTGATGGCTGTTGTCTGTTGTCTCCTGCCTGTTGCCTGTTGGAGTCGACGCTTCGTTAGCTGCGCATATAACATTGTCAATGGGTATATGCAACAATTATGCAACACTTAAGCGCACTCTGTTAGTTGTTAAGGGAGCTTCATAATTTTTATCAGCTTCCAAGTGGAAGTGCAAAGTAAAAGAATCGACAAGTCATTTAACTTAATTAGCTAATATTTGATGATGTTAATGTTGTCAGCATAATTTGAGAGGCACATAACCAAATATGTAAGTTCAACGACGAATTTTTAATGAAATTATATTCAAGAGGAAATATCGCAATTTCCATTTTTAAGTGGCATTATTGAAGGAAGAAAATATATATGTATATATATTGCTGCTAGCTGAATTGAACTAAACGTAGCGGAAATATATACTAAAAAGTTGTTAAAATATATTAGTAATCATGTCAGAACAAATATGTGATACATATGATTTGACTGGAGTAACTTAGCTTAGGAATTATATTAAAAATATCGAAATTTAGTTAGCAATAGAATTAATCTCATATCTCCCAGTTTATACATTTGAGCTGTACTACTTTTGAGTTTTATATATTTATTTATTGAATACATTTTTAGTCAAGCAAATTAGCTTTGAATTAACTTAGCTATAGAACAACAATACGGAAATGACAATACAAATTGTTCTATGACTAATTTTTTTTACTAAATTTATATATTTTAAATATAGTTCCCAAATAACTATTAATTGTTTGAACCGTTACCTATCTACTTATAAGAACATCGTTTAAGGAAGAAATCATACTCACTCTCTCGCTCTCGCTCTAAGCAAGAGACTTCGGGTTTTGGTTTTCGACTAGGCGCTTCGCGTTGAGCTACTCGTGTGATGCTCTCATCGTGAAGATCGTTTAGAGAGTGATACGATTGACGTTCGCATAATGAGGCTCAGTAAGTGAGCGAAAAAAGTAAAGAGTCTGACCAATCGAAGCTCACTTTTGCACTCTTCTTAGTCATATTCCAAAAGGAAAAAAAAAGAAAAGAAAAGAAAAAATCCGATAACAAAAAAAAAAAAAAAAAAAAAAATCCAAACAGCTCATTTAGTAGCTGAGAACAGGATTCGAATTAGCAGTCGAAAGTTCACACAAAGCGGAATTAAAAATGAATTTCAGAAATTCGTAAGCCAAATACGCGAAACTTTCAGTCAAGCGCCAAACGTCCCTTGCATGACCCAACACCACTCCCCCACTCCCCACTCCATCCCACTCCACCCTCCTCGACGACGCCCACAAAACACGCCCACACAGCGAAAATTTTTAGCGCTGACTTCATTAAAAATAAAGTGAAGGAACAAAAATTGCAAGCAAATTCACGACTTGGTAAAATGAATGAGTCTGAAAATGTGCAGGAGAAAGAGAGAAACAGACAGAGAGTGAGAGAGAGGGGAGTTTGAGGAGTATAAAAGTGGCTTCGATTGGATTCAATGGCCGGCGCTTCTATATATATACCGGGCCTAAAGACCATTGTAAACTGGCCCAGACCCATCAGCTTAGCCAATAATCAGTAACTGCGGGGCTGGGCGCGGTCTGCCGCTCGGCAGCTAATTTATTACGAGCATTTAACAAGCATACTCATGGGAGGCGCTCAGGAAGGCCGCTTTGATTTATTAGGTGTGTGGTTCCTGCTTGCTGGATTTTTTTTGCTTTATTTTTGTTGTTGCCTTCCTGCCTTCCATTTTTTTTTTTTTTAAAGAGAAGCTCACAGAAAAAGATGGAGGAAAAAAAAAAAAAAGAATGGAAAGGAAATGCCGAAACACTAATGTGAATGTAATTTGTAGTTAATGTGTATTGTTGCCTAGAAATTTGAACACGACCAGTTCTACCCCAACTACAGTTTGCTGTTTTAATTGCTCAAACGGAAAGTTGGCAAACGCTTTAGAGAGCTGTTTTGCGGTCAGCTTCCAGGAGTGTATGGAGTGTACGTTTCACTAAATTTATGCAGAGAGGTAGAGTAGAAAGAAAATGTGTGAGAGAGAGAGAGAGAGAGAGAGAGAGAGAGAGAGAGAGAGAGAGAGATAAAGTAAGAAGAGAGTAGAGAGTAATTTAGGTGAGACTTGAGATTGAGTAAAAAAAGAAAGAAAGTCAGATAGGGAGAGAGAGAGAGAGAGAGATGAGATTAGAGATTGAGTAAAGAAAGAAAGAGTGTGATCGAGTGAGATAGAGAGTGAGATAGAGAGAGAGAGAGAGAGAGAGAGAGAGAGACAGACTGAAAAAAACAAAGAAATTAGGGAGCATAGAATTAGTAAAACATATAAAATAATAGAGAATAGAGAATAGAGAAATACAAAAGGTTGACAGCTGAGTTGAGTTGAGAGTCAGAGAGTGAGATATTAGATAGATAATAGATATCATTTTATGTTTATCATCAACCCAAATAGTTTAACTCGCATTTAGTCACTCTTTGTTTCTGTCTAATTCCTAATTCATTCTTAAATATTAAAATATTCTTAAATATTTTTTCAAAAATATATTAATATTCAACGTTTACTGCAGAATTTATAGAATTCTCAAAAATATTAATTAAATACTCTAAAAATATATTTCAATGATTATCAAATAATATTTTGTTTTTAAAATTCTATAGGATATTTTATACATTTACAATGAATTTACAATTTTTATTTATATTATATATATATTATATTGTCTAGGCTTTTCTTAACTTCTCCGCCTTTTTTATTCATTCGCTGAATATTCAATGCTAAATCCCAGTTTCGATGCAACGGAAGTCGTCAGCAGCGCCGCTGACTGCTCAAACTTCGCTGTTCAAATGTTACCCCAATCGTCTAGCTTTCGTTGAACGCCTCCACCGCAACCCACTTCTGATCTGGTTTCACTGTATGGCTGTATGGTGCTGTGCGACGATGCCATTAAAGTCCATAAATCACAACATAGCATAGAAATAAATCAAGCCTTTTATTATCAACACATCGCAATGTTTGTTATCGAAAGGGTTATTTATAGTGCTCCAGGGAACGATGGCCACGAAGGCCACGTGCCGCCAGTCGCTCTGACTGACTCTGTAATTTCCGACCGGCTGGCTATGCTGTTAATATGCAACGAATTAAAAAAGCCGGACTCAAAGTTCAAGGTTGATCATTCAATTCAGCCGCTGACCGCTTTGCCTACTTATGCACAGCCAGACGAGAGATAGAGAGACGAGAGGGACAAGAGATACTCGTAGCCAGTCATAGAGTGGGAGATAGACAAATATATATGTATGTGTGTGTGTGTGTCTGTGTATGGTTTTAGTCAAGCTCATTAAACGAATCGCATTATTCGCTCTGAAGAATCACTGTTGAAGCATTTGCAGTGCACTAACCCGTCGCACACGCTGACAGCTGCGCTTCATTACGTTTCCAATTGAAAGGCTTAAAGGACCGACTGACTCATGAGAGCTCTCATATGCCAAATGAATACATCATTAGCTGCCATGAAATGTACACCCACACACACACACACACACACACACACAGACTAAATAGAAGTGGCCAAAGCCAAACGACGGGCAACAAATTGTGACGAGCTTTGCTTTCGCTAACGCAACTGAAACTTCATAAACCTGATGCCTGCTGTGTCCGTGTGCTGCCTGATGCTTGCCGCTTGCTGCCTGGTTACTGGGCCCCCCCTCCCCCTTGCCAACCCTGGTTCAATTCAATGCTCAAGCAACCCTGGGGCTGCCCTGCCCTGAGCTGGGCTACTTAAACTTCTTAACTTTCAAGTGCTTATGCAAGTTGTTAACTAATTATGTGCACAACAGCACAAAGTTTCCAATACCCTATTTACATAAAACTCCAGCAAGAACATCATGCTATACGGCAGGCCAACAATAAAGGTATTTGCTGATAAGTTAGGTAGAGTATATATATATACAAATCTAAATAGCTCTGCTTTAAGTTAGAGTATCGTGGAATGATGTTAGTCCAATTGGCCAGGCAAGTGTTTGATAAGAATATTGCCATGGAAATGGCAAATGTAATCTAGACAGACATACATCTAGTTACACTTGCACACACACACACACACGCACACACACACACATGGCACACCTAGCAGAAAATCTCATATGATAATTTACCGTGTTTGTTTTATAAGACTATTAGGAACTCAAAAGCAATTAAGGCTTGCCAAAAGGCAAGCCAAGTATGTTATTATTTATGGGCATGTGGGCGTGGCAGATATGCATACATATATGTATGTATGTATATAACATATATGTATATATGTGTGTGTCACATTTATCGGCACGTTTTAAGCAGCTTGTTGACAAGCAAATTGCAGCATAAATTCCGACTCGAACATTGCTCAAATAGTCGCAATGAATTTATGCAAAATTAATTTTTCAACGGCAAAGCAAATGGGAAATTACTCGCAACACGTTTTACAGGAAGTGGAAGAAACAGCATGAAAAATAACTACGATAGATAATGCTCCTAATATTATGAATATATTGTATGTAGACTCAGTAAAATAAATAGAAGAAATTTATAAACATAAACTTTAACATTTAATTTTAAAACATAAATCTAACTAATCTAATCAATCCAATTAATACAAAAGAAATCTTAATAAAAATGGAATTTTTTATTGAATTTAATAAATTTACAAATGTTTTAGAATATGGAAAAAAAATGATAGATAACGATTTATTTTTTGTATTCAAAGATATTTATAAATATATATTAAATTCAATTAAAATTCGATTTTCAAAAGATCATTCAGTTTCAGCTTATTTATATTCTATTTATAAATATTTTAGAATACGCAAAATAAATATATAAATATGATAAAGATTTATTTATAAATTAATAAATATGATAAAAAATTATTTTTCGTCTTCTAAAATATTCATAAATAAAACATATACGAAAAATAAATAAATAAATAAATATATAAAGATTTATTTTTCGTATTTTAAAATATTTATATAAATCGTTATCTATTTACCTATTTATTTTTTCTATTCTGAGAATGTCTCAGAATATATAATATTATATAATATTTTAAATTAAATATATTAAAATCAATAAAAATTTGTTTTATTTAAAGATCAGTTTCAGTTTATATTTAATAACACAATAATTAATATAAAAATAATAGAAAATAATATTTAATACCTTAGAAATTAAAAAAAAAAATAAATAAATAGATAGATAAACATTTAATATCATTTTTGATTAATACAAAATTATTAAATACATTATTATATATATTACAAAAATATAAGACAGATTTTAAAGCAACTTTAACTGAAAAAAATTAATTAATTAAAATGCCAACAACAAAAGCAAACATTATGCTTCTCAGCTGCACAATATAAAGCCACACAATACTAAATGAACTGCTAGCCATTTTTATTACGGTGACAGTTTAATTTCCTGCTGGCTGCGATTTTTTAATCAATTTGCATCTAAAATAAATTAATGCGATTCCGGGTTTCGCACAAATTGCACAAATCTAATTAACGCGAGGCGGCAAATACGCCGCAGACAATATTCAATACAATTCCAACTGTTTGTACTAGAGAGAGAGATGTTTTGTCAGAAGACGACGAAATGCGAATCGTTATCGATATATCGAGACACTTTGATCAATCTTGCGGCAAGCAAAAGCATATCCGGTTTGTAGATGAAACACTCTGCTCTCTCGACTCTGGTATTTTTAATTAAATTTGTTACCTGCAGCCATATTCAAATATATCTCAACAGCTCGACAGCAGCTGCTCAATAAATTAATTTCCTTAGCTCCTGGCACGCCCCTTACTCTTTCTTAGCCACAATTGGAATTAGCGATGGCAGCGTGAAGGAAACGGGATGCTTAGAATTTAGCAAATGATTTGGATTTGATTTTAATGTCCATTATAGATAGATATTGTCAATTATCTTATCAGCAAATACAATAAATTTTGAATTTGAAAAATAAATTAAATAAATTGCTGACTTGTTGATATGAAATATATTTATAATTTTTAGTTGATTTCGTTGTCTTTTTGGAAGTGAAAATTTTATAAGTATTAAAAAAAATAATTTTTTTAATTTCCCTATATAAAACTAAATAAGAATGCTTTCAAATTGATTTATAAATATATCTAAATTTATAACAAATCTAATCTAATTCATTTATTAACATACAACATATAAAACACGTTTCCATCAACTGCTTCCATTCACTTCTTTAGCATTTCTAAGCTCGAAGCTAATCGATTTAATTGAGAAATCAAAACATTTGCTGAAAATCTTCGCAATCAACGAAAATTGACTAACATCAGAAAGTGAAAATCAATTTAGCCTTTAAGCCAAATGCAGCACAATTAATTGTAAAGCCACTTGGCCCAGTTCGAACCCCGTTTTTCTTTTCAGCCATTTGCTTAACGATGCTGAAATTAAGCATTGAAGCAAATTTGGGCTTAATTTAAATGCCAATTGCTTCGGCTGGCGGCGAAAGCATGAACTGAAACTTTGCAGACAATTGAAAGAGAAACGGCTCGAAATGAAGTGCAAATATATATACAAAAAAAAAAAAAAAAAAGAAGCAAAAACAATTGAAAGAGTGTGAAAAGACAGAGAGAGGGAGAGTGGGAGACGTAGAGTAACCCTAAAAGCAATCCAAATAATAAATCACACCTTTGTCACTCAAAGCGCCCCGCTTTCCATTTTTTCTCTAGTTTTTTCTCCTTCTTCTTCTTCTTCTTCTTCTATTTTTTTCAATTAAAAGCTAAAATGCCACCTTAGAAATTGCTTTGGCCTTTCGTCGACGCGACGCCGGGACATGTAATTAGTTGACAAAGGTGTTGTTCGGCAGCTTAATTGAATTTTTATCTCAGCTTGTTCCAAACGCCATTCCGAGAAAGGCTTCAATTAGAACTTGACTCGATTCGAGACGAAAGCACAACAATGAGCCGGAGGTCGGACACGGTGCTCGCAACGGATGCCTGCAGCAGACGTTCAAAGACTATGCAAAGAGACTCTATGCAAATTGCGTGGGTACTTTTATGAGAGTTAAACGATATTTGTGCTAAATAACAATTAGAAAAAAAAAATATATATATATATAAAAAATAAGGGACCCAAATATTTTCAGCTCTATTCAAATTCAAAGAATCTTTGCATAATTTTATGAAGCAAAGTTGAATATTGTGAAATTAGTGGGAGTTACTTACCTTGCTTGGAGCATAAAAGAGCAGCAGATATTACTATAATCAAATATTTCGTATATTTATTTGGCACTCGTGCCATGTAATTAGAGATGTGACTCGAGAGAAGGAGATATCTGTAAGGCAAAGAGAAGAAGAAGATTTTATTGAGATATTGTATATAATATTTTATTTTATTGTTATAACATTTGATGTCTTACGAAAAAGAAGAGATAATTAAGCTCAGATTAGAGATTGAGTAAAGAAAGAACGAGAGGGAGACAGATGGATAGATAGAGAGAGTGGGAGAGAGAGGGTGAAAGAGAGAGATATATAGAGAGAGAGAGACAGAAAGCTTTTACGCTTTCCGTTTCATATTTAATACTGAATTTCTCAATTATTAAATTTTATATTGGCTTGTGTTTATTTATTAATTTTATTTTGGTTTGTTAAATAAAAGATTAAAAATATTATAATAATGTGGGTAATATATTTCATAATTTTATTACATATATGTAACAAAAATATATCTAAATTATGATTTATTGAAGTATAAAATTTAACAAAAATATATCTAAATTATGGCACATTGAAGTATGTGTATAAAATTATATCAATAAATTAAAACAATGTTCAACTACAATTATAGTTGAAACTACCTCATTAAGAGTATAGTTCACAATGCTTAACAGATCGACAAACGAACTGATAAAGAAGAAGAACACAACAAGATTCGGCTTTCTCCTGCCTTTTTCATGCATTACAACAATAATAATAATAATTGGCAATAACACCCCTATCGGAGCACAGCCTGATGCACAATTTGCCTCCACGCTTCTCTGTCCTGTGCGCAACTTCTCCAGTTGGTAACACCATTCAGGATTGCCTCCATCTGGTCCTTCCAACGGGTTCGAGGTCTACCCCTTCTTCGTTCTCCTCTAACTACCGCATCAAAAACCGAACGAGCTGGAGTGTTTTCCTCCATACGAGCAATGTGACCCAACCAACGAAGACGCTGAATGTCAATTCGCTTGCCAATGTCAACATCGCCGTATAGCTCGTACAGCTCGTCGTTCCACCTGATACGATAGGTTTCGCCAACGCAAATTGGTCCAAAGATCTTGCGAAGAATCTTTCTCTCAAAGACACCAAGAGCAGCTGCATCTGACTGCGTCACGGTCCAGGCTTCCGCTCCATAAAGCAGCACTGGAATGATGAGTGTCTTGTAAAGGGTTACCTTTGTCTTTCGAGAGAGGGCTCTACTGTTCATTTGCCTACTGAGCCCAAAGTAACATTTGTTGGCAAGTGTAATTCTCCGCTTGATCTCCAGGCTGACATCATTTTTGTTGGTCACTGCAGTTCCCAAATAGACAAAGTCCTTGACAGACTCAAAGTTATAGTCTCCAGCAGTAAGGTAAGAGTCAAGACGCCGCGACTCTCTAGTACTGCACACCATAAACTTTGTTTTGCCCATGTTTACTGCAAGACCAACTTTAGCTGATTCCCTTTCGATAGCTCCAAAAGCCGCAGTTACATCACGCTTGGTACGACCAATGATATCAATATCATCAGCGTAACCAAGGAGCTGGACACTTTTGTATCCCAGTATTGTGCCCATCCGATGCACTCCAGCTTTCCTTATTATACTCTCCATAAGTAAATTGAAGAGCACACAAGACAGCGAGTCGCCTTGTCTGAGACCCCGCTTGGTATTGAAGGTTTCGGATTGGTCATTTCCTACCTTGACAGAGCTGATGGTGTTGCTCAATGTCATGCTACAAAGCCGTATTAGCTTTGCAGGAATACCAAGCTCAGACATGGTAGCGTACAGGCAGTCTCGCCGTGGGCTATCAAAAGCAGCTTTAAAATCGACGAACAGGTGGTATGTGTCGAATTGGTTCTCGTGTGTTTTCTCCAGGATTTGGCGCAATGTGAAGATCTGGTCAACTGTAGACTTGCCAGGACGGAAACCGCATTGATAAGGACCTATCAATGCTTCAGCATATGGTTTCAGTCTCTCACACATTACGCTCGTGAGAACCTTGTATGCGACGGGAAGAAGGCTGATGCCACGGTAGTTGGTGCGTTGTGTTGCATCACCCTTCTTCAGGATTGGGCAGATCATACTGAGGTTCCAATCATCGGGCATGCTTTCCGTTAGCCATACGCTGCTGATAAGTTGGTGCATGCACCCTACCAGCTCATCGCCTCCAGCCTTAAACAATTCAGCCGGTAAGCCATCTGCTCCCGCGGCTTTATTGTTTTTGAGACGCTGTATAGCTGTCTCGACTTCCGTATGGCTAGGGATGGGAACTTCAACACCATCATCTCTGATTGGGGTTAGTGGACCAACTTCGTCAAGCTCATTCTCACTGTTTCCAGCCAAAAGACTCTCAAAGTGATCCCGCCATAACCTCAGTACAATCTCCGCATCAGTAACCAGGTTTCCATCGTCACTCCTGCAGGCAAGCGATCCAGACTTATACCCTTGGGTCATGCGCTTGACCCTCCGGTAAAAGTCACGGGCATCGTTCTTGCTTCTGCTACTCTCCATCTTCTCACACTCAAGCCTTTCCATCTCCCGCTTCTTCCTCCTGAAAAGGCGCTTCTCGTCTCGTCTCCGCGACCTATAAATATCCACCACCGCTCGAGTAGCTCCTGCTTGCAGCGTTCTTCTGTAGGCGGCGTCTTTTGCTGCAGTCGCTTCCCGACACTCCTGGTCGTACCATGGATTCCGGTTGGGAGGGCGTTGGAACCCAAGTACTTCCACAGCAGAGGCGTTTATGGCATTGGACATGTACGCCCACATATCCGTTGTATTTATAGGCATTGGAGGGAGTTGGCCGAGTCGGCCCGAGAGTCGAGTGGAGAAGGCATCCTTATGTCGTTGTGATTGCAGCTTTTCGATGTCCAGCTTTCTTGGCATACCTTGACGTGAGACTTTTGCGACACACAGCCGTGCGCGTACCTTGGCTGCAACAAGGTAATGGTCAGAGTCGATGTTAGGACCCCGACAAGATCTCACATCAAGTATGCTAGATGCATGCCTTGCATCGATCACAACATGATCAATCTGATTTCGCGTCAGACGATCAGGCGACAGCCAGGATGCCTTGTGGATGTTGAGGTGACGAAAACCTGTACTACGTACAATCATATTGTGTGCGGCCGCAAATCCTATTAGTCTAAGTCCATTGCTCGATGTGGACTCGTGCAGACTAAACGAGCCAACGGTTGCTCCAAAGATGCCCTCCCGCCCTATTTTGGCGTTAAAATCTCCTAGAAGGATTTTAACGTCATGTGACGGGCAACGGCCATATGCTCGGTCGAGCTCTGCATAGAAAGCATCCTTGGTAGCATCGTCTTTCTCTTCCGTCGGGGCATGCGCACAGATTAGGCTGATGTTGAAGAATTTGGCAGTTATTCGGATCGTCGCAATCCTCTCGCTAACTGGTGTGAAGTGCGAGGCTCGGTGCCGCAACTTGGGCCCTACGACGAAACCACAACCAAATTCACGCCTATCATTAAGACAACTGTAATAGATGTCACAGCTGCTTTTTCTTATGCGCCCCTGCCCTTTCCATCGCATTTCCTGGATGGCTGTGATGTCAGCCTTCAACTCATTGAGGGTATCCGCTAGTTGTTGAGCAGCACCGGGTCTGTACAATGTCCGTACGTTCCAGGTGCATACTCTCAGCATTACAACAATACATCATTAATATTTTAATTTTCCATTGCAAAAATACCTAATAATTAGTAATTATTTTATTTTCATTTAAATATTCATTATCTTATTTCATTTAAATAATGCATTACAGTTACAATCCTATTAACCTAAAATACGTGCTTAACAATTTTCTTTGGCAACTGATTTGCTAAAAATATTGCAATTTATTAATTCTCTTGTTATTATTTTATTTACATTATTGCGCTCTCAACTAATTGGTATTAAAATATAATCGTATTACATATGCCTCCATACATTTCCATAAAATATATAGAAAAGTCTTTAAGGCCGCAAATAATTGCCGAGGCCATAGTCAATTGGTGTAGACTCAAGGATTCAAATCATAAATTGGCATTTTTATTCAGAGTCAACAATACGAGAGAGAGAGAGAGAGAGAGAGAGGTGGAAAAACACTTTTAATTGCTATTACTTACAGGGCTGGGCCTTTGGGGGCGTGGTCGAGTGCCCAAGTGCCATTGTAGCTGTTGTTGTTATTGTCACAATTGTTGATTTCTCTCTGTGTACGTTTTTTCTTCTTCTTTTTCTTTCTATTTTATATTTGTTATTCCTAAGCGCTTCATTGTTTCGCTTTTGCTTGTGGTCGGATTTCGATGTCGATTGTTGTTGTTATTGTCGCTGTTGCTGTCGCTGTTGCTGTCGCTGTTGCTGCTGTTGAGTTAACAATCGTCAGCGTTGTCGTAGTTTGTGGCATCAAACCGCAGCAATGTCAGCATAAGCCGATTGCGTGGCATTTGTCCATTGTCCGATTATTGTACGACATTTGTTCATGGTTCATGATGGGGGCGCCAACGTCCCTCAACGGGGAATTACGCGTAAACTCCACCGCACACAAGTCGAATGATAAGTCAATTGTTGTCTACAATCCCCAATCGCCATACCAACGTTAAATAATGAACAGCGTCCAATTGCAACTGCCACTAAACAAACAATCGACATGCGATTTGTTACAGCAAAAAAATTAGAGAAAAATAAAGAAAGCAAATAGAAAAGCTAAGAAAATTGCAAGACACTTTGGTTCGTTGTTATTAACTGCATTTAGTTTCAATTTGCGGCTACGATCTAATTGTGCATTATGTCTTCAGACCTGGCCCTGTTCTCTGTTACGCTCAATGTTTGCCCATGGCACACACACACCTATACACATCCACATCGCTCAGAGTGAACGCAGACCTAGTCGAGTTTTATGGCCAACAATTGCGCTTAAGTGGACCCAACTTTACGAGCTTTCCCACTCGCTCCACCACTCAACGTTTGCTATCGACTCTCGACAGGGTATTGGGACTTAGGCTTGGTCTACTTGAGCTCCACACTGCTGCCGCTTCGGCTTGTTATAGAACAATTCAAAATAGCACGCAAGCCAAATCAAGTTATGTCGCATCGAATATACATATATATACATGTGTGTGTGTGTGTGTGTGTAGGAGTATGGTTGTGTGTGTTGCGTCTTCTTGTTGCCACTTCGATGTTGACATGCAAACAGTAGCTCGATGCGACAACAAGTGAGCTTTACAAGTGGCAAGTTTTTGATCCCATTGATACCCTGTAATGTGTGGTCAAAGCCACTTAATCATTGATGATGAGTCTCATTATGTTTTAAGGTAATTATGACTCTAATTTTGTGTAAAATATAGTTTTAGTAATTTATTAAACAGCACGTTGGGTGGCTCTGAAAATGTGTTAGGGATATAGAAGATGCTTTAAGTAAATTTATTATTTCTAAAAATTTGCGGTACATAAATCGTAAAAGTAAATAAATGCAGTGTACTTTTTTTTGTGGAACCATACAATTTTTTAATTTTTTAAATAACATATATATTCGATGTTCAGCAAGAAAAACTAAAAAAAATTATATAAAAAATAATAAAGAAAATAAAATAATTTAATTTGGAAAAATAAATATTGTATTACATGGAAAAAATAAATTTATATGAGTCTTATACAAAATGTAAAGCACAAAATACATACATATATGCTCAGGCTCATTTTTATATGAAACAATTTTTTTTGGTAAAAAGGTTTATTTTATTTTATTTAAACGTGCTTTCTACTACCTAATTGGCAGCTTAACAAGTTGAACATAATGAAACAATTACAATGAACATTAAAAATGCGTTGCCCTCAAAAGTATGCTTCGATTTTTAGTATAAATCAAATTGACTTCTAAAAGATTATTTGTTTAGACAATTATTTGTGAATAATAATTTATATAATAAATAAAAATACACTGCAAATTCTTGTATTAAAACTGTCAAAAGTATGCTATAGTTCAACCAATTCAAACCTTTATATAATCCCCCACCAAACTCGTCTAGAACAAACTAATATGCCCATTTGTAGCACGTTTTGCGCGAATGCTATGCATAGCTATGTATATCCTGCAGACAGGTTGAGGCCACTGAATAAACAGTTGCCATGGGAAATTATTAGAGACAAATAAATTAAATTTTATAGCACCGCGGCACTGTAGGTGCCGACGATAGAGGGCGCCACAATGCGAGGCAGTCAACCGCTATGCCGGCGGCAGTGCATGGCATGCCTTGCTACAGGGTAAGCCAATATTTTATGACTACTTAATGCGTTGCTGCCGCGACTAACTGGTGTGTGGTGTGGTGTGCACAGGTGGGCAAATCGTCAATACAATTTTGATTGCCGTTTGTTGGCAATTATGGATTTAGTCGCTTGTTTGGCTGCGCTTTATTATTGTTGTTCTTTGCTGTTTGTTGATTTTTGGCCAACAACTTTTGGTAAGTTGCTAACATACATATGCAGCGCATTGGCCAAGCAGCACTTGAATTTCTTTCAACTCCATTAATGGCACAACATGCAAACTAAAAGTTAAGTTTTATGCCAGCCAACCCAACAGCATAAACCAACGCACACATTTAACAAAGTTATTGGAAATTCTGTTCCAGCTACAGCTCTAGTTGACCAGCGTCCACAGCAGTTCAGTCTTTCAATGCAATAGCCACCTTTTGTTTTTTACAAGCACTTTGCAAATATTTATGGGTGAAAACAGCATAAACAATAAGCTCATAAACTGCAGCCGACGTCGCTGCAGCAGCAGTAAAGCGGAACAAAGCCTTTAAATCGATTTTCAAAAATGAATTATGTTTGCCTTTATTAAATATATATATATCAGTTGTATATGTATATAAATATATATATATATATATATAAAGTGTAGTATATGCATATACTTTTTAATATATACATGTACTTTATTCGCAATATCTATATTTTATTAAAATTTGTTCATATACGCAATCTGAAAGAAGCGCGCTGCTGCAGCTAGCTTCAGGGTATATAAGTTTTATTTGTATATCTAGCAGAAGTGCTAATGCTATGTTACATGTTAAACAATTCAGTTTGTTCGTTAATCTTATAAGACATTTTGTTCGTAAATTATTACTAAAGATATGCTGAGACTAGTCAGATTTCAATTGCGAGTTTAGCTCTTAGGAATACTAGACTTATTCTGACTTATTCTGCAACACAACTTTCAGCTACTATAAATTATATATATATATATTCATAAGAAACATAGGGTATTCCATAGTCGTATCTGCTTTGTCGCACAGTTTTAATTTTGTTAACAAGGTAGCAGCACGATGAGCACAAAGTGCGTCATTGTCGGCATTTTTTTTCTTCTTTTTATCATGTTGTTTGCTTTTCACTTTTGTCATATGTCAAAGGATTCACGCACGTGCATAAAGAAATGTAGATGTATATGTCTATGTATGTGTGAGCCTTAATGCTGGTCACGTGCAGCAGCAAGTGCATTTTATAAATTAGCTAAATATTTTGGCAACAAGGCTTTGTCTTGCAGCACAGTTCGTCTCCACTATTTGCTCAACATTCTGTGAGCTGCTAGTGAAATTTCTCATATTCTCGTTTCTGTTGTTGTTGAATCAACAGAGGACCAAGCATATGTGTGTGTGTGTAAATGCGTAGCTGTGCCATAATTAGAAGGCGTTGCAGCGTAAAATATTTCAAAATTTGCAGGTAAACAAGAGAGGCAAACGACCCAAATATGAACTCACAAACAGTGCTGCAATTAGATAATTTAACAGACAATAATACAAGGCAAATGCTAGTGCAGTAGGCACTCAACACACACACACACACACACGCACACAAATATATATATAAACATATGTATATACCTTGAATGCAGCTGAATAGTTGCATGCACATATCGCTTTAATGATAAATTCGCATTACAATTTAACTGCTAGTCATGCATAATTGTTTGTAATCATTAATACAAAAGCCCATTGAACTGATTATTCTATTGAGCGCCTCCACACACACACACACACACACACACACACACACACACACACACACACACACACACACAGTGTCCTGTTCTCGCATCTCTCTAATAAACAACTGACTTTTCGGCCAACAATGGGCACGCAGGTACAATATGCCAATCTGCCTAACTAACTGATTGGCCCAAATGTCAAATGCAACTAAATGCAAATTTGTAACTATTTATCGAGCACAGAAATTTATCACTGACAAATACAAATGCAAATACATGAAATAGAAAAAAAAAAAAAAACACTAGCACTAACACTAAATCATAACAATGCCAATAACATTTACAAATTGCATTTTCATGTTAAATACAAATTTGCTGACTTTTCAATGCTCTATGCAATTTTGCTTGAGCAGCTTTTCAATATAGTTCAGAAAATAGAAATGTCTTACAAATTAATATATTCTAGCGTAAATTTCTTAATTTCAATTTGTGGAATGACTCACTAAATGATAAATTTATATATATAAATAATAGCTGTTAAATTGCAATATCTAGAAAGTGCTAAAAAATTGTTGCAATTCAAAATAAAATTTATAGTATTGCTGCTTAAGATATTAATCCAATTCAGAAAAGAAAATTATTCCTTATAATTTTATTTTATTTTATTTATTTATTTTATCTATTTTATTTTATATAATTAATTCATTTACTCTGTTTTTTTTTTATTTATTGTATATATTTAATTTAATTTATTAAATTTATTTTATATTTTATTTTATTTTAGTTATTTATTTTGTTTATTATATTTATTTTATTTCTTTTTTATTTATTTTATTGATTTCATTTATTTTGTTTATTAAATTTATTTTTTATTTATTTTATTAATTATTAATTTTATTTATTTCTTTTCTTTTTTTTATTTATTTATTTTATTTATTTATCTTATTTATTTATTTTATTTATTTATTATTACGTAATCTTAATTGGATTTAAGAATTTGTTCGCACAATCAAAACTTATATTAATCTATAATAAGTAAATAATTTTGTAAAGTAAACATTTTGAATGTATTTTAAATATATATATATATATATATATATATATATATATATATTTTTGTTATGCATATTTTAAATAACTTTATTAATATAATTTATGGCTAGCTTCAAATATGATTTTATCTGAATATAAATGTATTATCCAAGGACTAAAACTATATTCTTTGCTTGCATCTTATATATTCAGGTAAAAAGTCTATATATGAGATAACAATATATTCTTGAGAAAATTGGCATGCATTCCGATATGCATTATATGCATATAATATTAGCTCAAGATAACGTACATTATCTCAGTAACGTTAGAGCAAAGCATTTCAATAGCTTACAAGACTCCACACATGCTCAACTACGACCTATAAGTAGCTTTAGCAAATCATATGCCAAATCAGCTAAAAATGCATAATATAAACTGAGCTGCGATAGAGTGCAACGAGAGAGCTCATTTACATGTGCAGATGGCAACATTTTGTATTGAACAATGCTGTTGCGCATGTATGTATGCATGTGAGTGTATAGCGCTGTGTATGTGTGTGTGTGTGTGGCAACTGTTTGTTGTGTATTTGATGATTACTAACACACATGCCCTGAAATATCACTCCAAATGGCGTCTGTCCAGAGCGCACGTATTGAGCGCTGAAATGAGAGAGTGTGTGTGAGTGCCTATGTGTGTGTGTGTGTGTGTGTGTTACTGCTGCTCTTGTGTTGTGCGATGTTGTAATCCTAATGAATCCTGCACCTATTTATTTTTCATTGTGGGAAATTGTGCAAATGCCATGACAACATTTCGTGTCTGAGAGAGAAGAAGAGACGAGCGAGACAGTGAGAGGGCAGCTGTCACGCCTACCACAGCTGCCACGCCCACTGACCAAGTGTGCGTACGCGTGTGTGTGTGTGAGTGTGTGTCCATGTACAATTGTTTAAATGTGCTGTTACAGCAACAAAAAAACAAGACGAAATACTGAATTGTTGTTGTTGCTTTTAGGAATACAACAATGGCATAGTTGACAAGGGGGCGGGGTCTGCGGATACGTTGAGTATTTGGCAGCAGCTTCATTGGCCTCATTGTTGTTGCTGTCGGTGCTGCTGCTGCCGTCGCTGCTGCTGCCGTTGGTTGTTTGTGTTTTACATGAGGCATTGTCTCTCATCAGTTTAATTAGTCGCTACGCTTTTGCTTTGCACTTGCTAAGGCCCAGGCTCAACAAAAATAATAAATGTTTGTATTTTGTTGCTGTCGCAGCAGCTGTTGTTGTCCCTGTCATGTCGAGACAACTATCCAACAAGCTACTGAGCTAACTAACTACCAAAACATCAGCCTCGACTCAAGACACATCACATTTACTATTCGTCTGCATAATTCATCTAACAGCTTCAATTTCCATAGTGAGCACAGCAGACAGAAACAACTTCAGTCAGAGCAGCAGCAGAAGACTCTTAGAGGTTGCATTTAGTGCAAATAAGTGCAATATGATGTAAAATCAATAGTTTGTTGACAATTATTTGCTGTATATTTGGTTAACAGTGAAGTGGAAAGTTAGAGAAATGTATAGCTAAGAAAATGAACAGAATTGCACTACTCAAGCAACTACAGCGTGGTCTCTTAAAGCTTGATTTTCTATTTCAATCATTTTAACATATTCAAAGCATTGAAGGCCTGATAGAGTAGCTGCCTGCATCATATTATTATCTCACAGCAAGTGGTCAGGAGAAGATAGGCATTCGATTGCTTTGAACCAATGAAGCGCTGAGAAGCTTGCTGAGAGCAATTGTGTCACAGCTGGCATACCATGCAGTTTAATTAGGTGCAGCGCAGCATATTCAAATTATATAATACAATAGGACATCACAAAGATGCGCCTAAGACGCAATGTTTGTCAGCAAGTCAGTTAATATAGCTCAAGCTATGCGGCAATAATAATTCATATATAAATATAAGAAATTACTACAGTCAAGTTAAAGATAGATTAAATATACATCTATATCTCTATATACAATAAGAATGCCACATCATAATCATATTCCCATATATATGTATATATATTGTTAGCTTTCCATATCCATTCATACTACATATAAGCTTTACATATTGAATGATTATAAGCTATGCTAACTGTTATCATTCACAGATTGCTCTCAAAACGATTTTTTATTGACATACGACTGGAAAATACAAATTTGGCAAACTTTTTTTTGCGTTATTTCATTTCTATTCTTTACTTTTTATTTTTTTTTTTTTTTTGTTGACACAGCGCTGGAAAATATTTGAAATTCTCTGTTTTTGTTTGTGATTTGATTTTTATCCCACCTGTGATATTTATTTAGAATAACTCTATTCTAAGCACCCAATGCACAGGGCATTTGGATGTTCAGCTAAATGTTGTGCCATGTATTTTGGCCGCTGAAATTGTTTAGCTATTTTTATATTTTAGTTTATTTTTTAAAATATAAATTGCCACGCATACAGCGATTTACACAAAAACCACAGTCACAAACACGTACAGACACGCACAGATTTTTGCCTTTTTAATGCATTTTCAATTGCCATTTGGGCACAGCTTCCACAGTTCAGTTTCGAGATATAAAAGCATAATTATAGAGAAGTTGGGGTTGATTTTGAAGTATTATAAATTTCGTAACATATCGTCAATGTATTCAAAGTTAAAATATTAATTAATATTCATTTATAATGCGTGAAGTATGCATAGCAAATTTATCAATAGATACAAAATTTAAAATGAAAGCATTTAGAATAAAGCGAATTTTATATTTTATTTATATAAATATTATTAATTATGTAGACAAATTATACAATGAAATTTGGCAGCTATTCATATTTAAAATATTAAATTATATTTAAATAATATAAATGTATATTAAATAATATTACTTTAGTCAATTTTAAATTTTAAATTATTAAAATTTTAAATATATATATATATATAAATATATATTAATATAATAAATAGATATAAATTAATATATATATATATATATTATAATACTTGATAAAAAATATTCGATTCACTTCACAAAAAATATTTCGTGTAGAGCATCAAGTGTTAGTCATTTGAAAAATTGAAATGCACTTCGTTATTCATTTTAGGCCAGCTAACACACAGTTAGTCCATTGAAAATAAAATTTTATAGAACTAGTCTGGCCAATATTGAAATCAATTATATATCTGTGATTCCAGCGATGCATTTATGTGTGTTTGAACAACTTTTGCAACGGCTGTTTTTGTTACATTTTTTTTTAATTTTTTTTTTTTTTTTTTACTTATTTTTTAAAACTATTGAATCAGCTTGGCCAAACAAATGCTAACGCTTATTGGCTAAGCAATTCTTTAGTGAAATAAATTTAAATATCGGCAAAAAGTATGCTGAAATCCTAGTGTCTGGCGATTCGTATAGAAATGTGCATTTAATGGCTGGCGATTGCAGCAGCGTCAGAAATTGGCATTCGCTTCCGTTTAACTGCCTCGTTAGCTCGGCCATCGAAGGCACATAAAAATTGTACGCTCTCTGACTGAAAACGAAAACGCCAAGGCCAGCTTGCAGCACTACACATAAACCCGTCACTCCCTACGCCACGCCACGTCTCCCCATCTCCCCATCTCTCCTGCCTTTACCCACCCACCTACATTCCCTCATAGATTTATCGCTTTTATGCGCTGAAAATCACATTAGCCGCGCATAAAACCAAAGAAGCGCGTTAAAAAAATTTTTTTTTTTTTTAAGAGAAAAATTCATGGATCTGTGCTTCAGCAACACTTCAGCGGACTATCTTTTATAAAGGGTGCTCTTTTAAGTAACAGATAAGTTGGAACGTTGATAGGAATAAAAGTTGAATTAATTATGTTTTGATATGAACTTTGTGGCTGGAATATATTTCTTAGGAAGTTATATATATAAAATATAAATTTATTTATTTAAATTAGCTGAGCGAGTAACGAGTATGAGTTAATACTCATAATAAATAATTTATACGTCCTAAATTAATACAAAGAAAAATCATTGAAGCAATAAGTGCAGCTTTTTGTAGAACACGAGAATAATTCACTCAAATAAAATACAGAATAATATTATATTTATTATATGTTATATTATTATATATTATTATGTGTCAATTATAATTAATTTTTTTTAACTAATAAAAGTTATTAAAAAAAATATATAATAACAAAAAATGAATAAATGCATTTAAAAATATATTTATGCCTTAGCTTTGATAAAAAAAGTTATTGTATTATAAAATAATACTTTGTTTTAAGTAATAAACAAAATTAATTAATTAAAGCAAATAAAATATATAGTAAATAATTAATTTGTTGTTTAATTTAAGCTGGGAAAAAGTATAATTGTTTTTAGAGAGTTTCTACTATTATACAAAAAAAAAAAATATTTTAGCGCAAAATATATTTATGTAACATAACCTTTAAAAAAAAATGTATATATATATATATATTAAAATTATATTGAAAACTTTTTTTATTATTTATTTAATTTATTTAGTATTAATACAGCGCATTTAAAATAAAGTATTAATGAATAAATAAATTTAAGATTTCAAATAATTATTTTAACAATTAATAAATGTTTCATTTTTTTTTAAATTTTTTAATTTGCTTTGCATTACAGCGCATTTAAAATAAAATATTAAAAAAAAATTAAAGATTTTAAATAATTGTTTTAACAAGTAAAAATTTTTGTATTTTATTATTTATTTAATTAAAAATCAAACATTAATAAAAATAAATTAAAGATTTTAAATAATTGTTTTAGCTACTAATTTAGTTTTATTTGCGCGAATTTAAAATAAAATATTAAAAAATAAAAAAATTAATGTTTTAAATTAAAATAAATAAATAAAATTGTTCTCCTTCGCATTTGTCATTTCAAGTTATCCAAAACACCCTTTAAAATCGCCATGTTGTTTCTAGTAAAAATCATTGCGAGTTGCAGAACGAAAGAGAATGAAAGGTTGTGTGTTTGAAATAATAGGAGTATCTGACTGTCTGTCTGTCTGCCTGGCTGGCTGCTTAGCTCAAGTTTTATGGTTGGAGGAGGGCTAGGCTAGGGATCGAGCTAGTTGCACTTTGCCAATGGTGCACATGAAATATGAGTTAAGGAAATTGATGACAAACATTTCAACGTTTATTGCATAAAATTACCATAAAATATTGCACGCAAATATTTTTCTTCTTTTTCTACGTTCCTTTTTTTTATATTTTTGCTGCTCGTTATGAATTTTCTGTCGTTTTTCCACGTTTTCGCCAGCAGCTTTTACTGCTGCTACTGCTGATTTTTCCCCCAAAACGGTTAAAGCGATCGACAAAAGCGCAAGGCAGAATAATTGCAACACAAGAAATTGTTGCAGGATGTGGACAACAGAGGCAGCAGGAGCAGCAGCAGCAGGAGCAGCAGGAGCAGCAGCAGCAGCAGCTGCAGCAGCAGCAGCAGCAGGAGCAGGAGCAGCAGGAGCAGCAGCAGCAGCAGTAGCAGCAGCAGCAACTACAATGCATTATTTAAAACGCTTTAACACTGAATCAATATTCGGCTATTATCCAAAATGTATATATTATTATACATATATGCATATATATTTATGTGCATTTGTGCATGTATTTATTTATAATACGCATTGTTTGACGCCATTTGCAGAACGCTCTTGGGCACAAAGCTCAATGGGGCTTTGTCTCAGCAGGCAAGCATTTAATATTTGCCATATGAATTAATTAATTTTTAAAGAGCTGCTGAATACACAATACCAAATACAATTTGAAGCGCTGTTAAGGTAATTTGGTTTGCCCATTGTTTACATTGTAATATTGCCAAATAATGTTTAAGCTGTGAAATGAAAAGAGACCCTAAAGGCTTTATTGTGTTTCATGAAAGAGCTTTTGTGTCTTAATGCAATTTGAAATGCTATTAGTTGTATTGAGTATAATCAGAACGAAGCATATTCTCTGGTCTATTTTTTGTGTATCTTGGAAATTTGTAAACTTGAAATTTTATATCTATATTTAATAAAGCATATTCGTAGATACCTAATGTTATATTTTTTTCGAAATGTATGTTAATGTTAATTTAAAAAAAATAAAAATAAATAAATAAAAAATAAATAAATAATTAAAATGAATAACTAAAGTCTGTCAACAGCAAATGAATATTTATATTGAAATATAATGGAAACATTTAAATAAAATAAAGAATACAATGCAAATTCTTTGACCCAGTTAGGAACTTTTGCAACCAATAGGAATTACAATTTTTTTTGGAATGTTAAATAGAGAGTAGTAGTTGCTACTGTGGCAGCTAGTTAAACACCTTGCAACAAAAAAATGTCTGCATTGGCATAATTAAAAATATTACCAGAGTTTCCCTTTGGACACTGTCTGCGTTGCTCGCCTTTCCACAGTTCCTTTGGCAGTGGCATTGCTGGTCACGTCATATTTATCACTACCTGCACTTTATTTTCCAGCCACTATAAATTGTGTTGCCAGCCGCCGAAGGATGCAGCCGCACAGAGGGCCAGAGTCAGAGTCAGAGCCAGGAGCTGATGATGTCTTCTCGGCTTTGCCATCAACGTTTTGCCTGGCTGGCTGGCACCCACAGGCAACATTATTTGACGTAACCAAAGTAATTTTAATTTTCAGTGCGCAGCACTCAGAGAGACAGAGAGAGAGAGAGAGAGAGAGAGAGAGCAGTAACCAAGAATAGGAGGTAGCCTAGGTAGAGTGGAGAAGGTGAAGGCTTGTGGGGCCGGCAACAGCAAGTGCCACTACAATGCACTCAACGGTAGCTGGGCATGAGCATGAGAGATGCAGGGAGATGCAGGTTGGTTGCTTAAGCATATTGTAAATAGACTGCATAATGAGCTGCGTTTGCTCTTTGAGACTGACAGGTGGAAATTGAGGTGAAAATGGAAGCCTGATGAGCCAACCATGGCAGCAATGCCCGTGCAGAGCAAGGCAATCATAAATTATAGTTTGCTGCTAAATCAAATGAATTGAAATGAAATGTAATGAATCGAACTAGAAAATCGAATATTTATAGAAGAGAGAATGACAACAACTGGGAAATATGATGAGTAAAATATAAATTATAATTTAGTTAGTTCAATGAATGAATTTGAGTGCATGCATGAGTGTTTGAAGCGCTGAGTGCTTGACACGGCGATGCATGTGTAGAATGATATATATTTGACAGACAGAAATTGTCAGTTCAACATAATTTCGTTTTGACAAATGGTAAATCAATTAATGTAAAGCCAAAACCAAAACGAGAAACGACAGAGAACAAGATGAACTCTAATGGGAAAAGGCGAGAGTATTCGTTGGGGTTTTTATACTTTATTTGCATTTTTTTTTGTATTGTCCCAAATTGAAAACAACAAATGTCAGCAGTTTTATGTTCTAAAAAAAAAAAACGGAAAGCAACAAACAGCACAGACAAATACAATGTATAAATGATGATGCGGCTGATGATGAATGCATGTGTGTTTGTCTATATCTCTCTATGTGTGTGTATGCAAACCATTGAAGTGTCTTTGTGTTGGTAGCCAAAGTGAATACTAAATTTGCATACGTTGGCTTTACGACTGAGCTGCAGAGTCTTTCCTCTCTCGTCCCTCGTCTTTTGCCTCTACAATCTCTTCGTGTTGCCGTTGTTTCACAGTTCGAGTTCCAGTTTTGGTTCACCAAATTGAGTGCTGTCTGTTGCTGGTTTGTTACTCTTCATCAGTTTTGTCCCCAGCTCTGCACTATTCTGTGCTCATTTCAACTTTTGAGCATTTAGACGACACAACATTTCCAGCTCAACCACTTGATTGCGGCACTAAATTATATTATGGTCATTACGAAATGCGAATACGGATACGAATATGAATACGAATACGAATACGTGTAATACGCATACGCAGACATGCATACATTTTGTATACAAAATATATCCATTTTGTTCTTATTTAACTCTGAATTATATTCAGTGTTTGTAATTGGCATTTAAATATTTATTTAATTTTGCTTTTTTGATTTAAACTAGTTGAATGTTGAACAAGTTTGACAAAAGCAGCTGCAAATGTTTAAATATTAAATATCAAAAATATTTTTCTTTGCAGAGCAAGTTTTGTTTATTTGACTGCAATTTTAGTAAAAGAAATTTAGAATTTTCGTAAAATTTCATTTATAAATCTCTTTTATTTAAAAAATTTTTTTTTAAAGATATAAATATTAAATTAAATGATTAAATATAAAGAAAATTATGCGAATTTATACATTTTAGTGTATTGCAACTTAATAAATTCTATTAATACTTTAAGTTTCATCTATTATTAGTGCTCACTTAACTCTTTAAATGCAACAAGAATATTTTACGCTCTTACATATTTTAATCTGAAGCGAAAGCAACTTTTTTTTTTTGTTTTTTTTTTTTTTTTCATCTACTCTTTTCTTAGAAAGTCACTTTGTTTTGATTGCAAAGGCTAATGCCCTCGCCATCTATGTCTTTAGACATTTTTTTTTTCACTCTTGTTGTTAATTGTTGCGACAAGCAGCTGCAACATATCCGCAGCAATACAAGTTGCAAGTTCGCCATTTACTTCAAACTGCATACGGAGTCTCTCTACGGACAAAAGAGGAAGAAAGAGAGAGATAAAGAGAGAGTGAGAGAGAGAGTGAGAGAGTGAGCGAGTCAGTCAGAGTCAGAGGCCACAAACTGTGCTAATTAGCGCAGACAAAGAGCTCGAAAATGTGAGGCAAACTCTTTTACGTTCCTTGGCAAAGGCGGGACTGGCAGACATATGAGGAAAGCAGGCGCAATAATTACAACCGTTAAAACACAAAAGCCATCGACACACATACATGCACACACGTTTGTTTTGCTCAAGCATATATTACGCATACGCCATGTTGCGCGTCTGAAGCTTTATGAAGCTGCAGCAGCATTATTGCCGCTGTTCTGCTTGTTGCTGTTCTCAAACAAAAGCAGCTGCATACAATAATAAAAAAAAAAACAGCAGCAAGAACAAAAAATGTAAATAAACAGAACCTTACTTTGGACAATGCGTCTGATTCAAACACGATGTCAGAGTCAGGTCGGATAAAAGCTTATTTAGAAGGCTTGTGTTAATGCAGCTCGCGGCTATGCAGCACAGACTTTTGTGGTGTCATTTATTTATTTTTTGTTTTCTTTTTTTTTTTTCTACTTTATTTCACTGAATTTATAAAGTTAGCTACTGAACTATAATAAAATAAAAATTCAAGTTCGATATTCAAATTTATACATAGACAATTAATTAAAAAATGCAGAAAATCTCTTGGCAAACTGCTTAAATCGAATAAATTTGTATTTAAGCTGTTGCAAAATACTATATAAAATCATTTGCCACTCAATTCGTAAGCTCTTTCCATTAACCGATTACCTTTAATGAAACTTTTCCCTCATATTTCATTCTTTCTTATGCTCTGGCTGTGTGTGCGTGCGTGCGATCAACGTACAGGCTGAACGAAGCTTTATATATATATATATATGTAACAGCCTGAAACTGTTGTTGCATAGTGCGTATAAATTATGTAAGAGGCATCCATAGACGAAATCAGATTCCATGAATTTGCATTTGCACCTAAAAAAAAAAAAGAGGAAATGCGAAAGCCCAGGCGACGAATCACGTTCCCATGAAATACATATATATAATTTTTATATATACATACATATATATATGCATTTGCATCGAGGAACAAGCAGCCAGCATATCTATATAGCCTCTCTCTCTCTATATATATGTCTATATACATATGTATGTATATGTAAACATGTGTATGCTGGGAGCTGCCTAAGCTTAAGTGCCATTAGGCATTGCAACTGAAGGCTCCGTAGAGTGTTACAGTTGTTGTGCTCTCTGTGTGTGTTTGTGATGTACCTTGGCATGCCTCAAAAGTAGCATAATGCATATTTAAAGAGTTGCCTGGCAAGTGCCAAAAATCGAATATTTTAGTCGAACTCTTCACTTCAGCCCTAGAGTTGGCCATTGGCTGCAGCTGCTACTCCTGCTGTTGCTGCTGTTGCTGTCCCATGGGTCACAACTTGCCACTCAGTGGCGCCACTAGTCACAGCCTAACGGTAAACAGCTTAAGTGCATAGGCAGCAGCAGCAGCAGCTTAAGTTTCGTCCCCAGGTTGACTTTTTATGCACATCAAATATGGCCTAGTGTTTTATATGGAATGGTTTTTGGGCAGTTTAAGAATGAAATATGTTTATTTTACTGAAGTATAATAATTTAAAATATTTATATATACTTTATAGAATATATTACTAGAGTTATTTGTTTATTCTGCTTATTATTGCAAATGGGATTGAAAAATAATATTATAAAATTTTTCAATACAAAAATATTTCCATTTGCTTAATTCCCACATTATTCCCTTTTGTATCAAGAATATTTAATATCTTAATAAAAATTATATGAAATAATTAATGAATAGATGATATATCCTTCAATAAGTATTAATCAATTAAAAATGCCAAATAATTAAATTCAATTTGTTTAATTAATTTTATATGCTCGCAAATGACAGTTGGTTAAAAGTCAAAGATTGCCAACGAGATAAATGAATTTCTACAATGTACAAAATGCACATAAATGCGCGGTCCTTAAATAACTTGCCAACATTTGTATCTCAATGTGTGTGCGTGTGTGTGTGTGTGTGTGTGTGAGTGTGCGTGTGTGTGTGCGTGTGCGTGCTTAACATGCAAACCACAATAAAATGCATATGTCCGAATGTTGGCTATAAATTTTATATTTTACAGCAGCCACTTGGCCTTTTCTGCCTGCCTGCCACTTGAGTAATTAAATTCAGCAGCGCGACGTGCTGCACACAGTTAAAGGGGTAAAAAAAAAAAAAAAAACAGACCAACAACAATTTCGGGGCGTGGCATTAACGCTTTGTGGTTAACATTTTTGTGGTTAAATGAATTTAAAACGCGCATCGCGCGCTCTTGCCAGGTGCAAAGTGACGACAACAAATTGCCGCCTTTCAGTCTTGCGTTGCGGCCCAAAAAGAACGCTGACATATGGAAAATATTCAGATGGATGGTCGAGACCATCTGAATCAACTCCAGCCCAGCCCAGCCCAGACCAGACACCCAGCCAATCACCCAGCAACCAACTGGCTCGTGCTGACTGCCAGAGACGAATTGCTGCCCATTGACATGCAAATTGTGCGAGCAGCAGCAACTGCAACAAATACAACAACAACAACAACACCAACGCCTACAAAAACAACAACGACAACTGTAACAACAATGTGTTCACAGTTGTTGGTTTATTTTATTTATTTATTTATATTTTTAGTAAACTATTTAATACCCTTTAAAGGCGTTTCATTTAATTATCGTGCACGGTACTTTATTAAATTTAATATAATTATTAAATAATTTTTTTATTAATTTTAAGAATGAATCTAAAACCAATTGAAATCATGTTTATTGTAAATTTATAAATGTAAAAAAAAAAAATATACTTCTTAGGAACTCGTTATTTAATATATCCCATTGAAAGTCAGTTAATATATCCAAGTAAGAGTCTTCATGAAAAATTTAATTTTTTATCTTCAATTAGGTTTAGAATAAACTTGTGACAATTAATTGACATATTATATAGAAAATCTAATGTAATATAATATAATAATATAATATAATATATATTTTATATAGAATATAATATAATCTAATTTAGTTCCCTGTTTCTGCTGAACTAATTGCATATATTTATTATATTATTATTTTTATAATCCTTTGAATTTAAAAATCAAATTGAATTTATTTCATTTAAATTCTTTGAGTTTTAAATTTAATATAATATAATACTAATTGTATATATTTATTAAATTATTATTCTAAGTATAATTTTGTATTAATATCATTTTATAAATACAATTTTTTTTTTTAATTCTTTAAGTTTAAAATTTCAAATTGAATTTATTTTATTTAAATTCTTTGATTTTAAAATCTAATATAATATAATATAATACCAATTGTATATATTTATTATATTTTTATTATTAATATTTTTTTTAATACTTTGAGCTTAAAAACTCAAAATTGAATTGATTTCATTTAAAGTTCCATGAAATCTATTTTTTTTTATTTATAAATACAACACTTGCTTATAAATTTTAATAAAAGTCAACAAACTAAATCAACTACAAATTAAAAAGTATCTCTGAAGCACTTCTCTGCATCACTTTCGCTTGAATTTAAATCAAAATTAATGTAAATTATTATTAATAATGTATTACATAATTTCTAGCTTAATATATTATTACATTAGCCGCAACTACCCAACAAAATGTAGTTCAACCAACACGTGCGTTTATTATTATTATTATTGGCATGCGCTTTTCTCTGGCTGCGAACTGAGTTGGCATTTACCAACACTGGCGCATTGCTTCACTTGTATTTTTATTGAAAATAATTTCAATTCTTTGGCCCCAACCGCTGCCAACACCGACGCCACTGCCTCCTGCTGCTGCTGCTGTTGCTCCTCCTCCTGCTCCTGCTCCTGCTGCTGCTGTCGACTGATGAACTTAAATTGACACTTGCTGGAATTTCGATTCGTTTTGTTTTCATTTTTTATACCCTGAACCCATTGAAAATGGGAAATCAGGGTATAATGGTTTTGTTAAAAGTATGTAACAGGCAGAAGGAGGCGTGGCAGACCCCATAAAGTATATATATTCTTGATCAGGGTGACGAGAAAAGTTGATATAGCCATGTCCGTCTGTCTGTCCGTCCGTCCGTCCGTCCGTCCGTCCGTCCGTCCGTCCGTCTGTCCGTATGTTTGAACGCGTCGGTTTCCGAAGATACAAAAGCTAGAGAGTTCATTCTTTTTGTGTTAGGTTCGTATATTGAGCGCGCAGTACGAGTTTGTTTCAGAAATTCGATAACTTGTATATTTGCAAGGTTATCGATAACTGAAATTATCGGGAACCAGTTATAAAATTCTAGCTAATTCATCTTTAGAGTTAGAGTCTCCAAGTCTTCTGCATATATATAGATACCAATTTAATACAATTTCGGTTTTTGTCAGATTTTGGATTCCGGTCCCCAATTCGCCCCACCACCCCCAAATGTGTAAAAAATGCATTTCAAATACTAGAGACATACAGTTTGGTTTGGCATATAGATATGAATATCATAATCTTAATCTGAACATATCAATATGATTGTCCATCTAGAAACAGAATTATTAGTCTATAAAGTTTTCTCATCAAAACCCATGTGGCGCAGCAAGCAAGGCAGCGACAAAGCAAGACGCATTGCGGGCGTACATACATACATACATACATACATACATACATACATATGTATGTATGTATGTGTGCAAGCGTAGATCAGCGTGTGGCTGCAATCGTCCATACATACATACATATGTATTTGTGCATGTAAAGCTAATTGTAAAAGAGTTATGATTTCTAAAAAAAACCTAAAATGTTAAATACAATATGTAGATCATATGCTGAAACTCTCATTACATTCCATTATATATTTAAAAAATTTTAAAACAATTAAAATAACAATGGAAATGCAAGCAACGTTGAGCAACGCTAAGCAATTTTCGTATGCGTGTGCACATATACACACAAAAAATCTTGGGCCGTTTTCTATGTTGCTATGCGTGCAAATTCTAAGAATCACAATTGTTTTTGAATTGCGTTAGAATTGTCTTTGAATTGTATTTGTATTTTCATCCACTGCTTTAGTTTTTTTTTCGTATATGGCGAATTTGATTCGTTTTCGCTACTCTGCCGTTTAAGTGAGCCGTGGTGTAGATGACTAGACAGATGCACCGAATGTTAGGCTGTCGCAGGTTCTAGCCTCGCCTAAGCCGTTCATAATTCATTAATTTTATTTTTTTTATACCCTGAACCCATTGAAAATGGGAATTCAGGGTATAATGGTTTTGTGAAATGTATGTAACAGGCAGAAGGAGACGTCGCAGACCCTATAAAGTATATATATTCTTGATCAGCATAAAAAAATAAGATGATCTAGCCCTGTCCGTCTGTCCGTCCGTCCGTCCGTCCGTCCGTCCGTCCGTCCGTCCGTCCGTCCGTCCGTCCGTCCGTATGAACGTCGAGATTTCGGAAACTACAAAAGCTAGAGAGCTGAAATTTCACATGAACACTCGTATGTTACCTACGCAATACGAGTTTATTTTGTTTTTTCGATAACTCATCCCATTTCCAAATTATCGATAAAAATCGAAAATTCGTTTCCATTTTTTAGGTTTTTTGTGTATAGCTACTACACCGTTTCACCTAGAGACATTAACTTTATATATTTAGATAGATATTATGGATACGCAGACTTTGTGATTTTCAGATTTTGGATGCCACGCCCCCTTCGCCCACAATTTGGAAATAACGCATTTCAAATACTAGAGACTTGCAATTTGGCACATACATAGATTCATATATCCTTAATCTACTCTCAAAATTTCATGAAGATCGTCCATCTAGAAATGGAGTTATAAGCGTCCAAAGTTCAGCCCAACCCACCCCCAAGCCACAGCAGCAACTGCGCAGTTAGCAGAGCGCGCGCTTATAAGTGCGTAAAGAAGAAGAGTATCACTTTTTTTGCAGGGTTCAGGGTATCTCGTAGTCGAGCCGTCTCGACTAGAGCCTTCTTACTTGTTTTTTATTACATGCGTTTATTTCTCTTCGCCCTTTTTCCACGTGCACATTTTTCTACCTATTTTAATGTAATTTATTTGCAGTTGTAATTGCTGTTGTTCTTGTTCTTGCTATTGTTGTTGTCGTTGTTCGATTCACAGTGCAACAACAACAACAACGAATGCAAATTGTTTCTTTAATTGAATCATTTTGGTGCCACGCGTCGGCTATGCCCAACAGGCCATTGGCCGATATTTTAACATTTATTTACAATAATTTGCGCTTATCATGCATTTGCAATTAAAAGCATAAAATAATTATTAATTATTGTTGCACGCATTATACAAACTATTTTTGAAGATATTGCGCGGTAAGTGCGCCAATTGCAATTAAATTAATTGCAAATGCTTTCAATGCTCTGCAAATATTCAAATGGATTGATCAGATTGGCTTACAATATGGCTAATGATTCAAATATAGAGAAATTTAAAGGATCAGCTTTTGAAAATGTGTTGCATTTGTATTTGTTTATCTGTTTGATGTGCTCTCTATATTTATTTAATTATTCAATATTAATTTTGAAATTGAAGTGAGACTGAATTTGTATTTTATTTGTATGCAATCGTTGTATATATTTTAAATAAATATTTAATGGGTATCCTATAGTCACTCATACCTTAGTTAGTGCTTTCTTATCTGCTCATTATTAAAAAAAAAATTATAATTATTTCAAGTTAATCTTGTTAACTTTGCTTTTATCAATTCAATTAAATTTATTGCGCTGAATTGTTTTAAGTGAATTATTCCATATGTAAAATATGCAAAGTTGCATGCAAAAAAATATAAATAAATGAAAACAAGTACAATAGATAAAAGCAAAAATGATTATGAACAATGTAGAGATAAAAAAAAAAAATTGGTTAATTTAAATTTAGAAAACAAAAGCATTGCATGCCTAATACATGCATTTTCACATGATTATCTTCTTTTTAATAGAATTCAATTATAAATTACTTGCAAAAGCCTCTTCAGCTAAGCCTCAGCTAAGCCCGAACGAACGTATGTACGTACATTTGATGTATGGAAAAGTTGCCATGAAAAACGAAGCTCCACTTGTCGGATTTTAATGTTGAGCTAAGAGAAAACTACAAAGAATGGCAAGAACAAAATAAAGCACTTGTCGCGCTGAAACTAAGTGCAACAACATAACATAAGCAACAGCTAGAGTAAAGGGGGAAAAACCCGAAAGACTTTTCCTCGTTGACTGTTGTCTGTTTGCCAAGTTTTCTAGCTCTGCATGATAAATGCGGTTTTTTGATGTGCTTTGTGCCCGGGTTTTTGCCATGAAGAATTATCCGCACAATAGTTAGGTGCTCTACCGAATGTGTGTGTGGGAGTGGGAGTGGCAGTGAGAGTGTGTGTGAAAGATGCTTTTAGGAAATACGAAACAACATTCATTTCACACATCATTTGCGGCTGCAGCCTAAATGGAGTTTGTTGAACTTCCCATACAACTTCCTCGTCGAACATTGCATTAGATATCCAGATTATTCAAATTCTCTAGAACTAAAAATATATATCTTTAATTAAATATATGTATGCATATATTTAATGTTTTAGGCTGAAATTCTCCATGCAAAAGCTTGGCGGGTCACCCCTTGGATCTTGCAACATTGTTACAACTTTTTCTTTACTTTCAGTTCTTATTTCTAGTGCTTGGCGCAATTTTCCCAGTGGAGCGGAGTAATATTGCTTCAGGTTAGGAACGTGGCAGGCCGTTAGGTCAGGACAACAACAAGAAAAAAAAAGAAGAAAATAAATGAGAATAAAAACATTTGCAAAGTGAAGAGTGGAAAGCGTTGCTTGGCTTTCATTTAGATTATAATGCCAGTGCGGTGTGCTTGGATTACACAATAATTTAATGAGAGCAGAGAAAATGCATCTGCGTACTTGAAAGAGAAGCTGCTTACATTCTGCAACTAATTGGCTAAATAAAAGGCTGAAGGCTAAAGAAAGTCAGTTGATGCTGCATAATTTAAAGAAATAATAAAAAATAGAAACTCTGATTAGTGCTGTCATGACTGCGAATTGATAACTATTACCGATAATTCATGTTGATATCAGAGAGCTCGCAAATATATGTTGACCGTTTCTCAATCTCTGCAAATAAGTGTCTTTTACTCACACTTTGGGAAAAACTCAGAGAGCAACTAATTGCGTAGTTTTGTATGCGATCGTACATATACTTTTCTGTTTGGATTTTTATTTTACTCTGCTTTTCGATGAGTGTTTGGTGTGAAGCAAAAAGTCTATTAAATATGTATTGGTATGTATGCGAGAGTTATCTTCGCTAGACACATCAATGAGAAAGTGTAGATCGAATGTATTATGTCTTTGCTTTATCTGCTCACTTACACTCTGAAACTCATTGTACCATCTTCAATCGTCTCGCTCTCTAAACGAAGTTCGGGAAAAGAGCCTCATGCAAATAGTTCAACGCAAAGCGCTCAACCGAAATCAAAGACGAGTAAAGCCGAAGCATATTGCTTACAGCGAGTTGATTTTCTTTCGGTTAAGCTCGCAAAGAGAGCGATAACAGTTTTTTTTTTTTAGAGCTCTGTTTAAGATCAATGAGACAATTCCGCTCTTTATGAATTGAATGAATGAATATTTTGAATAGCTTACTTTCTTCATATCAAAACAAACATTTTCATTCCAACTTGAATGAAGTAATTTTCGTTAAATGTTATCGATAGTCGATGCGCATTATTTTGTTGGATCATTGAGCATCCAATATATAAAAAAAAAATTGTCATAGTTATGTTTTCAGATTTTTATATATGTAAAATATTTTACTGATTGTTATCCACTTCAATATCGAATAAATGAGAAACTTGTGGAAACTATCGTTTCGTTTTATCAATTTATGTAACCGATAAGTTTGCAACTATTGCATAAATTGAAAATTTAATTAAGACTTCTTTTAAGTGACTTTTTGGCTAGTTAATCTAAAAAGCAAATTGTTATCGACAAGTATTTATTTTATATGTAATCAACTATTCTTGATGCCAAATATGACCAAAAGTAAATAATTTTTGTTGTCAATCTTAGAGAAAACCATATTGTTGTGAAGAAACTTTCTAACCTGTGTCAATTAGCTTAGTTTTGTTATTTTCCTTTGCAAGCACTCTACACTGGAAATTCCTTGTCGGAACACTATTTGTGCTTGGTAAACTGTTTGGTATGCCATGCTGAATGTTAAAATTTCAGCTAGTTAGCGCATAGCGACAAAGAAAGCACAGCTGGAGCTCCAGCTGCACTGCAAAGTATGCTACACTTTACAAATCACTTTGTCAGACACAGATGTCATGTGTCGCCGCCGCCTGTCAACACGTTGCCCGTCACCCAAAAATTCGAAACCATTGCTGCGTGGCATTGAGGTTTACCTCAAACCCTCTATTTGACGGGCGACAGGCTGCACTTGTAGCTGTTGCTGTTGCTGTTGCTGTAGTTGAAGTCTCCAGACAGCCAAGGGACAAATTGTGGCAGAGAAAATTTCGCACTTCGGCTTGGACAGGCAAAGTCTTTAAAGAGCTGTATAAAAACCGCAAACAAACATAAAAAAAAAAATTGTAACAGACACAAAAAAAGAAATCAAATTATTACTTAATTATGCTTAAACGTCGATTACTGCTGGGACACAGCTGCTATGCCATCGTCCAATATTTGTTGCGGATGTCCGCACGTCGAATTCATTAGAAAATAAATAACAAAATATTTGTAACTTGGCTAAATTGGTCACGTCGTCGGCTCTGTGCCCAGGTATAAAGCGGATATTGTAAAATTAAATTGATTCTCTCTCAATTTCTCTTCTCATTCTTACAAACTGTTTGCCTGCCTGACTGACTGCCTGACTGCCTGTCTCCTGTTGTTGTTGTTGCTGTTATTGTTGTGGCTTTTATTTTTCATCCAGCTTGAGGGGAGGGAAATGGACAGAACATAATGGAAACGGCATATACAATGTGCATTTATATTGTGGAATAAATAAATCTAATGCCTGTTCATCATTTTCAGCAAGAAAATGTTACAAATTTACGTGACAGATTAGAGTGGAAGCGTAAGCACGCCGAGAGAGTGAGCGAGCGAGACAAACTTGTATTTTGCTTCTTTTTCTTTTTTTTTTTTAATAAATTTCAAATGAAGCTCAGAGGCGGCCACAAAATTGAAGCCAGTCAAATTGAAAACGCAATAAATGCGCATTCCGACAGTATCAAAAGAATAAATAAATAAACAAAAAATATTGAAAAAAAAAAGATAGATGATTTTGCTAAATGATTTAAGCGACTAAGCTTGGCTTAAATTAAATTTTTTAAAAATAAAGTAAAATAAATAAAACGAAAAATGAAAGGAAATGTAGGAAAATTTCAAATTTGTTTGCTCTCTAACAATTATATGTTATTTAAGAATTTAAAGGATTAAGTAAAATATATTTGTTAAACTTTATTTAAAACTATAAATAAAATAATAATAATTTAATCTATTCAAATTATTAAAATATAATAAATTAAATATATTTTATACAAATAAATAAATTTATATATATTTTATTAACTTTATTTTTGATCAGAAATCTATTGAAATCATTTTAAAAATTAGTAAAATATAATAATTAAATAAAATATATTTTATATAAATAAATAAATATATATATATATATATATTATATTAACTTGAGTTTATTATCAGAAATCAATATAATTCATCTTAAAAATCTTTATTAATAAAAATTAACATAACAATTATTAAAGACTGTCTCAAATTTTTATTAAAATGTATTAATGTAAAATTGTTCTATAGTATTATTTTTTATTTTATTTTAATTTTATTTGTTTTTAAATTTCATATTTTTTATTTTATTCATACGTACATATATTCAATCTTAACCTCACACGCTGCTATTTAATAAACTAAACACATTTAATTAGCACTGCTGGCATCTGTATATTCAACATTGCTCCCAAACTATTCCCGGAATACATTCAACTTTCACGCAATTGAATTCCATTTGGATGCTGTCAACAAGCACATCAAAAACAACGGCACAAAAATAAAAACCAAATAAAAAAAAAAAAAAAATAAGGAGACACCAGCAAAAAGCAATCGAAAATGGAAATGGGCATCTGTATGGGAATAGTAGTAGCGTGTTCAAGGGGGAGTTCCAGATATGGCAAACAAGCGCAACAATATGTTGCAATTGTCTGGCAGCGAGCGTTACAAAAGTGAAATTCTAACATCATCACGTAGAAAGCTGGACGTAGTCGAAACTAAAAAGAAGAAAATTCGCAAACAAACAAAAAATGAATTGGAAAAGCAAAAAAAGAGCAGCAGTAGCCATAGCCGTAGACGTAGTAGCAGTGCCACTGACAGTGGCAGTGGCAGTGGCAATGGCAGTAACAGCGGTCGCTGGTTTCTGATTTAGCCAAGGGATATGAGCGTTACCATCGCAGTTGCCATGACAATCGCAATCACAACAAGAACAACTCACAGGACACTGCGAAAAACAAGTCGCCATACATGAGCAGAGAACAAGACAGCGCGACAGAGCGAGAGCGAGAGAGAGAGAGAAAGAGAGAGAGGTGTGAGAGTGAACAAGAGTATGCCAGCGCATCCAACCAGCCAAGTATCACGATAATTGCCTTGACGAGGATGAGCTTCGGCGTTTTCATATGTGCTGCAATATGAGACAATAATAACAACAATAACAACAACAACAATAATAACAACAACAGAAAAGTTTATTCTGAAGTTGAAATACTCTTGCCAAGGTTGAGAGCTTAGAGCCAATAATTTACCGGATTCTAAGCTAATGGGCAAAAAAAAAAAAAAAAACAAGGGAAAGTATTATATTACAAATTGTGCACCAATTTTTTTTTTTAGGGAAGGATAAGTCTTTGAAGCCCAAAAAAAAAAAAAAAAAAAATAAAATAAATAAAAAAATAAATAAATATATAAATAAAATAAAATAAATAATAAAATAAATAAAAATAAATAAATAATTTGTAAAAAAATTAACTAAAGGTATTTTAGAGTTATAAATGAATTTTTACTAGAAAAAATTCTGAGAAATACTTAAGATAATTTGTTAATGCATTTTAATATTTTATACAACTAAATTGTTTGTAAAATATAAAAAAAGCCAAATACAATTATATTATTATTATTTGTATTATTATTATTATTAGTATTATTTGAATTTTTGAAGTTTTTACAATATATGTTTTAATGACATTTATGATTTTTTTTATATATTTATAAATTTTTTTTTTAAAGAATTTAATGGTCAGATTAATATCAGATTCAGAAACATTATTAAAAATGTTTAATTTGTTGTTGAATAACTTTTTAATGCCCTTCTTGAGTTATGTTATCAACATTTTATTTTCATTATAGGTATATTCTGTATGTTCTCGCCCTCTCTCCCTCTCTCTCTCTCTCTCTCTCTTCAGTGCAAACGACTATTAAAATATTTCAACAATTTTAAATTTTCAACTTACATATTTGTTAAAGTATTTTTGCGCTTATTTATTAGCCCGACTAATTTTCTCTAGTAAATTCTTCACATCATTCCTAACAACTCATCAATTTTTTCAACTAGACTATAAAACTGTGGGTACTCTTCCTCTTGAACAAGGTCACAGTAAATTGCCCGCCAAACAGAAAGATATAGAAATAAAAAAAAAAAAAAAAAAAAAAAAAAAAAACAATAGCAACAACTAAAAATTCGTTACGACTTCGCTTTAGACAACAACAATAATAATATCAGAATCAGAAAAAAAAGTCAGCGTCTGCTGATATTTCTGCCGGCTGATTGCAGTCGTTGTATTTGCGCTTTTTATTGTTGCCCTCTGGCAGCTGCTAAAGCAGCGATGCGTAAATTTTGAACTTTTACAAATCAAGACTCGTTTTTCACTTTGACATGAGCCTGAACTTTGTACGGAGACGGCGCAAGTCTCATTATTATTAATCATTTGAGCAATTTTGCATAACATGTAAAGTTGATTACAAATATTAAGTATACGCCCCAATGAACGAACTGACCAATGCAATATAGAGTATAGAGCGAACTGCAGCAATAATAATAGCAAATAGCTGAGTTTTAATCATTTTCACACTTCGTCTCACTTGGCTGGCAACATGCTCGTTAATCTGTAAGTCATCAGCGTTAATTTGCTTCAACAGCAGCCAACTGCCAGCTGCCAACTGCCAACTGCAGCCAGTAGCAACTAGAGAAGTAGCTGAAGAAGAAGTGCAAATATTATGGAGCTGTTGCCAAGGCAATTGCTTTATACTTTAATGCCTTAAATAGAATTCAATGCAAGAGCAATTTATGCAGCAAGAAATGAATATTAAATAAATGTGACAATGTGAGTGCTGAAATATGCTTGATAACTATTAAAACTTTGATTTAGGCTAGCATTTAGTAATATTTCTGCATCCATTCCAAATGTAGGAAATGCCCTATCATTTGTTTTCATTATTTAAATAAAAAACTATTGAAATATTCATATCAAAACCAAATCAATTTAATTATTTATATTTCTTTCTATTCACATAACATTTGCCAATCAAACTTTTGCTTTATTTCTATAAATATGTTTATGTAATTAAAAGAAAAAAAACTGTATGACCTGTCAGATTCATGTTTGAATGAGTATTAAAATATGAGCTAAAAGGATTTACCTTTTTTACACTTTGATTAGCTGCAGGCTATGCAAATTTGTTAAGTCCATAAAAGTCAATAAAGCCCAATAAAGCGAAATCATTCAATGGCAAAAGGTGTATGTCTAGACGATTTTTTAACTTTCTTTTTTTATTTGCTTTACTCATTCTGTGTGTGTGTGGTTTACAATTGTATGAGAAAACACTTTACAAGTTCAAACTTTAGTTTGTTTTTCTTCAATTCATCTTTTTTTTTTCATTTTGTATTATTACCCGCAGCTAATTTTGCAGCGTCAGCTTTTTGTGGCGTCTTCTGCTTTCAGCGATTGCTGCTTGACTCTATTGTAGATTTTTGCTTGGCTGCAAACTAGTATAGTTTCCTTTGCCCATTGTTTTACACAATACAATGGGGCCATGTACCAAAAACTTGCCCAATTTCAGCTTGCCATGCTTTACAAACAGAAAGAGAGAAAGAAATAGAGACTGAGACTGAGAGTGAGAGAGTGAGATAGAGTGGCATAGGCTGCAGCTTGTTTTCGCAAGCACATAGCACAAATGGTCTATGGCCCAGACACATTTTCGACTCTTTTTATTGGGGCATAGAGGGGCCCACCTCAATTAACATGCATTCAATGCATGCCAGAGCAGACTCTTTTGCATGTGCTTATCTCTATCGTTTAATCAGCGCCTTTGTATGCACTTTCACTTGCGCTCTTTTTGGCCTGCTGCAAATTTCAATGACACTTCAATACAGAAAGAGAGAGAGAGAGAGAGAGAAGAGTCAATGCTGTGCTCTTATCACAGCCCACTTAAGGGTTGTTAACAGCCCGCTACCTCTTTACGCCAGCATATTTTCCCCCATTTAAGGCGTTTCGCCTATTTTGCACCTTTTGCCAGGCAGACATTGTCAAAATTCATAATTGAACAGTTTTGCCCTAAGCAACTAGATGTATCTGCAAATGTGGCTTGGTGTGTGTTGTGTGTATGAATTTGAGTGTGTGTGTGTGTGTGTGTGTGTGAGTGTGTGCCTTTGTGTGTGCTAGTCAAGTGCTTTTCCAGTGCGCATTTGCTAGTCGAAAATCTTTCGTTAATAATTCAAGAGCTTTTAATGTCATGAATATTCATAAAATTTTGAGCATGATTTGATTTTATTGCGTATTTTACTTTGTCGTCAACAGAAGCAGCAGCAGCAGCAGCAGCAACACCAACAGCAGCATCAATGACAACAACAATGAGAGCGCATTGAGACAATGAAAAAAGGATGCCCACACACATAGACATCCACACACACACACACACACACACACACACACACACACACACACACACACACACACACACAGACACCCACACACATACACGTAGACCAGCTCAAGCACACACTTGTAAATCATACGCTGATGGGATTGTTTTCTATGATATACGATTTAAGTGATTTTTCCAATGAATTTTCTGCTTAGTTGATTTCTCTTCAAAAAAAAAAATTATTTTTGATATTTATGATGCTATTTTATAGAAATTTAGTAGAATAATAATTTAATTATAATACGTTTAAATGGCTTTTGATGTTGCACAGGATTTAGTTGATGGACAAAGGCTCAGAGAGAGAAAAAAAAGCAAATATTTAAGCTCAGTTATAAATCAGCATTCAAAGAAGACGTTTTATTTTATATATACATAAATATATAAATACATACATGTATAAATATATATAAGCGCAATATAACTATACTATTTAAATATTTATATTTAAGCTAAAAGTAAGCTAAAGAATATTAAGACAAAATATTAGTATAAATATATTTTTATGCAGCCTTAATAAATTATATTTTGCACTAAGAGATTTCATGAATTTTTAGCTGAAATTATTTCTATAAAATATACTTAGAATATATGTATATATAAATATATATTGATTCTAATTTATTTATATTTATATATATACACATATATTTTAAGTATATTTTATAGAAATAATTTCCTTTAAATATTCGTAAAATCTCTTAATGCAAAAACATAATTTATTAATATATAAATAAATATTAATTCTATTATATTTATATTTATATATATCTATTTTTTTTTAAATATATTTTCTTTCCCTTTACATCATTTCATTTCTTTTTTTCTGCTGTCAATCTGCCACATAGCATAAATTTACCTTTACACAAGTCAACATTTATTTATATTCGACATTTTTGCCTTTTTACAACGTTAAATCACAATATCATTTTAACAAAAGCTCAACATACCGTTATTTAAGTTAACATGTCTTAACTTAACTTGTCTTTTGCCCCTCTCTCAACGTTTGCCCCACGATTTCGCAGTTGCCAACAAACAAGACAACCCTTTAGAATTTTTTACGACCACACGTGCGTTTTGTTTTTCCGCTTCCTTCACCTGTCAGCCCTGCCCGGCCCGATCTTACCCTATCCTATATTTGCCTTACTGCCTCTCCTACCACTTGCACCTTTTCGGTTTTTATTTTTTTTTTTTTTACTTTTTTATTTATCAGCAAAACGACGCACAGTTCGCGAATTTCTTTTTAAAGTTTCGCATGGCAACTCGTAAATTTAGTGGAAAATGTGTCGTAAAATATATATGTTGTATATCGATGTGTGGAGAGTGTGTGGGACGACCAGGTGCGTGCCAAGGGAATCAAAATGCTCAATTTCTTATCGATTTTCATAGCGTATTGAATTTCGAACGGCCCTGGGGGAAGGGAGTGAAGGTTGTGGTTGTGGGGGGGGCTGCGGCGGCGGCATAGCTCATTCTCGGCTAATCATTGCAAGTACTTTGCTATTCAGTTCAAGTCCATTAAATGGCTATTTGCTTATCAATTTTTGTGTCAGTTAGTTTCTCTTTTTTTCAGCCAGGCAACAACAAAAAGCCGCCCGCTTTTTGGCGGGCCGACCCCATTTCAAAAGCAATTGTCGCATTGTTGTTGTTTTTATGGCAACGAATAATTTGGGCAGTGGACATTCAGAGTTGTTCATGCATGGGGCAATACGTGACAGTCGCGTCTTTTGTTGTAATTGCGAGCTATGCTAAAAGGACTCTGAATGAATGATGTGGGTGAGTGGGTGTCGTTGTAGTTGGAGTGGCTCCGCACTCAAATGAAATCAAATGATTTGCCGTGCAACTGATTTATGTTTAATTTATAGAGCTGGCTGCCGGCCTGACCGGCATGCAAATAAATTTCAAATGCGATGAAGACATAAACTCGGCTCGGACCAAAGGCGAAACTACAAACGAGGCCCAACAACGCTTTGACACAGCAAAAAAAAAAAAATAGAAGTAAAACAAAACAAAACACAGTAAAAACAACTACTAGATAGAGAGAGAGAGAGAGTCAGAGAGTAACAGCTCTGCTAAATAGAGCGCTGAATACGCGAGACTCGAGAGAGAGCCGAGATGTTGACCAACTTTTTGCTTGCGGTAGGACAGGACGAACAAAACCGAAACTGAAAAACTGGAGCAACAGCAGCTGCAGAAAATGCCGGCATTTTACGTATAAGAGAGCATTACAGAGCACGCTGAAGTTAGAGAGAGAGAGTAAAAGGAAAGCCAACTGAATTGGTATAAAAGGCATAAACTTGCGGACGTTACATTTTGAATTGAACATTTCAGCTGCAGCCTAAAAATGTTAAAGGAAATTCGAACAGAAATAGAGTAAATAAATACTTGAATATATTAGTTATTATTATTCAGTTATTATTGCAATTTTTATTCATTTTATTCATTTATTATTTTTTCGTATTTAATTTTTTGTAAGCTAAAATTTTATTTTTTTTATATGTGGAGAGTTATTAAGTATTAAATGTTTTACTAAATAAGATAAAGAAATGTTTCTGATTAACATAAATATATAATTTAGATATGAAACCAGTTATTTGAATATAAGATGCTTGAATATATTAATAATTTCAAAATATCAATATATCAGAAATTTTAATAAATAAATAAAATAAATAATAAAAAATTTTTAGGTGAATAGAAAAATCATTAACATTTAACAATTTTATACAAATATGACATATTTCATTGATATTTAGTTAAATGCATAGATGTTTTGATGTATTTTGCTTAATGCTTAACACCGCATCGGCCTATCTTTGGCAAGGTTTGTGTCTTTGCTAAATCATGTAAAGCCTTTGAGGTACAAGCATACAAAAATGTGGTGTACGAATAAATAATGTGAAATAAATACTATTAAAAATTAATACAAATATAAAAATAAAAATTAAAATTTCAAGTGTTATTTATACTTTTAATCTATTATTATATAATTTTTTATTATTTCTTATAATACCTTTAGTTGAGCAAAAATGGGTAAAATGGATTTAATGATATTCTACGATTGTAGAATATCATTATCAGGCAATATTATATTTTTATTTATTTATTTAGAGCTTGAGAGTTAATGTAAAATGTAATGTAAAAAAAAGCACGGGCTACTATGGCCTTCGGCTTGAATATTATATATTTTATTTATTTATTTAATATTTCAAGAATGCAAATATCAATGCGAATCAATAATTTTATTTGATTTAAAAAATATATATTTGAATCACCTAAAATCACATTTTTACTAGTTAAGTTTAAAAAAAAAATGTAATTCTCATTTAAAAATAATTTAAAGTTTTTTATTAATGTTTCCTTATTTCTTATTGTCATTCATATTATTAATTTATAAACTTTCTACGCACAAGAGAGTAACATTCTCTCCGCCTTATTTGTTTTGTAAGTTTTTTGTTGTACATAATAAAAGAAATAAATAAAGGAATAAAAATCAATTCTTTTCTATTGCCATGCCACCACGCATTGGATTCGTGAGTTTCCCGTTTTGGCCACCCTATTGCGACACTTTGAGTGCATATTTCCGTTGCATTTGTCGCATCGGCGTTGCGTTTGTCAGCCAAAATGCAAATATCGCACTAAACATAAATCGAAGCATTTTCAATAAATCCCCAAACTGTATCCCCCATATCTCATTCCTCCAAATGTCTCTATGTCTGTCACACAATAAAATGAAAAAAAAAAAAAGAGAATATTGTCAACGATATCTGTGAGACAAGAGAACTCTGTGTGTTTCACTATTTGCAATTGAATTTGCTGCTGTTGATTTGACACATGCTCCTCGCTTCCGCCATCGACAGAGTTTATGGGATATTTGTGTAGCAAAGTTATATATATACAAAAAAATTTATTTATTTAATGAAAATTCTCTCAGAAGATTAAGATAATTAAGATTTCTTTGTTTATTTATGAGATTGTTAAATGGTTTTAAAGTTTTTTAAAGTCTTCTCCAAGCTTTTAAGTCGCTTCGCTGTGCAGGCTGCAAAAGACGCGTACATATGAAAAAGCAGACCGCAAAAAATCCTACAAAATGGAAAGCTGAGCCGTGTGGAAACTAACGTAACGGGTCTTTAATCTTCTTAAGTGCATACAGCGCCAACGGCAGCTTTTCCTAGCTACACACTCGCTGCTATACACCATTTATGCACTATCAGCAGAGCTGCTCGCTAACCAGACTGCATTGAGCTGCGCCAATATGGTTTATGGCTGAGCAGTGGCAAGTTTGTTTAGGCCTATTTTGGCGTGTTTCGACTATAGAAAGTTAAGAGAAAGAAAGGCATTCACACTTTAATTGAAACTTGAGAGATGAGAATAGTAAAGTTTACAGTTCCAGACAAATTTCTATTAAAAACAAAGCTAAATAATAATTTATAATATTTTAATATGTTTTTTATTTCACATTATATGCAGCGTTTACATCTATTTTTCATTTCAATTTTGCATCAGTTAAAAAAAAAAGTAGATATAATATTATTTACTTATTGAACAATAAACATTCAGAAAATTTGTTAAATATGATTGCTTTCTTATCAAAGTAATAGTATTTCACTCGTCGCATTAGCCAACGAAAATAGATGGGTTTCCTATCGGCGAATACGACCATTACGAAAAGTATGAAAACCAAAATTTGGAAGAACGTTATAAGTTTTCGAATGATGCTAGAGCACCAATTCTTTTTTCGCACTCTCAACTCCGTTGGATGATGAGCATTGGGCTCTTTTGGCGTATTTGCCAATTCGAATTCCCAACGAGCTCCAAATTTTGGAATTGGATGAATTGTTGCGAATGTCACCGATCTGGCAAGTCTTGTCTCTGGAAAAAATAATTGCATTTAATTAATTGAGTATGAAATAAGATTTTATATGCACGCACCTACCCCTTGAGGTGTTTCTATCAATATTCGTGAGATTCTGACATATTTTGTGCTCTATAAATTTATGAAAAAATAATTGTACCCTCATTGGAATCTGAATATTTGACATATTTGTACGCTCTGTGTCGGCAAATCGAGGCATTATGGCCTTGACGACAGGTCCTTCAGGTCCTTCTTTATTTGGCTCATAAATTGCAACGGTTTGTACTTTGTTTCTTTCAATTCCCACATCGGCAGTACGAGAGACCAGCGTTACGGCTTTGTCCTCAATAAGTTCGTTCACAAACATCATCGTATCGCATGGTTTTAAAGCGAGCTCTTTCATTTTTTGCTGCTCTTTAGTTTTCATGAATCTCTCTTTTTTCGACTTGCTAATACGATTTATATCCTTTGCTATTTTACCGCTTTTAATGATGATTGCTTTCATTTTCATTATTAAATTCTTGAACTTTTCTGTTGCACGCTTTTTCTTTGGTGTCAAATCTTGTACACTACCGTTAGTTTCCATAATGTCAGCGTTCATCAATTCTTCATCTTCTGTGCCTAATAAAAACACCTGCTCTTCCTCGTCTGTATCATAGATGAATTGGTTTGAGAACCAGTCTTTCTTTTTTTTTCGATATCTTTTTTTTCTACCAATTGCATCAGGTTGTTGTTTTTGTTGTTGTTTCTTGCTTTTATCTTTCGTTTCCGTTTTCTTCTCAATCGGTTTATTAATTTTAGCTTTTGATTTTTCTTTTAATTCTTCTACTTTCTTTAAAATATTTAACTTCTTTATTGTTTTGTCTGATCTCAGTTTTTTAGCTTCATTCTCTTCTGTTTTATCTGTATTTATAGCTTTCGCTTTATTTATTTTTTCCTTTTTACTGTAAGGTTGTTGCTTGCCTTTATCTTTAGTTTCTTTTTTCTTCTTATCGCACTTCTTTTGCTTATCAATTATTTTTCCTGACAATTTCTTTTCAATATATACATTTGTATTTCTGATCTTTGGCCTCTTTGCATTGCTAAAATCTTTTCTATTAATGGTGTCAGGTCTTGGAGTCCTATCTGGATCTTCAGAGCTCTTCGATTTTGAATGGGCCACCGGCAATTTTTTGTTCATCTTATCGAGCTTAATATTTACAGCATTTTTCCATACATTCGACTCGTTGTCAATATTTTTATTGTTTAATTTGCCAGCTTTTTTCACAATTTTCTTAGTTTTCGTAATTTTTTTCGCATTTGTTTTATGTTTCTGGACATCGATTTCAAAATGTCCGATTTTGTTCTTAATTTCCATCAGCTCTGCTTCAACTCTTTGTCTACTCGATACGAATTTGGTGTTGTTATAATAATGCAGCACATCCTCGTTAAGGGGTAGTAGAGTTTTCTCAGGTTTATAAAAGATTTTTTTGGTCTTTAGCTCAGCGTCTGGCTTTTGATTGGGCAGCATATTGAGTTTGCTCTTTGGTCGATTGGATGAACGCAAAACCTCCTGCGGGGTCATCTTTTTCCCCTCTAATTTTGAGCTAATACACTCTTTAGATTTACATATCTTATGCCTGCTCTTCACTTTGCTGACAAAGTTCTGTATTCGATCCATTAGCTCTTTGCTGTCAATCACATGCACTTGCTCAGAATTGAGTAAATTTTGCAAGTTATTTTTCTTATACGTTCGCGTTTTCGGATGCTCTTTGGCGAGCATAAAAGCATTTGAGTTAGTCAATGGGAAATTTACAACATTTTGCATTTGTCTCGCATCTAGCACAATTGGACTATGTGCATCCGGTTTGGGTGCACCCTCATAGCTGGGCGTGAAGAATTGCTGTATAACAATGCCCAGTTCATCCTTGTGCTTGGCCTGCACACCAATCTTTTCGCCGTCGGTGACCAACCATTCGGTATTGTGCTTCTTGTGCAGCTTGTACGTTTTCCGACTGATTCGACCGGCTATATCCATTATCATGCTCTTTCTGGCCAATCCATAGTTTTCGAAACGGCACGCGGGGCGCACAGTGGATGAACTTCTTTTCGGCTTACCCTCATCGGATTTACGTGCGCAACAGGCTATAAATTTCTATGGGAATTATCGTTACGAATTTTTCTATGGACAAATCAACAAATTATACTAACCATAGTTTTGCATTTATACTTAAAAAATATATATATAAATATATAAAATGTCTTTTTTTGTAATTTTTGACAACTGTCGTCTGGTTGATTCTATGATGTAGTTTTTACTTTTATGTTTTTCCTTATCATTTATTTGTTTTGTTAACCTTATGTCTCCGGCTCTTGATGGCAATATCAAAAACATTTTATCATTTAACTATAATTGAAGCTTTAAGTTATGTCCGTGGATTTAATATTGTTGGACGCACAGTTTTCGCCAATCTGTTGACGTTTTAATGCCATCACCGTTATTGTTGTTGCTGTGGTTGTTGTTGTTGTTGTTGTTCTTGTTGCTGTTGTTGTTGTTATTGTTATTGCTATTGCTTTTGTTGTTTTTGGCACACTACAGCGTGGGCTGCCTATTTTGCCTGTGCCACGCCCCCGCAACTTGGCGTAATTTGTGCTCCACTTTGGAGCGTAAAACTTTCAAAAAGTCATCAAAAGTTTATGTGTAGCCAGGACCACCTAAGTCGGGACATGATTCCTTCCGGCCGTAACGTAGCCTTGTCTTGCATATGTTTTCTTCTTCTTCTCTTTTTTTTGTTAAATACCTATTGAAAGTTACTTTTTAGAGGGTATACTCGATAAGTGGGCATGTATGGAGAGCATAGTTTATAATTAACTGTTGACCGCTTGAACTTGCACGATCTGTTCACGAGCTCAACCGAACAAAGATTTTATTCACTCTCGCTCTCAGCTGGAACCTTCACGAGTTCAACCGAACAAAGATCTTATTCACTCTCGCTCTCAGCAAGGGCCTCCGTAACTTTTCGTTTTCGTATTGAATCGGCACCTTGAAGTTGTATTCGTGCGGCGCTCTTTTCACTAGCATCGTTTAAGGAGCGAAGCAAGTAAGAGAGCAGCTAACTCAAAGAGCAAACGCTCTTTACTTTCACAAATACATGCACACTCGTGTAAGCTATTGATGTGCTTAACGAAGGCAACCTTCGCATTCAAACTAATACACATACAAAAACCGTTGTTGCTTTATTTAACGTTCGGACAAAAATCCAACCGAAAAATTCGTTGCTGTCCGATTATGAACTCGTTGCAGCACCGGAGACATCGATTGCTCTCTGAGAGTTTTTTTTTTTTTTTTTTTTTTTTTTTTTTTTTTTTTTTTTTTTTTGTGAAGTGAAGTGAAAGAGACTTCTTTGCAGAGATTGAAAAATGTATTAAAATTTAAGACATTGAATTTTAAGAGAGTGCCTTGCCTAGTTGAGCTGCAGCAAAGCTAATAGAGCTTGGTCTACTCAAATATGTTTTTTTAATATGTAAAAGATCATAAGATCTTCTGGACGAAATCTTGGTAATAAAATCGAGCTTAGTCTCGAGTATAGTATAGTCCGAATTCTCTAGCTAAATCAATCATTATTTCTTCTTCTACCCAAAAAAAAAAAAAAAAAAAAAAAAAAAAAAAAAAAACTCTTAACTTAGCGTCAAAAAGCTTTATGCAATATATTTAAAGGATATTTTCTAGTTGACTACGCTTCTTAACTATCTCGTTGGCAAGTTATAAATGTCGTTGCTGTTGCTGTTGTTGTTTGATTATTAAAGCCTTTACAAGTTGAGTCCAGTGCGCATAATTTTATGAGACGCGACTTTAAGTTGAACGGTCTTCGCTGTGCGCACTAATTAGCCGGCACCAAAAGGAAAATGCACTAAAAGTAAACTGATTCGATGCTATCGAGCTGCCAGCCTTTGCTATATATACGTATATATATATATATTATGCGTGTGTGTATATATATTTATATATATAAATATATATGTATTCTCCAGTTGCTGGTCAGCGCCATCAGTTGGCGTTGCGCTTTGTATTTCTGCTTCGTTTGCGACGCGTTGTAATTGCAAAAGTTTATCTTTATCTGGGCCACGGCCAGCTCAGCAGTGCCGGCAAATGGTCACATTAAAGTAATTACATTCACCGTTCCAACAAAGCTTTCACAGCTTCTACTTCGGCTGCTGCTTCTTCTTCTTCCTCTTCTTCATATTTAGCTTGCTTCTGCAGCATTCACTGCGCTCGTGTTAATTTGTTGCCCATAGTGAAAGAACGGCGAGTACCTACCAGCAAAAGAGAGATGGACTGAAAGAGAGTCAGAGAGGGACAGAGAGATGGAGAGCGAGAGCTAGCAAAGAGAGTGCTAGTGTTCTCAGCATAGCAGAGAAATCTGAGAGATTAGCCAGCTAAGATTGCAGCTAAGGCAACTAAACTGACTACAGTTGAGTTTACGCTTGGATTTGTACTAAAAGCGTGTTGAAATAATCCTGTATAGCGCTAACTTCAGTCTGTCATGCCACAAAGAATGTAATACTTTTGCTTTATTCAAATTATCTCAGATATATGAATGCAGGTATTCAGCGGAATATAGCAGGCAGGAATTAGCTGCATGAATTACGATTGTATTTTTGGATCATATATTTACAATTATTTAAGTAAAATTATTGATATATTTTATTAGATTTTTCTTTATATTGTTTTTATTTCATATTTTCCTTATCATATATTCTTTTCCCTTTTCATATATTATCATATATTGTTAGACCATAGAATATTTTTTTTTTTATCTTTATACTTAGTAGCCTTTACTATTTTTATCAACGAATACCTTTTGATTTTACTCCAAATTTTATTTTATAATTTTTGTATATATAGAAATTGCTATTATTACAAAACTCCCAACGTAACGGCATTGTTCAATGCCTAATTCTGATTATCATTATCTTCTCTGCTTAACAATAAAAGCAATAATAATCGATATATATATAAATCTATATTTGTATATATCAATACTAAATCGTTGTTATAACAACATACAGCTCTGAGTTTCGGTCAGTATACGAATTTAACTTCATATTTTTCCTTTCGGTTGTTTTCTTTACACTTTCAAACTTAATATATATTTATATATCAGCATGCCTGTTTATTTTTATATAAATTTCAAAAAACCTAGAAAAAACTATAGTTTCATTTAAAGTTCAGTTTGAATCCTTCCACAACAAAAAATGCCGATTTACTTGAAATCAGTTGCAAAAAACCCTCGAGCCGTCAAATCAAATAACGATTGCATGGCCATGCAACACTCAACGCTCTGTGAGTATTTACTAATTCTTTTAGCTTTTGGCAGGCAGCAACAACAAAAAAAAAAAAAAAAAAAAACAAAAAAAAAATGGAAAAAATAGAAAGCTTACCGAGCTCTCACTCCCGTTAACCGATTTGGTCAGATAAGCCGAGATATGGCACAGAGAGTGTGTGGCATGCAAAAATCGGTTTGGCTGTTGGCTGGTAGCAAAAGCAAACATTTTGTTTGTGCTAAAAATTTTGTGTGATTTCCCCACGGAAATTGATGATGGTGTTTGCTGAGTCGCAAACGTGTTGGAGGAGTTAAGCGAGACGATGAAGGTGACAGAGGCAGCAGAAGCAGCAGCAAAAGCAGCAGCGGCGGCCAAGAGACCAAGAGCAATAGAGCCCACCTACAGTGAATTTGTCATTTCCAGTCTAAACGTGCGGACAAACAAAGTTGGGCGTGGATTGGGCGGTGGCCTCTGAATGGAGCATAGGGACAACTCGAGTCGTGAGACTGACTGACTGACTGCCTGCCTGCCTGCCTAGTGGCGTTCGCTACGAATATTCGATGGCTCGTTTGTTTGCACGGATGTCAGCAGCCATAACAACCACTGGAGTGAGAGAGACGGAGAGAGAGAGAGAGTGAGTGAGTGGGAGGGTGGGGTGACAATCGTGGGAGTCGCAGTGCGTGTCGCTTTAACAAACCGGAAGTTACATGCGATGTAATGAAAAACGACAGAGCGGAAGTTGCAATGGGGCACCCAGTGTATACCCATCATATAACATACATATATACCAAACGCATACCCATCAGAGCGAACCACCAGGCATGACCATGAAGCACATTTCTGTGCGTAGTCTGCGGGGGATTCAAGCTGAACTGAACTGGGCTGGGACCGTTGCCGTTGCTCGCTGTGCGCTGTGAGTGAGTTTGCCTTAACATTCCTGGTATTTATAGACAATTGGTTCGTGATTGTTGACAGCGCACAGCGTCGCGCAGAATGCCATGAACAACGGCATGACCATTGGCCGGCCGGGCCAGCTAACAGACAAACCAGCAGCCCTTGCTCAAACACACAAACACATACAGCAGAGCTGTGCGTAGGCATTTGATTTGTTTTTGTATTTATCTTTTTTTGTGTGTGTGGCTCATAAAAATTCTACGAAATATGTTCGAGCCATGGCATTGAGCTGGCAGGAAATAGTGCGCAGTCCTCTCTGTTTTGTCAATTGATTTAGCGCTCGTGGCCATAGCAAATACGCAAAATTCTTTTAGACGGCTCTACCAAATGCAGAAAACAAAGAAAAAGAACAACAACAAAATGGTAATATATTACATATATGCAAGCTACATTTACTTTTTTTTTTTGGTTGCTGTTTCCTGGAAATTTCAGCTATGTCTGTGCAATGAAGTCTGTCGGTAATAAAGAACGCAGCGCATGCGATTTTTATGAACTTCATAATTATGGAAACACATGAATTTTAGCCAGTGCAACGTAGTTGCATTTAAGTTAGTTTTCTTTTAAGACTAAAAGCACGTAACAAATATATTTTCCAAATTTTATTTATAGTCTCAGTAGGAAGTAATTTTATTATTATAATTTTTTTTTTTTTGAGAATTGCAAATTATGAGGATGTTATAATAATAATAATAATAATAATAATAATAATAATAATAATAATAATAATAATAATAATAATAATAATAATAATAATAATGAAAATAATAAGAATAATAATAACAAGAATAATAATAATAATAATAATAATAATAATAATAATAATCATAATAATGATAATATTATGTTGATAAGAATATTGCAATTGAGCATCGCCAACTACATAATTCGATCATTCAGGAACGCAAAAGAATTGAAAAAAATTATAAATAATAATAAATGCTAAATTTCTAAAAGAAATTTGAAGCGAAGCTGCTTTAAGGGTTTTTTCTTAAGATTTACTGAATGTACTTCCAGATATATATAAAACAAAACCATTTTACTCTGCCTGCTCTTTTCGAATATACAAAAAAAAAAAAAAAAAAAAAAAAAAAAAAAAAAATACAATAAATAATAAATAACATTGACATATATCAGCAAAAATCATATTACATTTATAAAGCATATTTTAATCAGCAGTCGAAAAAGTGTTTTCTTGGCAACCTGCCTTAAGTCATTCGTCATTCAACGCCTCACTTTGTACAGAGCAACACCAAGCAACCTCAATAGGCAAACACAGACAGATATGAATTAAAAGTAAAAAGTAAAAAAGCAACTCTCAAAATTCTGGTTTATAACAACAACAAAAATAGAAAATAGTAAATAGAAAACAGAAAAACAAATAGCAACAAAAAAAGTTAGTTATTGCTGAGAATGAATACGCCAGTATCAACAAATTCTTGGGGAAGAGTGCCACAATTCCAAAGATATGAGCATCATCAACGGAATGAGACGGCTAAGCCACGTGAAAGACTGATTGGCGTTGAGGACTTTGTGGAACGAGACAACGTTGGACCAGAGCTGAAGGAGGTGCATACAATTGTGAGAAGAACACTGTTACAGATGCAAGATGTTTGCCGTTTTGAGAATTTGGATCTAATGATGAGCTTGGTGGTGCCCAAAGTGCTCTACGACTTGCATGCCTTTGATAAACTGATCGATGAGTTGGAGTCCGTGAAGCGAACTCTAAACTCCTACACACGACACTCACATGTATTGGGCGATGATGTAGCGGAAATATATCTAGATTTACACAATATCTATTCGAAGCTCGATCGATATGATCGAACTTTGCCGACAAATTTGCGCGAGAAAAACGACAAGCAATGCAAACGTTTAAAAGAAGCTAAGAAATTCCTCGAGAATGCCAAACACTTTATAAGAAAAAATAAACCGCCAATTGTAACGCCAAAAATCTCGTCGCACAAAGAACCCAAGCGAGTGCAGCGAGACGAATTGATAGCGCAGACACGAAATGCTGAAAAGCGTGCATTTCTCAGCAATATGATAATGTTAAAGAAATCGGAATTCTCGATGGGGCTCAATCGCAGCAAAAACTATTATTCACAAGCTGAAAGAGCATTGAAAAAGGCCAATAATAATATACATAAATGGAAATAATTTTAGAGACGGAAAAAAACAGCAGCAACAAAAAATAGATCAACTTTTTGTTAAATTAAATTTTCGAAATGATTTATTATGAAAATGTTTGTAAGAATTTAGTAAAGATATAATTGGTTTATTCCAATAGGGTCACTTTCTGACCTCAAGTTAATCAATATTGTGATTTTGTGTTGACTCTAAACAATCAAAAACTTAAACATTTCAGATAAATTCAAGCTCGGTGGCACAAGTGCTATACAAACAATGCCAAATGCTGTGGTAAGCCACTTGAAAAAAAAAAGAAGAAAAAAACACAAAAATACTTGACTGAAATGCTTTGATTGTTACCTGAAGTGTATCTGTATCTCAAGCTCTGTGTGTGTGTGTTTGTATTGGCTGAATTTGCATACGAAACGTTGCCAAAGTGGCAGCTCGATTGGCTTCCTGTTGAATTTCGTAGCTATTCCATTCCATTACCAACTTCTTGCTGACAGCCACACGGGACACAACAACTCTTTAAAGTGTGTGTGTGTGTGTTTGTGTTTGTGTTTGTATCTGTGGCTTTTCGAAGCTCATTTTCTTTGGCATTTTCGCTTAGGCTGCTAATCGCATTTGCAAATTTCAAAATCCAATGAAAAATGCTGTACTGTTTCGTTTTCTAGCCAACACAATTGGCTTTGTTATGACGAAATGGCAAAGAAATCAACAGCAATTTCGATGCCTCGACCAAATGCAACATGCATGCCATCAATAATGCTTTCGAGGGTCTGCATAAAGATACTAAAAATACTACTAATTTACTACTAAAATATATATATATATTTTTTTTAATTTTTAAAAAATTATTTGGTTGTAAAATAGCAAAAATTTTAAATGATATTTAAGGACAGACATTCTCTACATTAATATTAAATAAAAATATATACAAAAAAAAATATTATACAAAAAAACAAAATATTATTTCAATTGAATTTTAATCCCATAAAATTGTTTGTATTATAAAGTTTTTTACATTTTCTTTTCCATTTCTTTCCCATTTACTTTATATTCTTTATAAATACATTTTTTATTACTTCTTTCTAAGAACACTTTTAAACTTTTATGTTAAATTTTAAAACTACTTTTTTTTTTTTAATTTTATATTCCTCAATTTTTCTTGCCTCTGCCCAAAAACACGCTCAAACTTTTCGAGCTGCTCTCGAATTTTTTTTTTTTTAATTGTTGCCAGCTGCTGCTGCTCAGATTGAATTCCTTTGCTCGAGCTCTGGGGGCTTTTAAAGAGCATGAGATATTGTTGCTGTCTGTCTGAATGAGGTTAATTCGATTATCGATATCAATAGCAGTAGCAGGCGATAATTGATTTTAGCAAACGCTGCAAACGATTAATTGAACGCAGACTTTGCCCAGAGGGCTCAATGGAGCGACGCAACTACAATTGCTTTGCTTCTCCATATAACACACACACACACACATACACTCACTCACTCACTCACTCACATTTATTGCCAAACAATTGAAGCCCAGTGCTTGGGCTATTCCATTGTTGTCTTTTTTACTGCTGAGCTAGCCAACCTCTCTCTCTCTCTGTGTGTGTGTGTGTGTGTGTGCACACTCAAAATAATAGCACAGCACATAGAAGACAAGTACCAGGTTCCTCCACTTTAGGGCAAACTCTGGCTTGGCTTCAAGGCGGTGCTGGGCATTGTGCGCGCAGGAGTCGGCGGAGGCTTGACTGCAGTCCGTAATGGCAGCATTTACTCAATTTTTAGTACATAGTAAACGTATTTCTTTTATGGCCCCGAGGTTATTTGTGCACTGCAGACATAGCTGCGTTCTATATTTATTTTTCAGTGTCCAGTAGCCCAGTATTGTAGCTGCCCAGTTCCCAGTTCTCAGTTCGCAACTCTCAGTATTCGTATTCGTATTCGCATTCGCACACAAACACAAAGCTACTATATATCCTGACACAATATAAACGAACTTCGTTTCCTGAGTGGCCATTTTACTGGAAGGCTTTTCATATGTATGTCTAACCATCCATTCGCCCAGCCATTCACGTCGCTTCCCTGGCCCCCCCTCAGTCAAAACCTTAGCAAATACTCGCAATACAAAATATGATAAAGCATTCGCTCACATCGTTGGGGCAGATGCTGTTGTTGTTATTGTTGTTGTTGTTGTTGCCTTTGCTTTTGGTTTGGTTTTAATTGCTTTGAAGTAAACATTGAGAAATGCCCCTCGGTACATTCATAAATATAATTGCCAGTCAAAGCAGGAGGAGGAGGAGGAACGCTACAAAAGTTTTCGAATTGCTGCCATATTTAAGGCCCAACCCATTAAGCTAGCCATAAACTTGAGCAAACTGTGTTATTTAATTTAATAATAAATTATCAGTTTATATATTGACAGCAACAGATTATTGTATTAGCTATTGTTAAACATGACTTGCTATCAAAAAAATCTAATTTTAATTATGATATGATTTTCATAATTATTTATATAAGTTTTAATATTTTTTCCAGGCAATTTGCATATAATATTTAATTATATTCTTGTATCAATTGTAATAAATTATGTTTTATTATGAAAAAAAAGGCTAATGCAAAAAAAAAAACCAAGCTTTAAATTATTATTTAAAAAAAAAATATATGTACATATGTACAGCCAAAAACTGAAAGCGTTGGCAGCTGCATTAGGCCATAAATTTATGGGCTAAAAAGTAAACAGTAAATAAATGTTTATTGTGTTTGTTTCATTCGTTAGCTTTCGCAGCTCTTTTTGCAATAATTATTTAACGTTTTACATTGTTTAGTCGGCGTTTTTGTTTGCCAATATGTATGAGTGTGTGTGTGTGACTGTGTGTGTGTGTGTGTGTGTAAAACGGCTTTTGTTGGTTGTAAAGATTTAAAACGATTTGCATATTGTACAAACGTTTCATGAATGATTCATGAGTATTACCCAAACAGATGCTAACAATGATTCGATTTTCTATGTCGGCAATGTCACAAGGACACGACTCTCTAAATATGATTTATATGTATGGAAATATATATATGTATATAAAATATATATATATATATGTAGTAGATTAAAATGAAGGCCTGATCATTTAAGTTATGATTAAAATATAAATATTTATTAATACAAAATTCCATTAATATACAAAGCTAGCATTTAAACTGAATTTGAAAATATTTTTTATATGTTGAAATATAAATAAATTAATATGCGTCAGCTTAAATGTCAGAATATATATTTAAAACTGTATTTTTAGAGTTTGTTTAAAGTAAATGCAAAGTATTTAGTCTATACAAAATACAAACACACATTAAAAACAATGATAAGTAATGAAAAAATTAAGTTAAAATCTAGAAAAAAATATTGAAATATTGCAATATACAATATAGACTCTTGAACGCGAAGCATCATATATTGCGGAAGTAAATTCTTGGATCTTCAAGAGAAATCAAGGCAAACAGACAACATGGCTAAGAACAAATCATGAAATGATTGGCATACAGAACAAATATATTGACGAGCTAGGCATTAATATATACAATTACAAGCAGCCTAATTTCGAAGTAATTGCTAAGGCAGATCAAAATATAACAAATTTAAAAAAATTGTATAAAATTAATGGATATAATACCATCGACATTAATCTTTGAACCTAACAATGCTCAATGTCAACCTCAAGTTGTTAAACCGAATACAGCCTGGTTTCAAGAGTCGCAAGTCGCGATATCTTCCCAAGGCTTTCCATCGAATTAAGCAAATCCTTAAATCACAGAATTTGGATAAACTGCTAAATAGTCAACATGTTAAGCAGTTAACCAGGCGAGAGCTGGTAGAAACGAATACGAATTCCAATCAGCATATTATGCCACTCCCAAGTCGTGTTGTCAAGGAGAAACAACGATCTCCACGCAGGCAGCTTAACCTGAGCACTGTACATATTTCTGGATTAAGCAAAGGTTCTATGACTCATTTATACCCTACTACAGTCCAAGCTGAATCCAAGGAAATTGTGCACTGGATCAGTGTGGAAAAACAAGAAATGGTCAGTCCACAGCTTTCACAAATAAAGCAATCGTCCTTTGGATATTGCATTAGCTTCGAACTGTATGAGGCGAAATCGAAACAGCTGCTCTTGAGGAAAACTACACAGACTTAAATGTTGAAGTTATCACTTGACAAGAATCTCTTGTGGATCTGTGCATTTTTCTGCACATTAATCGTACTGCTCATATCATGGAACCTTATCGACTTTTATATGTTGCCATTGTTGTGTCCCATCATTGTCATTATACTGTCAGGTTTACCTCATTGAATTATGCTAAATAAGAACTTCATTAGATGACACTACTTAGCATAAAAGTTCTTAAATTTGCAAATTTTGTTTGTGCATCTCCATCGCTATCTTTAATCTGCATCACAATCTCGCAACACTTAAGTCCAACATAAATCTCTTAGAGGGCAATCTACTGACAAAATGCTAAAGCTAAACGAGTCGTGAGTATCGTGAGTCGCATTTGTTGCCATCGTGACTTGTTTGGCCCTGCGTTGCTTTGTTCGCATAATGAGTCGCAAAGTCAAGTCTCATACCAGCAGCTTGGCAAATGCAAGTCAAACAAATTTAAGTACTTTCATGCGCCATAAGAGCCACCTGATAGAAATCTTTTATTTGAATAGGTCGCACCACACAACCACCCAGCCAACCAGCTAACCACCCGCTTAGGTACCTATTGCAACGCCTGCAGCAAGCTTTTATCTTACAGTCTAAATGCACTTTGCATATGGCGCTTTTTATTCGCTCTCTCTCTTTCACTCTCCTCGCTTTTTCACTCTCTTTATCTCATTCTCTCTTGGGGGAACTGCAGCTATCATGTGCGTCTTTCGTATCTGTGCGCTTTGTGCGATTTATGAATTAACTTTTTTGAATGAAGTCAACTTGCAATACAAACACACTTATAGACAGAACGAGAGAGAGAGAGAGAGCGAGAGAGAGTGAGAGGGAGAGAGGGAGAGCGGTAGAGGGAGTGAAAGACATGGCAAATCCTTACAAATGCTAGCAGACATATGTAAAAAAGCTGCACTGCAATTGCACAAAGTGAAACAGGGCTCCCCACAGCCACGCCCCCATCTCCCAAGAAGATTTTGTAAATGGCGTATAAATAAAAAGAAGAAGAAAAGAAAAAAACAGCGTGCAGCGTGGAAATTTTTGCAGATTGCTGAAGCACTGATAAATGGCAGCTGCTGCTCTCATGTCTTTGACGCGATTTCTCAACAATTTGATATACGAACCAAACCTCTGTCACTCTCTCTCTCTCTCTCACTCGCAGTCTTTCTGTCACTCTGCATATCATATTAGTTGAGCCTTTGTGCATGCCTATAATTGAAATGCCGCTCTTACTGACTGACTGCCTGACTAACTGTTTGACTGTTTGGCCAACTGTCTGTCAGTTTGTCAGTGAGTGAGTGAATGACTTGAGCTTGCTTTTGGCTTTGCATTTGTTTTGACATAATTTCCTTCTACTTGCCTGCAAAAAGTGCCTGCATTATGTATAGCATCCAACCATATTTGCTGATTGCATATAGATAGAATTTGGTCTTACGTGTTTACCGAGCTGAGTCTTTGGACCTGCACTCACAGTACGTCTGCATGTTTATCTATGCGTCTGCGTATCTGTAATGCAGGCAATTGTTGTTTTTCTCTCTCTCTCTCTCTCTCTCTTTTATTCTTCCATTCTTTCGCTTTTTCGGTTAAAACCAGATATCATTTTCATGTGAATGGCAAATGCATCAATGTTGAACTAGTTCATTGCTGTTTGAAAGCTTTTAATATTTAACTCATATATGACAAATACAGCAGAATAGCTTTTTGTTGCGAATCCTTGAAACCTTGCTACGCCATGCTATAAATAAACTACGCTCTTTCATACTTCAATAAAGGAGGAGCGTTTGGCATCTGTTGTTCAAATATGATATGGTATTTGAGTTTATCATAAGCAAGATATTCATTATTCAACTAGTTTAACTAGTTCTAAATTTCTAAAGTACTTTTTATAAATATTAATACCAAATGCTAGTGAAATCTTTGTTCGCAGAGTACTTTATGGCTCTTAGAATAAACAACATTTAAAAGAGTTGCAATGTTTTTTCTGTGCATCATTATACAAAGCCGAACGATTTAGCTGTACTCGAAAAAAAAAAAAGCCAAAAGAATTGCGTGAGCGATTTTCATATTGATTCCAACGTCATGCAAGGCACTTAGTTTGTAACTTCAACAGCTGCAGTGATAAGAATGCGATGAGATTGCAATATTTTGAAAAGTATTTGCTCGATTCGCTAATATTAATTTCCCCCCTAACTTTGCGCAAAGTACAAAAGTCATGCCCAAATAGAAAAAGAGGAGGAATTTCATATATATAAAGCGAGAGAAAGAGTGGCCAAAAAAAAAAAAAAAAAACTCTCAAGAGTCATAATCATTGTGGTGCAGAGCGTGGAAGACGCACGCGAATGTCAAAGTTAATGCGCTTCAATGTCAAATTGAGAATATCAAAAAAAAAAGTAAGGAAAAAAAAACAAGCAAATAAATCTATGGACTAGCAGCAAAGCTTGATTTGGCGAGAGAGAGAGACAGGAAGAAAGTGTGGCAACAAAAAGAAAAGAAAAACAACGACCAGACACATTTTATGGCTGTCATTGTTGAGCATTCGATTTGAGCCAAGAGGAGACCGAGGTTCAAACTCTGCATTAAGAGTGGGGTTTTTGTCTTTGTGTCTAGCGGTTAAGTGCTTTGACGCCTATGGCCTCACCCAATGCACAAACAAAAGCGTCCTTTGACTAGCATCGTCTAGCAGCTTATCCTTTGTCATCTTTTTTTGTGGTCCTCCAGCCCACTTGCTTCTTTCTTTTTTATAGGGAAGACTAAACATAAAAATTATGTTGCAGTGGTTTTTATTTATGACGCGCGTATGAATTGCTTTTCTCTGCTGCTAAGCTAAAATTTATGTCTCTATTGTTTCAAGCGCATTGCACAATATGAATCAATGATGTATATACATATAAACATATTCACATATATGGTATTTATATCTGCATTCTAATTCAATAAGCAACCTATTCAATAAAGCCGCATCATATTATAACTCATTAAATATTGCCTCATATGGATAATAAATTGTTTCGCATTTGGTTTATTACATTCAGGCCATAGGCAAACAGCATTATTTCGATCAGTTGCTGTTAATTGTAATGCATGCCAGGATTTTATGATTGAAACATAAGCCGTACAGCTGTAGATAATTGAACCGTGAGTATATTAATAAATCTAACGCATGCTGTGTTGCATATTATTAAGAATTATTAATATTATTATATGAATAGTTTAGTAAATCACAAACATTGATAATTTACGATTTAAATAATCACAACAGATAAATAAATAGATTAAAATAGGTTTTTAGTGATTTATATTTAATATAAATATAAGTAAATGCAGGAAAGAGAAGAGAAGAAAACAGAACAGAGAAGGCAGAGGAGAAGCGTTCAAAAGAAATGAAACGAATGGAATTTCGAAATACTTAGAAGCAACAGAAACAAAACGGAAAGAAACAAGATGGGAATGGAGAGAAAAGAATGAGAGAAAGATGAATATAAAATATATATATAATATGAAAGCAATATAGAATGTAATCAATATAAATAACTATAGATAAAAATATAAAAAAAATATAATTAAATAGAGAATTTAATAATATATGTTAAATATTTATAAATATAGATAAAAATATAAAAAAATATAATTAAATAGAGAATTTAATAATATATGATAAATATTTATAAATATAGATGCAAATATAAAAAAAATATATATTAAATAGAGAAGTTAATAAAATATGATAAAAGTATCATGAAAGATGAATTATTATGAAAAGCTAATTTAATTAATTACTAAATTAAAAAGCTGAACAAACTGTTTTATAAGATTTTAAATGTGGAGTATGTATTTTATAGTATTCCTAATGCTTGCTGCAAACATATGATTCTAAAAAAGTTAAAACTATAAGGAAAAAAAAAATAGGAATCAATAACTAAAAAAAATTAATAATAAATGATAAACACGTTCTTTATAGTTAGCTCAGCAAGGAAACTCTTACTAAGAATATTTAAACACTTGCCATTTGAATAGTCTTTTCAATTTTCATACCTATTTAACTCTTTGAAAGTATGCCACAAACCGTCTCATTTCATAACACTACATTTAAGAGTTCAGCAATATCAAATTCTTTAGATGTTCATTTCCTTGCCTCCTTTCAAAAAGTATTTTCGTATTTTCAACTTTGTTTTTTCCTGCTTCTACTTTGTTTTTTCGCTTTTGCATATTTATTTGGTCTTTCGGCACACACACACATATATAGAGGAGGCTATGCTAAGTGCTGCCTGCAACTTGGTTAGCTCTGTTTAATGAACTGTACATGAGGAAATTATATTTTGCCCAGGCAAGCCAACAGCCAACAGCCAGCAGCCAGCAGCCAGCAGCAATACAGATACATAGAGTGAAGGAAGAGGGTGTGTCACGCATAGATACATAGATACAATCTCACATGCTATACAAATGCACAGTTTAATTTTTGCTTGTCAAGCTTAATTTGCGCTTGAATGCATTGCCTGTGTACGGTGTTTGTTTGCGTATGTGTGTGTGTGCGCGTGTGTGTGTGTGTGCGTGTGTGTGTGAGGATTGCATGCACGAATGACAGGACACGGCAGGCGCTGCCAGAAGAACAAGTCGAAGAAGAGGCAACAGCAAAGGCAAAACTCTATTCGCAAGCTGGACGAGAGAAGTTGTACGCTCCGTCAGCATTTGTTAGAGAATGTTGTCATTTGGCTGGCATGACAGCAACATAATTACAGTGAAGATTGCTTATGAAAAACACCGAATTGCATAAATTTATAATTTAATTTATTTGTTAATTACAGAATTTTCCAATGTATTTATGCAAAAGAAATATTAAATAATTTACTAGGTAAATTAAAAAAAGTTCGATGATGTACATCGGCAATGGAAAGATATTAAAATCTGTTGTAATTATCCATTGCAAGTATTTAAAAAAAATACTTAGTATTTTATTATGAACGAGCAATAATACAAGATTGATTCTCTCGCTTTAAAAATTTATTTTATTTATTTATTTATTAGTAAATTAATTTAATAATTACTTATTCACTCTGGCTTTAAGAAATTATTTTATTTATTTTCTTATTTAATAATTGAATTAATTAACTGATTTTATATTTATATATTTATTATTATTTCATTATTTATTTATTGCCAACAAATATTTTCTGTATATGCACAGATTTATAAATATTATAAAATATACAATTATATAGATAAATATGTAAGATAAATAAAATATATAAAAAAAAATTAAAAAAAAAATATATATAATAAAAATCATTTAATCTATTTTAGAATATATATGCTGTTTTAGAATATATATTAAAAAATAGTTTATCTATCTATCTGGCAGGTAAATAGATTAAGTTAAATTAATCTATTTACCTGCCAGATAGATAGATAAACTATTTTTTAATATATATTCTAAAACAGCATCTGCAATGCTTATTTCTTTTGCCAGCTAAACAATAACTACTGTACTTGTAGCTATAGCAATTGATTAAGGTTTCCGTATATTTCACTTATATTATTGAAATTGATGAGCCTTGCGGTTAAGTTGAGCGGTTGGACTACTTTAGTAGCTTTAGCTAAATGCAAAATGCGTCACGACCCAAACGGAAGTGGAGCCGTAACAAGCTCTACTTGATATGCTATTAGCGATGCCGTCTACAGCAGAGAATAAGATGAAATAACGCTAGCCACTAATGCGCATTGATTTTCACATTTCCACTGGCGTCATTTTGCATTGTTGTTATTGTTATTGTTGTTGTTGTTGTTGTGGCTGATATATATATATTCTTTTTCTTTTTGTAGCATCTAATGGCAGCGGATGTGGTTAAAAGCATTTGCCCAGCTACCTTTTACATAGACCATTAAATTTGCATTTGACGCTGACTGGCTCGATTGCCCGAACACGAATTGCCAAATATATATACTTATACATACATATATATATATATAGAGCAGCGGTAAATCAGCTTAAAAAGAAGTTGAAAACATTTAAATATTTAAGCAGGCAAATAGCAAAGCAATGACTGTCGATATAAATAGCATCTATAACTTAGAGCAAAACTAAGAATTTATAAATATTTTAATATTTAAATTCATTTTATATGAAGACATAGTTTGTCTAAATGAGAACTTCAATTTGAGCTAAAATTTATATAAATTATGATTTCGAAAGAGCAGATCTTATATATTTATATATGAATACTTCTTATATATACTTGAATATTATTCCAATTCTATGCACACGGAAGCCAATGGAAATCAATCAATTGTGCGCAGTTGCTGCAATCAGGCATGAAATTGAAAATACAATTCCCAAGGTATGGAAAACGTTAAATAGCTATGAAATGCAGAGCTTTAAGGGACTTTTCAAAGGATTCTCATATGTGTGACTTTTCAAAACCAGCACAAGTGCGACAATCAGGCTACGAAGCCTCTACAACAATACTTGAGACCAACAACAACAACAACAACAACAATAGCAACAACAGCAGCAGCAGCATGAGAAAAATGCGCAACGTTCTTTGTGGCGCATTAAACGCAAAGATGCTGAAGCGCCATTTGGAGAGTTCTCTGGCCAGAAGCTGTACGTGATTTTATCAAAGAAAAGCAAAATATATACCGCTGTCCTCCCCCCCTTGACTCAACAAGCACATGTTACCCTAGCTAGCGGTACGTTTAGCTGTCTCTTAGCTAAAGGCCCGGCGGCTGCGTCAAAATATGCCGCAATCAGGCTGCAAAACATTTTCATTTATATTTAAATACAAGAAAAGCAGCGCCAGAGAAGCGAACGCGTTTTCGATTATGTTTAGATGGTATGTGTTATTTTTTTTGGTCGAGGGTGGACAGCTTATCGACGCCCACGCACATGCTGCCAGAGGGGCGAGAGAGTGAGCAGTTGTGGGAGAGAGACTCTATCTGACTGGAATGTGGGTGCCATATTTATTGCGTGCCATGATTTATTATAATTTTATGCATGAATCTGTGCAAAGTGGTGGGCGTGGCGCTAGGTAAAATGAGCTCAGTGGCCAACCTTTTGACATTGCCAAATGAACGTTGCCTCTAGCTGCGCCCCCACTCCCCACCCCTCAATCTTCTACAGCCATTCACTATTGCAGTTCATACGGCATATTCATACAGTTTCCGCTACGTTTGTCACACTGTTCGTCAAATCGTTTGTGTTTATTATGCAATTTTTTGTAGTTTTTGAAGAGCTTGATTAGCTTTTTGAATGCAATTTTTACTACAATAGTATTTCGAAATAGTTGTAAATATTAATAGTAGAAAAGAAAGGCGAATGTTAAATGAAAATTGTAAATTTAGTATGCAGCTGCAAATTTGTATAGTATTTTATATATATTTTTTATTTGTTTAGTAATTTTATATTAACTTTTACTATGAAATTCCTTGAATGTTAAAAAGTCTATTAACTATTCGTTAATTAGTTAATAGTTAATAGTTAATAGTTAATAGTTAATAGTTAATAGTTAATAGTTAATAGTTAATAGTTAATAGTTAATAGTTAATAGTTAATAGTTAATAGTTAATAGTTAGTTAATAGTTAATAGTTAGACTTTTTAACATTCAAGGAATTTCATAGTAATAGTTAATAGTTAGACTTTTTAACATTTAAGTATTTTATTTCATAATTTAATTTTCTTTAACTACTAAACATTTGCATAGATTTCATATCAAATATAATGCATATATATAATATAGAATATATGTATTAATTAGTATAATGTTACATTTGATCTATTTCTCTCTCTCTCTCTCTCTCTCTCTCTCTGCCTATCTCTCTCTCTCTCTCTCTCACTCTTACATCAGCTGTTGTCTATTCGAATAATATTTGTAAGTCTGCTTTTTCTATTATAAGATGAATCTCTTAATACAAGAAAGGTCTGTCCCTCTCTCCATCTCTCTCTCCATCTCTCCCTGCCTTTCTCTCCTACTATCTCTCTCTCTCTCTCTCTCTCTCTCTCTCTCACTCTACCCTGTGCTTGCCTTGATTAGCTTCTTTTGTAAAAGCTTTTCGTTGATTTTCATGCTGCATTGCCCATGGAGTACATCAAGAATTCGATCAAAAAAATGAAATACAAGGCATTGCTGCATACCTCACAAACACGCAGCACGCACAATCCAATATATACTATATATATATGCACACAGGCATTCACAAACACACACACGCACACACACACACACACACAAGCATACACCCACACTTGAAGGCAAGCAACACATGAATATTTCACACGCCACACAAAGGCATTCGGCAAAAGTGAAAGCAAATGCAAAAGGCCTGCAGATTATAGCACTCAATAGTGCCATTTGATATGTAGATGCGAATGTGTAGATGTGTGTTGTACCCTCTGAGAGAGAAATGTAATTTGTTAAGTACTTAATGAGATTATGAAACATATTTGTTGGAAATATACTCAAGCAGAGAGTTAATTGTGTCTATAGACGCTCAAAATCTATTTTGTGATACGAATTGATATTATATCAGTATGAGAGACAGGCCAAGTTGGGTAATTCATATATGAATTTTTAAATATTTTTTACATATTTATATTTCATATAATCTTTTCATTTCATGCTCTAGTCACGAAGCTTTATTGTTTTTCGACGCATTTATGCCTCTGGCAATTTTTTTCTTAAATTACAGGTCATCTCAAAGTCTTATATAACCTGCTAACACTGTGCCACTAGCTGCTGTTGTTGTTTTTGTTCTTATTGCTGCTCAGTACAGCGTCTGCTCATTAATTCATATGACGGTACTTTTGCTTCATTGGCTATTCATACCCTCTCCCTCTCTCTCTCTCGCTCTCCCTTTATAGAACTGGCATCGAGCCTTGCATTGTAGCTAAAGCTGAAACCGAGCAGAGCGACAGTAAAAGGTTAAGTGTCGAATTGCACAGTCATTGCGAGTCCCCAGGTTCAATTATGCATGCATAATTGTTTACACCTACAAGGCGGCGCAATTACTTAAAGAGCAAAATAAATACAAATAATGTGATTAACAGTTGCCCACATAAGTATGCTACAGTTGGTGATTTGCGGTGCATCAGCGAATGAATATTAATCCAATTAACATTCGTCAAATAACAGCAAAATGAGTAAAGGCAAAGGCAAGGAAAGATAAAGGGGGAAAAATAAATTAAATTTCTTAAATATTTTTTCCTATTATTTTTTTTACTATTTATGAAATTTTTCTTTCAAACATGTTCACTTGAAACCTTTGAAATTGCCAGCTTCGATTTTCACGTGCTTTACTGTAAGATCTTGGCCCCCATTTTTGATCCAAAGTATGCGACAATTTTGCAACAAATTTTCTTTTTGCAAAATACCGAATTTCAATTTGAATTTTGTTGCAATCTTTTCGGCTTGTTAGCGAGCATTTATGCAGCCAAGGATGGTAGCAAAGAACCTCGAGACGAACGTAGACGGACGGCTGTAGAAAGTTTTCCACTCGCCTCCTCGACAACGTTTGAAATCGGTCTATTTCAAAGTGTTTATGCGGCTACAAAATAAAGTCCAAAGTTTTTGACAAACTTTTGGCCACAGCGGCAGCAACTTCTTCTGCGCTTGTCAGCTGGCAGCAGCTAAACTGAGGGGCGGGACCAGGATGCAAAATGTTTGCGAGAAGGTGGGCGTGGCCGGTAGCTGTTTCATAAATTGAAAATTGCACAATTTGAAAAGTATTTGAGCAGAGCTTTAATCAAAACAAAACAGTAAGGTAAGGCGAACACGAGCACAATCAATAAGGCACACGACACAATTGTCTCGCCTCTCTCTATACTATATATATCTATACATATTTACTTATATATGTGTGTAAGTTTGTTTGTGTGTGTGTGTGTGTGTGCTGGCCAGGGTTATTAGATAAATGGGCACCAGGCACGAGAACGTTGGCCAACCGCACGTCGCATTGCGTTGGGCCAGCAACTTGGGCAATGTCTTAATTGATTTAACACGAAATCAGTCAAACGATAATCGAAAATTGCTACGCAAACTGTTTGATTACATGCAATGCCTTCCCCTGCTCTCTCTCTCTCTCTCTCTCTCTCTCTATCTCTCTTTTGTTGGCTGTGCCCATCAATTGACCAGGCCGTAGCAGTTGCCAGTTGGCAGTGCCATCTTCATCCGGTTTAGCAACGCTTCGCTGCTTTAGCCACAAATAACGGGGCACGTTGACAAAGTTGCCTTGGCCATAATTGAATTTCCACCTTCCCTCAATGTCAGCCCTTCAAAATTACATGCAGCGCGCGCGCGCGAGGGGCGTATGAGCAATTGCCGTAATTGTGAATGTTTGCTCATCATTCATAACCACACACACACACATACAGAGAGAGAGTCTCGAATTGATTACATTTGCTGCTAGCTCTCTTATCTGTATGCTTTACATTCAATTTGCAGCCAAAGACCTTTTGACAAATGCCACTTAATTAGTCAAACTCGTTTTTGTTTATTTTGCGGCAACTTTTCTTTGTTTTCGTTTCGACTCGCACCAACCAGAGCTCTAGCTTGCTCTCCCTCTCTCTCTCTCTCTCTCTCTGTCTATCTAGTTTTTTGGTTAATGCTCGACAATTAATATTTATTTAGTTCATTAGTTCATTTCATTATATTGGGTGTTGATTTGGGGCGCATGGAATTTTATTTATTCAAGTTAGGACAACTCTTGTAAAAGCATAATTAAATCAACTATTTCGCATTGGAAAATTTTTACTCTTAACTAAACACAAAAAAATGAATGCCATTTACGTCATTCACAATTGATTTAAACACTTTTAAAAACTATGTCGCTTATGTAGCAAATTCCAATTACTGCAAACGCCAGTCATTAATGACAAAATAAACTCGCTTAATCCAAAAAGCAACAGCTGTGATAAACACGAATTAATATCCAAGTTTACTTGTTCAAAATACTAAAAAAAATATATATAAAAAAAAATACGTATATATATTTATACAAAGGCCGGCAGCAAATACTATTAATAAAATATGCATATATATTTCACACTGACCACAATTTTGAAATGCTTCAAAAACCGATGCTTTTTGCACATAATTCACAGGCAATTTATATGCAATGCCTCTACTCTGCTCGATAACGTTTTAAAACATAAACATCATCATCATCGTCATCATCATCATCGTCATCATCATTTGAAATTTTGCTCTCGTTTCCATTAGCTGGGCGCAACCACAGAAATATTTATTTTATTTTGTTTTTAAATGGAAATTTTTCTCTGTCTCTCTATATATACGTATTTTTTTTTAATATTTTTTTATTATTTTGTTTTGCTGTCAAACGATTTGCAAAACCAACTTCAGGCCGTTAACAATTGCATTTCAGTTCGGTTTCTGTTCTGTTTGCGTGGACAATTTTATCGACTATCTCTCCTCTCGCTCTCTCGTGCTCTATCAAATGCATTCCCACTCTCTGTTGCTGTTGTTTTAAGCATTAAATTTAATTACTCAGCAGCGGGTGGCAAACTGTGTGTGGCTACATTAAAAAAATAACACTTTTTTTTTAGAGGCAAGAAGTGAAAATACATAAGAGATATTTCCACAGCTGCTGCTGCTGCTGCTGCTATGATGCACGTCGCAAACACGGCAAAGGAGCACTGACCACATCTGCATGTCCTGTAAACTATTTATATTTATGAAAAAATGAAAGAAAATTATAAAATCAACAAACAAACACGTTAAAAAGTAAACTGTATGCTAATTAATGCCTAAATGCAATACTATAAATGAATTAACAACAGCTGCTATGCCAAACCACTGTGAAGTACATAAATATATGAATTTAATATATATTGTGTTGTATTGTATTATGTTGATATCTGGAATTAAATGTATAATTTAATTAATATGTTCAATCACTAATAATAATACAAATAATTTACAATAATTAATCAGGAATAGGCAATTTTATAATTAATTATTTTTGGAATTAATAAATAAAAACAAGAAATTTAATAATTGCCAACAATTCATTTGAATAACGATAATAAATATGAATAAATATTTAATGTATTATAAAATACATTTTTTTTGTATATATAATATTTTTTATAATATTTGTATATATGTATATGCATAAAATATATGTTATAAATATTCGAGAAAATTTGTTTTAAGTCTAATAATTATTTTAAATTTTAAACTAAGAAAAAATAAAATCATGAATAAAATTATTAATATTCATCGATTTTATTACATGGCATGCAGCCATGAGACAATTATCAATAGCATTTAAATGCATCACGAATTTCGAAGAGCGGGCATATAAGCGTTCTATTCACTCGCATAATGCTCTTCATCTATATCATAAACTAACCGAATAGGAACACTTTGAAATTGAAACGAACTAAGCGATCGATCGTGTTTTATTTGTGCTGCCGAGAGAAGAAGCCGAAAGAAGAAGCCGAGAGAAGGAGGCAAAATTGAAACGAACGAAGCGAGCGATCGTCTTTTACTTGTGTTGCCGAGAGAAGAAGCCGAAATTGAAGCGATCGATCGTGTTTTACTTGTGCTGCCGAGAGAAGAAGCCGAGAGAAGGAGGCGAAATTGAAACGAACGAAGCGATCGATCGTGTTTTACTTGTGCTGCCGAGAGAAGCCAAAAGAAGAAAGCGAAAATGAAACGCACGACGCGAGCGATCGTGTTTTACTTATGCTGCCGAGAGAAGAAGCTGAAATTGAAATGAACGAAGCGATCGATAGAGTTTAACTTCTTTTGCCGAGAGAAGGAGGTGAAATTGAAACGCACGAAACGATCGATCGTGCTTTACTTGTGCGGCCGGGAGAAAAAGCCGAAATTGAAGCTATGGATCGTGTTTTACTTGTGCTGGCGAGGGAAGAAGCCGAAAACTGCTTGTTCAACATAAAGCAAAGAGATTTATTTGTAAGGGCAACAAATAATAATAAAGAAATAAAAAAAAAATAAAAATAATAATAATATTATGGAAAAATTCAAATTTTAATTTAACTAAAAATATAATTAAAATATAAATAAATTAACTTTACAATGTAAGAATGAAAGTTAATAATATCTACATTAAAACTGTTTTTTTTTTTTAATTCTTATTTCATTGCAATGAATTTCTGCTAAATGTTGTATATTATTATACCCTGAGCCCATTGAAAATGGGAAATCAGGGTATAATGGTTTTGTTAAAAGTATGTAACAGGCAGAAGGAGGCGTGGCAGACCCCATAAAGTATATATATTCTTGATCAGGGTGACGAGAAAAGTTGATATAGCCATGTCCGTCTGTCCGTCCGTCCGTCCGTCCGTCCGTCCGTCCGTCCGTCCGTATGTATGAACGCGTCGATTTCCGAAGATACAAAAGCTAGAGAGTTCATTCTTTTTGTGTTAGGTTCGTATATTGCACGCGCAGTACGAGTTTATTTCAGAAATTCGATAACTTGTATATTTGCAACGTTATCGATAAACGAACTTATCGGGCACCTGTTATAAAATTCTAGCTAATTCATCTTTAGAGTTAGAGTCTCCAAGTCTTCTGAATATATATAGATACTAATTTAATACAATTTCGGTTTTTGTCAGATTTTCGATTCCGGTCCCCAATTCGCCCCCACACCCCAAAATGTGTAAAAAATGCATTTCAAATACTAGAGACATACAGTTTGGTTTAGCATATAGATATGAATATCATAATCTTAATCTGAACATATCAATACGATTGTCCATCTAGAAACAGAATTATTAGTCTATAAAGTTTTCTCATCAAAACCCATGTGGCGCAGCAAGCAAGGCAGCGACACAGCATGACGCATTGCGGGCGCACATACATACATACATACATACATATGTATGTATGTATGCATCATACATACATCAGCGTGTGGCTGCAATCGTACATATTTGTGCATGTAAAGCTAATTGTAAAAGAGTTATGATTTCTAAAAAAAAACCTAAAATGTTAAATTGAATATGTAGATCATATGCTGAACTCTCATTTCATTCCATTATATATTTTAAAAATTTTAAAACAATTAAAATAACAATGGAAATGCAAGCAACGTTGAGCAATGCAAATCAATTTTCGTATGCGTGTGCACATATACACACAAAAAATCTTGGGCCGTTTTCTATGTTGCTATGCGTGTATATTCTAAGAATCACAATTGTTTTTGAATTGCGTTAGAATTGTCTTTGAATTGTATTTGTATTTTCAGCCACTGCTTTAGTGTTTCTTTCGTATATGGGGAATTTCATTCGTTTTCGCTACTATGTCGTTTAAGTGAGCCGTGGTGTAGATGGCTAGACAGATGCACCGAATGTTAGGCCGTCGCAGGTTCTAGCCTCGCCTAAGCCTTTCATAGTTTCTTATTTTTAATTTTTTTTTTTATTTCTTTCTTTCTTATTATTTATTCTTTTGTATTCGATACCGTTGAAAGTCAGTTAGTAGTTTAACTAATTGTGAATAAGTGCGTTTTTTTAAATTTCAAATATTTAATAGCATCATTTCTGAAAGTGTTTTTGTTGCAATTATATTTTATTCCGTTAAGTCAACAGAAAATAATGAACAAAAAAAAGTCTGCCCAAATAACAAAAGCACGTGACATCTGCGGTTTTCCTATATATATGTATGCCCACATGTACATTCAAAACTAGTGTAGCATGGTCTAAAAATTTTAACTTGATAGATGGCGCTTTAGAAGTGAACTTATTTACTATGGCTATTACAGCTTCGAGTGGCATTGATATATTTCTTTTACAATTATGAAGTGTCTGTGTTAATTAAGGTAATGCCTGTTAATCGAGGAACGTCTATTTGTTGGGTCTATTTTTAATGATATTTAATAATATAACATTTTTCGAATTTCAACTAATATAAGCGCCATCTATTATTATTTTTTTGGCAATGCATACACACATATGTATGTATGTATATCATGTCCATATGAACATTTTGAACGTTACACGCATACATTCTTATCTACATATACTTTCTGATTTATCCATATGTGGGTAATTCTCCAGAAAAGTCAACTTTTTGTCACGTTCGACACTTTGGTTTGTTGTAATTATCTTGAAAACGGATTAATTTTAATACTAATCAAGAGCAATATATTGAACTATTTGTCAAAATTAAAAAGTTTTTTTTTGCCATTTTCAGCACTAAAATTGATGCATTTTCAAGATAATTACAAAAAACCAAATCACAGTACAGATTATTATTTTATTTTATTAAAATTGGGTTCAGGGTATTATCTAGTCGAGCACTCTCGACTAGAGTTTTCTTACTTGTTTTTCATATAATATTTATAATAAAATATCCTCTTATAAGTTGCATTAATAAACTTAATATAAAAACGGAAAAACATAAAAGTTTTAGTAGAAACAGAAATATAATTTAAATAGAATTAAATTAGTTATAATATAGCAGAATGAAACTTAATAATATCTACATTAAAATTGTTTTTAATTTTTAATTCTTATTTCATTTTAAAGAATTTCTGCTAAATATTTAAAAATCTTTTTCATACTATATTACCAATAAACTAGCTTGCTATATGTTGCATTAATTAACTAAAGCTTAACTTCATCGCTCGTTATAAAAATCGCTTGTATAAGTTATTAACAATTAAATACAATAACAAAATTTCAATTTACATATTAAACAATGCAAATTGCAATTAATTATTTGAAGAGAATGCTCTTATTGTTTTTTTTTTTTTTTTTCTTTTTGGAAATCCAGTTAAAAAGCTGCTAAGCCTATACAAACATTTTTGCTGTTGTCATTTATATGCTTCAAGCTCGACGAGACTTTGGTTGAAAGCAAAGACTCATCTAACATTGTATTTAGCCAATTACTGGACGCTACGAATTTATGGCACGATTTGATTTGGCAAGCGTTCAGCAGCTGCTTCATTTGGCTCTATCGGCTGTAGGTCAAATGTTTGCCGAGCACGCATTGAATTTAATTAATTTAACACGAAAATCATTCAGGCGATATTTCCGAAACTAAGCGAGAGAAGTCCACGAAATGGCTTATTGACATGCCACCCATCTCTCTCTATGTGTGTATGTGTGTGTGTGTTTGCGAGCATGTTTGTGTTTGTGTGGGTGTCGAGCAGGAGGTGTGGCACAAAAAAGTAGCCAAACAACGGCGGGCATAAATCTCATGCCACCAAAATAGCCCTGGGTGTGTGTAGCTAAATAATCTTTATCGGAAATTAAGCTCATCGAGTACATATTCGAATTGCCAATTAAGTCTTTTCGTAATGGATAAATCACCACGCAAAATGTTGCAACAGATAAAGTCATTAATTTAATGAGTTATTCCATTTGATTTGTATTGAAAACTTTATATATATATACGAGAGATATGCAGAGTATTGCATTAAGTATTAATTTTTTTAATAGATAAGTTCATTTTATTAAAAATAAAATAAAAATATATATTTACTTTTTATTTTATTTGATTTTTATTTAGCTATTTATTTAATTTTTATTTAATATATTTTTTTAAATAGATATATTCATAATAATATAATTTTCAATTATTTTTTTTTAAATAGATAAATTTATCTTATTAAAAATAAAATAAAAATATATATTTATTTTTTAATTTAATTCCTTTTTTTTATTTACATATTAAATTTTTATTTATTAATTTTTTTTTAAATAGATAAATTCATATTAATATAATTATTATTAAATAATTTTTTTTTTAATAGATAAATTTATTTCATTAAAAATAAAATTAAAATATAAAATAAAACAAATTATTTCGACTTAAATTTAATTTAATTTTTACCTATTTATTTTTTTTTAAATAGATAGATTCATAATAATAAAATTTAATAAAAAAAAATAAATAAAATAAATATATTAAATAAAATAATTCGATTTAAATTTTGAATAATAGTTTGTGAACTTTGGACAATTCAGAGAAAACTTTTGCGCATGTAATCAGTTTTTTAAAAATAATTTTCCCTGGCGTAATTGCAGATAGGAGCTGCTGTCATCTCGGATTGTAATTATCTCTTCAGGGGACCCGAAGCACTCACTGCTAATTGAACATCACAAATAACTGCGCTTTTACAACTGCTGTGAGAACAATTTGACTGTCGAGCTGAACGTACTGAACGTTGTTGGCATTTGTTTTTCGCTTTTATTGCAATGCATAAAAATCATTAATTACAACAACTTGTCATGAAATTTAAATGCCGCTCGCCGCCTTCACAAACAAAATACAAAATAAGTGAGACAAATATTGGAAAGCAAATTGAATTTTCATATGCGTGGCAAAGGTGAAAGGCATCAGGGGTACAGGATGTTGGATCAACTTTGTACATTTAGCAGGGGTCCCAGAGAGGGATGCGAGATAGAAGAGACTGAGTGAGAGAGAGAGAGAGCGAGAGAGAGAAGAGACATGGAGTCCGCTCGTAGTCCGTTCACTTTTTGTACAGCGCAGCATTTTGTGTCTGTATGGCCAGGCCATATACCTATATCTACACACACACACACACCCTCCCACACACACACACATGTGAACTGCACCAACACAGTCTCATTTTATGAGGGCGGCAACATTTTTGCTTTTTATGTTCGACAGATTTTCGTGTTGGTATGTGAAACATGCTGATTCCCAGTGATTACAATTGTTGTGCTGCTGCCGTGCTGCTCTGTGTGTTGCCCATAGATGGGGCGGACAAACGCCCCCTTGCCCCTTATGACCGGCACTTGGCCCGATGCCGTAAAAAGCACAACGAAAGCAGATAAATAAAAGAGCGACAACAACAACAACGACGTATAGCCGTGGCAAAAATTTCGCACACAAAAACGAAATGTAAAAGAGGACAACAAAAAAAAAAAAACATAATATTTATAAATTAATAACAGCTACGAAATACTCTACAAGGGTAAGCAATATATATAAAAGAAAATAGCAAAGAAAATGTTTTAATATTAAAAATATAACAAATAAAAAATATTAATAAATAATCATCAATCATTATGGGAAAAGATAAAATTCTAATAATAATTTTATAATTTTTTTATTTATTTTATAAAATATTTACTTTATTTATAGTACACAATTATTAAATAACAAAAATTTGTTGTATTTATTATTGATTCTAATTTAATATTTATTCCGCTTATTTCAATAGAATTAATATTAATATTTAATACTATTTTAATATTACATTTTATTTAATACTATATACAACAAATTAAAATTGTAGTCATTAATTTGCCTAATATATTTTAAAAATGCAAATTAATAATTATAATAATACTACGTATAAAAATAAATTTAATAATAATTATTAATTTTGATTTTTTTATTATTAAATTTATTTTATACTTAGTATTATAATTAAAATAATTAAATATTAAAAAAAAAAATTTTTTTTTCGTTTATATATGTATATATGTATATTTAATAAATAATTTAAATTTGAAGGTGAGAAATGATTATAATAATTTGATTTATTCGTTTTTTATATATTCGAAATATTTTATAATTAAAAATATGATTATTAATCATAATATATAAATTAAAGTTCGTTGAGGTTCATCTAGCTAAGCAACTCATTGCTTGTAGCGTATACAAAACAAAAAGAATGCCATGTTTTTATGCCGCTCGTTACAATTTTCGTGATGTTCTGCTGACAACTCAACAGAGATCAAGTTATTATGTGTGTGTGTGTGTGTGTTTGGGTGGGTACACACACATACACATGCGTGTGTGTTGTTTGTATGGAGAGCTTTTGGCGCGGTTGTGGCGATCCATATGCAGGGCTGACCAGTCTCTGGCTTCAGCTATAGCTCTGGCTCTGACTCTGACACTAGGCACCAGACACTGGGCACTGAGCACTGGGCACTGGGCACTGGGCCCTGTGTCCGGCCGTTGACAATTAAGGTGAATGAATATTTTAATATTGGCAAACAGATTACACATATGGGCAATGACAATACGCTGGGTCAGGACATGACTTGTAGTACCGAGGACTACTATATGGATGCCGCTTGGCGAAGACCTGAACTCGAGTAATGGCGTTAAATTTAATTCAATTGAATTGAATTGTTGTTGGCACAATGCATCAAAAGTAAATGCAAAATGCAAAATGCGAAATACGAAATGTGAAATGCGAATTGCGAAATGTGCGACTGTCAGGCAGCAGACGAAATGTGCCATTTATTTTCCGCTTTTTTATTTCATATTTGCAGCTTCGGTTGAAAATAATCAAATAAGAGAAATCAACGATATGAAATACAATTGCATATGCTTTTTCTTCAATATTTATTTTTCGCATTGCATGCACAGAATGGCCATAATGAAACGTAAGGCATTGCCAAATGACGCTCTCGAGTGGCTTATAAAGCCAAAAGATGAAGTTCATTTTGTGCAACTGAACAATATGTATAATATTTTAATTAAGAACTGTCTCTTAATAATACTGATTTCATTGAGAATATTTTATGGGAGAGAGGATTGTCTTTTATTTGAGTAGAGTCATGAAAGAGCTTAAAGAAGTTTCAGTTGTATTTACAGCAATTGAAATGGAGAAACTTAAATTTGAGTTAAAATAAAGGCATAAAGTAAGTGTTGGAAGCTGCCAAGCTTTTTCGGCAACTCTGGCTCCAATCATTTACGAAGGCACAAAATAAAAAGCCAATACGATTTAATTTAGCTTATTATTTATTAATTTAATGCCGAGTCCGTGATATTTGTTTAGGCAAAGTTAATTGTATGCGAAAAGATAAGAGAGATGTTGCGCGCTTGCAGACAACTTTCGTACAGAATTAGAGAATTTAAAGAAACAAAGTTACAAGTATAAGCAAGTAAAAGGAAGGCGAAAATTACATATGTATGTCTGTTATGCTTTCTTATGTGTATGAGTGCATTAACAGCGAATGAAATGATATAGAGAATGGACTAATTTAAGAGAAACTTATTTAAGAGTATTTATTAGCTGCTGCGCCGAACATCCTCCCCCCCGTTGAAAGACCAAGTCTTTCAACAGGATCATCAACCGGAAGGACGCACAGCTTATTGACAGCTCGACGTGTAGTTCCAGTGGGCGTACGTAGAACAGCAACTCTCACGACACCATCAGCTCCAGCAATGATCTCAACGACCCGGGCTAATGGCCATTTCAAAGGTGGCAAGTTTTCGTCTTTCACGCATACGACATCGTTGACTTTGATAGAAGACTGCGGGGTGCGCCATTTTCCACGCTGTTGGAGAATGGTGAGGTATTCATCACTCCAGCGTTTCCAAAACAACTGCTGTATGTACGTCATGCGTTGCCAGCGATCAAGGCGATTGTGGTCCAACCCAGTTACGTCTGGCTCGGGGAAACTGATGAGTGGTCGACCAATCAAGAAATGTCCTGGAGTGAGAACTCCAAGATCATCGGGATTTTCTGAAATTGCAACAAGAGGACGAGAATTGATTATGGCCTGAATTTGGCATACCAAAGTGCGCAGTTCGTCGAAGCCAAGAAGTGCCGATCTCATAGAGAGATATAAATGTTTTTTAGCTGTCTTCACTGCTGCTTCCCATAGGCCGCCGAAGTGTGGCGAACGAGGAGGTATGAACTTCCAATCGAAGCTGTTGTTGATGCAGTAGTTGTGGACTTCAATGCGATGTTCCTGGCTCAACAATAGGCGCCGCAAATCCGCCAACTCGTTCCGTGCACCCACAAAGTTAGTAGCATTGTCAGACCAAATGCATTTTGGAATGCCACGCGTACCAATGAAACGCTTGAGGGCGCCCAAAAAAGCAGCTGTCGAAAGATCCTTTGCGAGTTCCAACCATACAGCCTTGGTTGCGAAGCAAACGAACACGCAGATGTAGCACTTTACAGAGGCTTTGTTTCGTCCATCAGGCTTGTAGTAAAAAGGACCACAATAATCCACTCCAGTGACTGTAAATGCCGGTGAGCACTGTGCACGATCCTTGGGCAAGTCCGCCATTATATGCTCAACGAGACGAGGCCGAGATCTGCAGCAAATTATACATTTTCGCAATGCTCGGGCAACCGTTTTCATGCCACCTATGGGCCAGAATTGCTGTCGAATTATTCCAAGCAAAGCCTGCGGTCCTGCATGGTGATACTTCTGATGAAAATGCGAGATTATAGCGAAGGTTAGGGGATGCTCTTTGGGCAAGATAATTGGGTGGCGCGCATCGAAGCCGAGAGTAGAGTGTCGCAAACGACCACCGACTCTAAGTAGACCAAAATCATCCATAAATGGAGAGAGCGAAAGAGTGGAGCTTGACGAATGTATATTCTTTCCATTCTGTAGGGCAGAGTATTCTGGCTGCAACTGAGTTCTTTGAAGAAGACGGCATAGTAGGAACGATCCCTGACGAAGATCGTCTGATGACAACTCAGCTGACTTTATTTTTCTGATAAATTTGTGAATGTAGCCAAAAATGCGCTTCATTATTCCGAATGAATTTATGTGTTTGAATGACAAAGAGATATCTACGTGCTCAGCTGAGAATAAAACCTTTTGGCGCATTTCAGGAAGACATGCTTCAGACAAGCAGTGCCTTGGCCAATAACATTTCTCCTTTTGCAAGAAAGAAGGTCCATGCATCCATAATTTTGAGTGCAAAAGTTCCAACGGTGCTGCTCCCTTGGATAACATATCCGCCGGATTCATCTCGGTTGGCACGTAATGCCACTCCATGCCGATCGTGAGCTGCTGTATGGCACAAATCTTGTTAGAGACAAACACATTGAATTTGGATGGCTCTTCCTTTAACCAAGACAAGACCACGGCTGAATCTGACCAACAATGCATCTCACACTCGAACAAGTTCATTTTGTTTATTTCGCTTACCAAGTTCGCAAGCAGAAATGCAGCGCATAACTCAAGTTTAGGCACAGTAAGAGTCTTTAGTGGGGCGACCCTGGCTTTGGAACAGAGCAACTGAACTTGAACAGCATTCTTCGATGAGCGAACATAAACACAAGAGCCATAAGCCTGAAGACTAGCATCGCAGAAGGCATGCAGTTCGACCCTTGCTTTAAGTTGGAGTACATAACGAGGAAATACTGCATGGCTCACTTGCTGAAAGTCCTTACAAAACTCGCTCCAAGCCGTTTCCAATGGTTGCGGTAAGCTCTCATCCCATTGCAGCTTGTCTCTCCACAGGCGTTGCAAGATGATTTTGGCCCTAGTTAAAGTTGGTCCGATCAAACCTAACGGATCGTAACATCGCGCAATGGTTGATAAAACCGAGCGTTTTGTGTGTGTGCCAGTATTAATTTTGGGCTCGAAAGTGAACACGAAGCTGTCCTTCCGAGGCTCCCAGATGAGTCCAAGTGTTTTTGTCACATCGCTGCCGTCGTCGAGTTTGAGAAAACTCTCCTGCTCAGTTTCTGGAACTCCGCGAAGTATATCAGTTGAGTTAGAGCACCATTTTCTCAATTTAAAATTTCCTCGGTCAAGAAGATTTGTAGTTTGTCGCATCATGTCTCGAACTTCTTCAACTGAATTGCCTCCTGATATCAAATCATCAACGTAGAAATCTCGCAAGACAGTTTTAGATCCTAATGGGTACGACGAAGACTCATCCATTGCTAGTTGATGCATTGCACGAATTGCCAAAAAGGAAGCGGGTTTGGTTCCATACGTGACGGTATTCAATTTGAAAACTTGAATATCATGGTCTGAAGAGTCTCGCCACAAAATGCACTGAAGCATAGAATCAGGCTCTGAGACTTTAACACACCTATACATTTTACCGATATCTCCTGTAAGTGCAATGGAAAATGTGCGAAAACGAACGAGCGTGTTAAACAATGTAGCTTGAATAGTCGGTCCTGACATAAGCAAATCGTTTAATGAGAGCCCAGATGTGGTAATGGCTGAGCCGTCAAAGACAACTCTCAGCTTTGTTGTCGAACTCTCTTCTTTGTATACGCAATGATGGGGTAAGAAATATTTGCATTTATTGATATCTGCGCTGGGCACCAGTGACATATGTTTGAGGTCAATATATTCCTTTATGAATGCTGAATATTTCTCCTTGAGAATTTCATTTCGAGCGAATTTACGCTCCAAGTTTACGAGTCGACGCTTGGCCTGCAAATAAGAGTCGCCCAAAGATTCGACGCCTAGCTTTTTTGGCAAGCAAACTGAATATTCCCCTGATGACAATCGACGATAGTTTGCGATGAAATGCTGCTGACAATGGAGCTCCTCGGTTGTTACCTTGGCTATAGGCTCGAAGACGTGCTCCACTTCCCAAAATTGACGCACTAACTCATCAAGCCGAGTGCTGTGATTAGTGTCATCCGAAGCTCTTTGGGTGGCGATGAACGATGAGAGTTTGGGGGCCGATTGCCCGCCACCTGACACGATCCAGCCGAGTTGAGTTTTCTGCAAAATTGGTAAACCAGGTGCTAACAGAATTTGACCAACACACAACAGCTCGAAGAAAAGACCAGCTCCGATGAGAAGATCAATCCGTTGTGACTTATGGAATAAGGGATCAGCTAGCTGTATGTTTGAGGGTATATTCCAACTATTAGTAGACATTGACATCCCAGGCTGATTGTCAGTAATCATTTGGGCAACGATTGCAGTGATAGTAGTAGAATAATTTGAAATCCGCGATTTCAAAACGAGATCGACTGAGTATCCTTCAGTTGAGAAGCTAGCATCTCCAATGCCAGAAACTGCAGTGAGCGATTTGCTTTTTCGAAGCTGAAGCTGATTTGCGAAGCGACTGGTGACGAAGTGAAGTTGAGATCCTGAATCCAAGAGTACACGACACGGAACGAATGTTCCAGCTCGATTCTTGACAAGGATTATTGCAGTAGCTAGAAACACAACATCAGACGAACTAGGCGATATGTGGGCTTGAGGCAGAGAAGGTGACATTGCAACCATGGCAGTGGGATGTATTGTATGTGCTTGTTGATCAGGTTTCAACACAGCGTTGGATGTAGCTATCGAAGACTGATTGTAATGCAATAGAGTATGGTGCTTCGATTGGCAAGTACGACAGGAGCTAGATTTACAATCCTTTAGCTGATGACCTTTTCTCAAACAATTAAGACAAAGCGCGAGTCTCTTGGCCTCCTTATGTCTTGCCATTGGCGACAATTTCTCAAAGCGCTTACATTGAAATATCATGTGACTTGTGTCTTCGCAAAATACACAACAACTAGGAATCTTGGAAGCAACAAATGATTTTCTTAAATGTGTACTCACGATCTTCCCTAACTGCCAACCTGACCATCTTGCAAAACTTGATCCACATTTTCAAGCATTCGACATCGCCCTTGCAAGAAAGCTGACAATTTGGCCCACGATGGTAACTCATTAGCAGACGAGCTTTCCTCCCATTTGACCTGAGTTGACTTATCCAATTTCTGCAACACTGTCTGCACGATGATAATATCAGCAACTTCTTCCCTCGACGCTAAAGAATCCATAGCACGAAGGTGAGATGTCACTTTATCTGTTAATTGCCTCAGCCTACCTACAGAGGTATCAGCCTTCTCAAGCCCAAATATCGCTCTGATGTGTGCCTGTAAGATAAAACGTTTATTATCAAAACGACGTTGAAGAATATCCAGAGCGACGATATAGTTAGCCTTGTTAATTTCCAAAGAGCTGATGGAATCCAAAGCAGAACCGCTTAAGCAAGATCGAAGATGCTGGAACTTCTCAACAGGATTGAGATCAGGATCAGTATCTATGATCGTTTTGAACATAGAGTAAAAGTTTTCCCACTCAGTGTAGATTCCATTAAATTTTGGCAGCTCCAGCTGCGGCAAACGCGATCGATTAGACATGACGACCATTGGATGAGCATTTGTAAAACTTGTATTGAGCGTTGAAGATAGCTGTGGATTCGGCCGACTTCCCAGTTCACGCTGAAGCAAGGCCTTAAACTTTAGTAGAGTTGATTCAAATTTCGCAGGTAAATCACTAGATATGGATTCAAAATCTGATTCCTCTAAGCTAGTGTGAACCGCTTCAAAATTTGACTCTAACTTGGTGATCGAATCCAACAGCACACGTAGCTCACACGAATCCATATGACTTAATTTTTCCACGTCTAATTCGGCATATAACCTTTCAAGTCTGTCGAAAAGAGCTTTCGTTTTAAGCCTTAAATAAGTGACCTGAGATGCAGGCACTCCATCAGCATTAGATTCTGAGTTATTCATTTTGATACGTCACAAATTCACTTAAGTTATGCTCAATTCAATTCAATTCACAAGTTCAATTGCAAAGTTGATGCACAAGCTAATAGACTCACTAATGCACTTCCAATTTAGCTGCACCTTTTATATGCAAGCTCACTGTGTGTGTATGTTTGTATGTGTGTGATCTAACACAGCTATTTTCGGATTAGCGGGCCTTCTATGCAGACGCTGCACAAAAGGCGCCAACGGCGACGAACGAAGCGAACGATTAAAAGAGAATGAGAAAGACAAAGATAATGCTCGCACAACTGCATACACTGAATTATGCACCTTGAACAAAATGATTTGTTCACAAATGCTAATGTTTTACACTGTTGCGTTAGGATGAAATTGATTGTTAATTTGAATGCACTATTTTGCACAAATGTTTATAAATTTCACGGAGAAGGCTAATGTTTTACACTGTTGTGTTACGATGAAATTGATTGTTAATTTGAATGCACTATTTTGCACAAATGTTTATAAATTTCACGGTTGAGCGACGACGAAATAGATTAATAACTTTTAGCGCACTAAACGAACATCACGAAGTGTATATTCACGTCGGGGTCACCAAAATGTTGGAAGCTGCCAAGCTTTTTCGGCAACTCTGGCTCCAATCATTTACGAAGGCACAAAATAAAAAGCCAATACGATTTAATTTAGCTTATTATTTATTAATTTAATGCCGAGTCCGTGATATTTGTTTAGGCAAAGTTAATTGTATGCGAAAAGATAAGAGAGATGTTGCGCGCTTGCAGACAACTTTCGTACAGAATTAGAGAATTTAAAGAAACAAAGTTACAAGTATAAGCAAGTAAAAGGAAGGCGAAAATTACATATGTATGTCTGTTATGCTTTCTTATGTGTATGAGTGCATTAACAGCGAATGAAATGATATAGAGAATGGACTAATTTAAGAGAAACTTATTTAAGAGTATTTATTAGCTGCTGCGCCGAACAGTAAGTCAATCATGTTTCTATATCCATCTTTAGTATCTTGTCTATCTTGTCAAAAGGAATAACTATTTTTATTTTTTTAAGCATTGTAAGTAGATTTTCATATTTGATTCATTTTCATATATCCAATTGAAATTGCTTAACTTCCTCTGTCGATCAGTCTGCACACATATCAGCTACAGCTGCTAAGGCTTGAACCAACTTAAGCTTGGATATATAACGAATGTTATAGCTGCTACAGCGAACACTCTCAACAAGTGCAGAGAGTAGACTAAAGAGCTGGATCAGGTCAGGCAGACAGACCTGCCTTAGTCAGCTGCCAAATTTCTAATCAAAATTGCCGAAAAACAGCCGTGCAATACAAAAACTGATTGTTTGCCCGCATCTCTACATATACACACATATATATAAATATATACGTCTATGTGTGTGTGTGTATTGATGCTGGAAATCAAAAGCGCTTTTGGCTGTCTGTAAAAGTTGATGAAAATCGATTTTAATTACAAAGTCAATGCGCGTAATTGCTTTTGCACCTAACTCAAGTGGGCAGCGCACTTTGATGTTTCCATCGCATTCAACACGGACACGCAATTCGCAACGAGTTGGCAGCGCCCATGGCAATTAGTTTAACCCTGTTTAAAGCTCTAAGTGTAACATCAAAAGCAACAAATTTATATAAAATTCTTCTAATTTTTAATGTAGTCTATAATAGCAGCGAATTAGATGATTTGCATTACAAATTCATACATATATTAAATAAAAATAATATTTTAAAAATATAAATAAATATATAAAATATACGAGTTTTGTCTATTGTATATAAATTTATTGTATTCATAATTTATTTTTTTTTTTTTTTTTTTTTGTTTTTTAAGATAAGATTTATTTTTAAAAAAATTTTAATAGGGATTATTTATTATTAATTGTATAATATAAATTGTATATAAATTTATTGTATTAATAATTTATTTTTTTTTTCAAGATATAATTTATTTTTTAAAAATTTTTTTAGGAATTATTTATTATTAATTTGTAAAATATTAATTGTATAATTGTATAATATATATACATATATATATATATTATACAATTATACAATTTTCTTTAGCGTTTTTGTTTAGCAATATTCTATATAATTTGTCAATTGAATATTTAATTTTTGCATATTTATTTTATATATTTTTATAAAGATTATTTATGATTATGATTATGATTATGATTATTAATGACTTCATTTCCATTAGCTTTATAAATTGCGCCACTGCCCACTGATTATAATCCCCAACAAAAGTTTAACTAACCAGCAGCCTTGTAAAAAGTCAATTTTAATTAATTTTTTATTTAATATACAATTTTATTTGTTTTTTTTTTTTTTTTTTTTTTTTTTTTTTTTTTTTTTTTTGACGCCTAATAAAAGCCATTTTAATAACCCCATTGCACTATGGGGAATTTTGCCGTTTTTCGGGTATTTAGTCTTTTTTTCAAAGTATTCAAATTAAATTTTTTTTTATGCTAGCATCTTTAGAAAACTCCAAAGTTTTAGAAACAATACATAAAATGTTAATTAACAGTCCACTGTTAAGCCTAACAGCTGTTAAAGTCAGCTTTTGTTTTCAAAGAGCACGTGCCTTCAGATTGCAATTTTGGTAGCCGATTTTCAAATTGTCATTACTCGAAGACCATGCATAATTTTTATGAAATTTAAAAGGGATATCAATCATAAGAGTTTGTACTATGTGTTGAATAACCCAACTTTTTGTATTTGCGCTTGTTCTATTAATATTTTGTAAAATTATCAAGTGTTGTCCATTGTCATTTCGTGTAAAGGAATTTCACCTTTGAGAAGGCATACAAAAAAAGTAGAAGGGCTGATAAGTGTAATTCCAATTGCATATCGTAGAGTCATTAATTATGATTTTAATGAACTTTGTCTCAATGTGCACTTTTTCCGCACAACCGGCGCAATTTAATTTCTTGCAAGTGACTACGAGGTTTTTGAACGCTGAGCTGAATGCTTTTTGGCTCAATGGAAAATGCAAATCTAACCATAACAAAGTAATTCTTTATTTTCTTAAGGCGAAACTAAATAAGATTAAACTTATTAATTATATTTGAAAAGCAAAACCCGCATTATTTGCAAAAATATGATTGCCGATTGGAAATAAATGAGCCCGAAGACGATTTTGTAGGATAAATATTTCTGGCTGATCTAGAACTCGAAACTGAAGAATATTACTTTCTTTTTGAACAAAAATAATTAGTTTGAAATATTGATAACCAAAATTTAAAAAAAAAAAAAATTTTTTTTTTAATTATTAATAAAATTTTTTTTTGGGTGGGCGGGGACACGCCCCCTTTTCCAAAAATATTTCTGAGGGAATACATAATAATAATTAAAAAACCGGATCAAAAAATCTGGCTTAGTTTTCAAGTTATTAATATATACCCGATAATTTGGAATTTTCCCCATAGTGCATTGTTAGGCTGAGGGTTAAAGTGACGCAAGTACCAACAGAATTTCCATTGCATAATTTTGTGCGCCAATTATTGCCCAATAAGCGGAAGCGGAATGTTTGTATTTGTTTTGCAACCAGTTGCAATCAATGAATTTCATGGACTTGCAACGAACTACCAAAACCAAAAGCAAGCGGACACATGAAAGTCGAGTGGGAGCGAGGCAGAGAGAGAGAGTGGGAGAGAGAGTGAGAGAGAGCGGAAGAGCGGGAGCGCGTGGTAGTGCAATAGCGCGGGAGGAGCTAAGTAGTAACGAGAGAGAAGGGCACAGCAAAGGTTGGTCGCACAGCAGAGAATTTTGGCATTTGTGGCTGCCTATGTGGCATGCATGCATGCATTTACATGCACTTCATGTCTCACTCTCTTACACACGCACACAACCACATTTCCCCTCGCTCATGTGACCCACTCACTGTGCGTATGTGTGTGTGTGTGTGTGTGTTTATACAGACGAACCAAATTTACTGCACAGTTGCATGTCATTAAAAGCCGCGCGTCGCTCTGGCATCGCAGCGTAACTCGATTTCGACTTCATTTCGCCAAAGTACATTTTTAGTTAGTAAGCAGTAAAAAAAAACTAAAGCAATAAATTTGCTTGAATGTAATTTTTGTTTATTACCTTAGCATGTTTAAAGTTTACTGGAATTCCTAAAAAAAAAAATAATAATAATAAAAATAAATGGGGAAAAACATTGCCAACAGCATATTCTTAAATTTTTTTGGCTTCATTTAATTAAATTCCGAACACATTGAAAATTTAAAATCAAGATATAATGATTTTATTTCATTTTGTTGTTCAGCAATAATAAAAATATTCTTTATAAAATTTTTTTAAAAAATTCCAAAGAAATAGCTTGAGAGCGTAAACACATTCCATTTACACTTCAAAGGAATGTCAAAAAATCAGAAAAGTGAAATAAAAAAACAAAATAAAATCTTATACATTGAATTTCAATTTTCAATGTGTTCAGGATATAATTTAAAAAAAATTTGCTTTTGTGAATGTGTTTTTATTATTATTTTTTTAGGATTTCCAGTAAACTTTAAATTTATATAAATTTACGAAAAGTACAACTTTAACAATTTTCAACCTAAATTTTCCCTTAATTATTCAAATATTTGTGTATTCGTGTTGTTTTTGATTTCTAGAATTTGCCAGCTGGTAAATTTAATTAAAGCATTCTAACCCAACAACACACACGTACATGTACACACACACTCACACACACACAAACTTTCAGCTGCAGCAGCCACATTATTGTTGTTGCAGTAATAGTTGTTGCTGCTATTGTTGTTGTTGTTGTTGTTGTTATTGCATTGTCAACAATAAGCAGCATGCGCACCAGTGCACATCCAATGCATAAACAGGCAACGCCCTCTACCACCCACGCCTATAACCACGCCCCCTTCCCCACTCCCACCTGACTTGCCAATGCATTTGCTTGGCTGCACACACAACAAACGCAAATTGCCAGCGCATTTTTTATATACATATATTTTTTATATACATATACTTGCATTTCTTTTATATACTTATGTGTGTGTTTATTTTTTCTGCATAGCATTTAAAGCGTAGTTTAAAGCTCAATTGGAAAGTGCCTTTTTTTTTATATAGTTATTTATATTATTTTTTATTTTATTTTATTTCTTTTTTGGTTAAGCTTGAAAAAGAGTTAAAGCCCCGACAAAACGTCAAGACAGGAAGCGAAACAGCCGCAGTCAAAGCAATAACAACAAAAGCAGCATCCGCAGCAATCTTGATTTAAATGAAATTTAAGTTTGTGCATATTAAAAAAGTTTTGCATTTTCCATGCGAAATAAGAAAAGTTTCGGCTTCTCTTTCTATTATTCTTTTTTTTTTTTAGTTTTTCGTATTTATATATATATACATGTATATATTTATAATATATGTATATGCATATATATATTTTTTTTTTCGTCTTTTTTGTAGTTTTTACTTTTGAACGGCAGACGTCTGTAAATTAGAAATGCCTTGACTTTCAATTTTCATTTCATTTCAGTGGCTCTGCATTTGATTAGCAGAAATAGGAATAAAGTTTAAAGTTTAGCAATTAATATTATATATATAATATATATATATATATATATATATATAATGTTATTGCTATAGAAAACTGGCAAGCAAATTATTAAAGTAAAGTTCAGGTACGAAAAAAAAAAAAAAAAAAAAAAAAAAAAAATGTGGTATGCAAATTAAATATATAAATTACTTTTTAATTACAAAATTTTCAAATAACATTGATAATAAATTTCTACAAATATATTTGCAGAATTTACAAAATAAATACGTATAGAACATTTCCATTTAATAATAAATAAATTTAAAAAAAAAAAACTTTGATTTCAATTTATATTAGCAAATAAGTAAATTATTGAAATAATAATAAATTTCTACAAATATATTTGTATAAATTACAAAATAAATACGTATAGAACATTTCAATTTAATACAAAATAAATTAAAGAAAAAAAAACTTTAATTTCATTTAATAATAGCAAATATGTAAACCATATAAATGTTTACTAAAAATGTCTCCAAATAATTTCACTTTCCTTTCTACATAAATATCTTTAAATTATAGTTGACTTGAGAGCGAGAGTTCTTTCCCAACTTTTAGTTTAAGATTTTTCCTTTATATATGGAATATATATATATATATATATATATATATATATATATATATATATATATATATATATATATATATATATATATATATATATATATATATTTTATATAATATAACCTATTAATATTTAGGTCGTTGGCAACTACTTTGCTGCGAGAAACTTTTTGGCTGTTGCTGTGAAAAACTTGGAGAACATTTGCCAAGCAGCTGCAGTGGCTGCTCTTTTGCCCAGGTATCTGCTTTATTTTATGTTGAATTATGGCTGCTATTGTGAATGTGCAGGTGCCAGAGAGTGTGTAAGAGAATGTGTGTATGTGTATTGGTATTTACACTTGGAACGGGGGGCGGGGGCGTGCCATTCGCAACGTGTTTTATTTACAGGCAAGGGCGTGCAAAAAATTAGCAGCTCTCCAAAACAAGAAGCAACTAGGGATGGTAAAACGTGTGAGGAAATGCAGGAAATCCAAACCAAATGGCTGCACAGGTAAACTAAAGGAAAAACCCGTACGAAAACTAAGAAACAAGCAGTGAGCAGTGAGCATCGAGAGGCTGCGGCTGCCCACAACTAGCTTATTAAGATTTATGTGAGGTTGTGCTGCTGTCTCTCTCTTTTTTTTCCTGCAGTGCATGAGCAACAGCAGCAGCAACAACTATCAAATACGTGAGTATTGAGCAAATTTTGCAGGGTTCAGTGTTTTTTTTTTTTGGCTTTTTCTTTGAGACACCACATGCAAAACAAGCAAAGAGATCAGCTAGTCTGCAGTTGAGAGATGCAAAAGAAGAAATGTTATGAATGAGACCTAAGAGATACCCTACATGTTAAGAAATATTTACTTAAAATTTATACAAATTTTCAATATGCTGAAAGTATTTATAAAAGTTTTAAATAAAATATAATAGCTAAAATTCTATTGTATCATTTTCTTTACCTTGCAAAAGTCAAACACTATTCAAATAAATTACTTGTAAAATCCAATATATCAGCTGCATAGACAAGAAAAATTTTAGCTCTGCAACTTAAAGCCAAGCAAAATAATATAGAAATAAAGTAAACATTCAATTGAATTTAAATAAAAGCTAAAATTTCAAATATATTCGCTAATCATTATCAAAGAAAAAAAAGTTCATCTTTATGGCAGCTTTACTGTATTCACACAGATACTCGTATCTATTGCAATAAATTTCAAGTCATAAACATGCTGAAGCACCGTCTTCAAACTGACATCGTACTGCCATTCTTTTGCTCCTTCCACGATTTTCATTCATTTTTCTTTACTTGCAAAGTGATTTGCGCTTTTCTTATTTTGTGCTGCGCTTTTGATAAATCAAATGCTGTCGCCTTTTGTCGTTTGGCGCAATTGAAGTTGAAGTTGAATCTGAAGCCGGAGTATCTCAGGCTTTAGCCTTAGCATCAGGCTTTAGCGTTGGCTAAAAACTCAAGCACAACTCATTGTGGCGCTGTAAATTGAAGTTCTCATTGATGCTTGGGCTTGGCTTGCCATGGATTCAGGATTGAAAGCTGCCGATAAGGAAGTAGAAATTGTATGGCTTGCAGCCGTTGCAGCAACAACAATGGACTTTAGCTGCTGCTGCCGCACTTTGTCGTTTAGAGAGCAGGCACTCAAGTGCATTGCCTTGCCATTTTTTATTGGTGTAGATTGCTTTGGAGCCTCGCATCGTCCCACTCTTTGATTCTCAAGTGTTTCGAGTGGCAATTGCCATTGTTGCGGGCTGTCTCATGATGTTGTTTAAAGAATTAGCACAGCGCAACACTTCATCAAAGTCACTCTTACTCACTCACTCGCTCACTCACTCACTCACTCACTCACTCACTCTACGACCGCAATGTCATAAATCTTCTCAGTTTATTAATTCACGATTAGAGCGATGTAAAGCCGAGTGCCAATTGTAATTAACTGCCAGCTAGATATTGCAGCTCCAACGACAAAGCACGCACACACACACACACACACGCAGATAGATAGAGAGAGAGCGAGAGAGAGAGTGAATGTGAAACGTGTGACGTAAATCATTTTCAATTGCTTTTCGAGCATTCGTAAAGCATCGAGCTTTCCGATATTCATCTGTCCATTTGTATTGCCATTCGCTTTTGTTTCTATGCTACCTGAGAGAGTTTTGCTCGCTCTCCGTTTGCCAGCGGGTGGCACTAGCAATGCGACACAAATTTGTTTGACATGCTGCGCAATTTCTTGATTGCACAAGCAGATATATAACAAGCAAAGAGAATCTAGTTGTACTAAAAAATACATTTCTATTGCATTGATTTTAATATAAACAATATTCGCGAACTAATTTACGATATATTCGAAATAGCAGCAGAAATTATACAAATAAATTAAATAACTTTAGCTTATGCACCTATTTTGTTTGGGAAGGTTTTTAATAATAAACACAAATTCGAAATCAATTGATTTTCATATAATTCTATATATAGCACAATAGCTTGAAAAGCTTTTAAAGCAAACTCAAGCAGCTCCTGTTCCATGAATCCAATACAAATTGTATAATTGTTTTAGATTTCCCGAAAAGTAGCTTTCCTTTCTTCCCCTTCTCCTAATTCTCATGATTTCAAGCAAAGCTCTTCAAGCTCTCAAGCAATTCACATGAATAACAATTAAAATCTACAAGTTATTTCTGGCTGGCTAACAATTTTATATAAATATGAGAGAATTTATGAGAGTATTTCTTGAATGCAACTTAATACTGCTTGTAAATTTGGCTACAAGTACCAGTGCAAATGGTTATGCAAATAAAATTTGTGAATATAAGTATTTTGATGACTCATAATCTTTATTCAAAAAAATATATATGAAAGGCAAATCATTGAAAGAAATTTCGCATTACTTTACAATTCTCTTGACGCTCAAGTAACGCAATGTTAAATTTAGCAGAATTCCTAGCGTTGATCATTTTATTGTCTAACGCAACGACCTGAAACTGTCAGATGAGTTAAATTTATTCAGGGCTTGACTGACAGACGCAAAAAAAAAGAAAAAAGAAAAGTTTATTCCCAAATGTTCGCTGACAAAATGCAATTTGAAAGCAGTTGATGATGCAGAAAGTATGCAATAGCTGCAAACTAAGTGTCTAAAACTATTTACAGCTTTTGGAAATGCTTTGGTTAAGTGCAAATGGCTTCATGATTTTTACAGTTTGCTTAGAGACTTGGTGGAACTTACGGTCAAGGTAAAATATTATTAAATATAAAATATCAAGAAATATTTAAATTTTTTGCCAAATCAGACAAAACTTGATAAAGCAGATTACCTTTTCAGCTAACTGCAACTGCAATATACCCATTAAAATTGTGTAAAGTACAGAGCATCAGTTAGCAATAAAAGTTAGGTAAAAGCGTTGAGTGGCAAATGGCATTAAAATGCAATTGCCAAATTAACACGCGCTTCCTGTAAAAGGCAAAGAAATTTAATTATTTGCAGCACACACACACACCCACACACACACACACATACACTCAACAACAAAGTTGTGGGCGTATCTACGTGATCAAATATGCAAATAATTGCAAAATGAAAATGTGTGTGCAAAGTCAAACCAAACGCTACGCGCCAAGTATCTCAAACAACATTCTCATTTTAATTTTTTTTTCCCCCCCTCAACTGTTTTTGTTTTTCGCTTTAAACAGAGAGGTGACTGGCAGTGGGAACATATCCTCTATACATATATATAGGCGTGGCTGGTGCCATCAATTTATTTGCGCCACGCACGCGAATGCAAACAAATTAAATTGCAAATCATGATTAGCTGGCTCACAGCTTGCAAACACCTCCCTCAGTCAGTGCTCAGCTCGATAAAAGCAACAAGAATGAAACATACGGAATGGGAATGGGACAACAACGTTACGCGACGAGTACTTCAATATAATCATATATTTATGTACACATACGTATACATACATACATATACCGATATGCCAGCAGCAACTTGTCGGCTTTTGCTTGGATTTTGCTTTAAATTTTAAGCAAGCGAAACATTTTGGGTCGCGAACTTTTCCACTTGACGGGTATTGCAAGTCATAGCTACTCTATAAAAAAATTCAAAGTCTCTTGATTCACTTACCAGTTTAAAAACAGCAGGCATTTTCGTAAACAAATTTTGACACTGAAAATATAGAAAAATGTAATATGTAAAATTATTGTAGGCTTTGTAAGAGACTCGTATTTTTAAAGAGAGCGTTCGTTCGTGCCGTTTTCGCTTTATTCCACGCCAATGTGCAAGCAACCGATGACTTCGGTTTTTTAAGAGTTCGTTATTGAAGAAGCGAAGCCATCGGTTGCACTCTGAGTTTGTTTCGTCTACGTGTGAGTGAAAGAGAGAAAGAGTTATTTGCAGACGTTGCGAAACGGTCAACAGTTATTTGTAAGCTCGGCTGGCTTCGGTTCTTTAACGAGTTCGTTGTTGAAGAACTGAAGCAATCGGCTGCTCTCACGATCGGATAGAAGAATGTCTTCGTTTAGCTTTTTTTTCGCTCTCGGTTTTTCGCTCTCGTTTCTTCCACGAACGTTCGACGTACGTGAGTATGCATGTGTATGTGATTGGGAAGACGTTTGCTCTTTATGTTATCTGCTCACTTACTAATCTCATCTAAATCACATCGCTCTCTAAACGATATACGTTGAAACTCAGCTCGTTCACGAAACTCAAAACGAAAAGAAACCGAAGGCTTTTCAGAAGAGCGACAACGAATCAGTATGAACAGAGCGTAAAGGTTCATCAAGTTAAATGTTATTTACGATCTATAAGTTAAATATATTTTCCAAATATGTCGATAAACCATTAGCTGCCTACATATAAGGTTTCTTAGTCAATATAGGTTAGTATAGGCATGAAAAATTTAAAATTTCTAGCTGTAAAAATTAAAACACTTCCTTCATTCAGTTAAACAATAAATTACTTTTTATGTAATTATTTTTTATTTTACCCAATTATTTTGAATAGACTTTTTTATTTAGAATTCCCAAGCTGTTCAGGATCTAATTTTAATTCTTAATTCTAGAATTTTTTTAAATATTCAATATTTATTTTTTATTTTTTTTTTTTTTTTTAATATTTTATTATGTTTTATTATTTTCTATATTTTTTCAATATTTATATTAATAATAAAATCATCTAATTTTTAATTTCACATTACCTGATACAAGTGAGAGTATTCAAAATTCGATTTATATTTGAGTTACTTTATTTTGCTGCTTGTTGCTCTGCACAAAAATTTATGATTTCCATTTTCTATGTATGAGCAGTTTGCAATAACTTGAAATCGCAAGAAAAACAACGCATACCGCATAACCACGCCCACAAAAACCCACTGCAGCCACGCCCCATGACGCCCACACTCATGTCATGCTCGGCAAGTATCGGAACGTGCAAGCATTTCGCTAGCTTGAAAACGTGGTTAGAGGGTGGAATATGTTTGCTGTGCAGTTGACTGCGTGTGTGTGTGTGAGTGTGCATGTGTGTGAGTGTGCATGTGTGTGTGTATTGCATGTGACACGTTTGTTAATATGGTAAATAATTTAAATAATAAAATAAAAAAAAAAGAGGAAACTAAGCGACAAATAACAACAACAACAAAATGTCGTACTCGCCGTCGCAGTCGATGTCAACTCTTTGTTAAATTATGTGTGAATTATTTAGCATCAATGAATGTATCGATGCGCAACAGACAACAGACAAACGGAGAGACACAGTAGCAAATGTGCTGTGTGCTGTGGTTGCTGTTGGTTTAACAATTGAATTGAAATTGTGGTTGCCAACAATTGGTTTAGCCCCGCGTGTTACCGCCAACTCTTCTCTGTCAATATTTAAGCTACTTTTGGTTGAGCAAAATTCTTTAAGTGCATTAAATAGAACAGCTTGAGCTGTATTAATATATGTCACTTGAAATACATTGATTGCAGCTCTAATTAAGCTCACCTGTTGAACGGCTCGCTTGATTGTGCATATATTCAATTTCATTTTCTATTTAATATACATCAAATACAATATTTCTGAATCAAAATACTAAGAAAACACATTTGTTCAACAAACTTCTTGATTGAGCGACAGCTGCTTGGGGACTGCTGCTGACTTTGAATGCATCTTATGCGACTCACAGGCAAACCAAATCAAATTAGCCTATGCTTAAGTAGACTTTCAACAAGTGAAAAAAACGAAGAAGAAGGAGCAGAAGAAGAAAAAGTTACTTCAAACTGAATTAACACACAGACAAATACTTATAGATTATATAGAGAGCGAAGCCTACCAAATGGCTGTTGAGCTTAACCTCGAATAAATATTTACACAGGACCCTACCAAAAGGTGAGCACGTACTCCAAAAAGAAACAACAACAGCAACAACAACAACAACAACAACAACAACATTCGCATGTTATTCAAATTGAGCTGCGTTTCCTTCAAAAAAAAAAATAGAAAAGAAAATGTTCTTGCCCAATCCCCTGGGCTGGCATAGGACCCATCCCTTAGCATCTTCCAAGCACTTTAACATGACCTACGCTTCAGTTATTTGTTTGCACAGTGTGTCCAGTTATTGAATTCCACTTGTTTAGCTTGATTTTCTAACTGTTGTTGTTACTGCTGCTGCTGCTGCTGTAGCTGCTGTGTAAACGTTGCGAAAAACTTTTGCGTGTTAACAACATTTTTCAATATAAGTTTGTAAACTTTTTGCTCTTCGCACACTCACACACACACACGCACACCCACACCGAAATGGTTGAACATTTGCCATATTTGCCAAAGCCAAAAGTAAAAGTCTATGCGGCAGCAAGTCAAGGATGTCAGTCAGAAGGTCGCTCAACGTTTCTGGCCAACGAAGTGTTTGTCTGCCTGTCTGACTGTGTGAGCTTGTGTCTGTATGTGTTTAAGTGTGTTTATGTGGGTGTGTGTGTGTGTAAATGTGTGTCTATGTCTGTGTGTATGCATGCATGTATGTGTGTGTGTGTGTGTGTACACTGCAAGTGGCAGCTAAGATGATCAAATATACAGAAAAAAAAACTTGTAGCTGAGAAAAGCAAGTAGCAAATTGAAATGTTCTAAAAGTATGCGATACACAGATACCCTGTAAATTATACTATTTAAATATTCAGATATTTGTATGATGCATTCTATATTGATTATATTTATAACAATTTTCTATATTTTTCTTATACGTATTAATATATAAAGAAATATAAATATTAAAGTAAATATTTATTTAAAACTATTTCTCAGTTGAAAAACAGCAGCTAAACACCGTATATTTACACATAAATCCATACGCTTTATATAAACATATATTATTAAAATAATATTAAAGAAAAATAAAGCACAAAAAAGTTTAATAAATAAAATAAGTAAAATAAAAATTTTTAATTCTTTAATGTTTGTTCTGCAATGTTCTATGGAAAAACAATTTTCAATATGTTTATTATATATTCAAAACTATATGATATTTATAAAACATATTTTATATATAATAATCAACATATACAGAAATTTCATAAATTAATATTTATAGCTATTTATAGCTACAATTAATTTATTTCTTAATATACAAATTTCTTGTAAAAATTTCCTCAAATACTTTGCTCATGCATATTGCACATAGATTGCTTATTCAAGCCACAGATACCCTTTTATTTTAGCAAATAGAATGAGTAAAAAAAAGAAAATAACTCTCAAGGGTGTTTCAGTTAAAGAAAATAGAACCGAACGTAACGAAATTCGTTGGCGAAACGAAACTTTCGCTTGATGAATTGAATTGTTGACAAAAAACCGAAGCGAAATGAAACGAATCGATACGAATCGAATCGAATCGAAATGAAATGAAATGAAATGAATGAACGAAGCAGCAAAACAGAAGCAAATTGTGTTTATTCAGTCATGTTACAGGTTGGTAAAGGTTAACTTTTATTTCACCAATACTTATCGCATGCGATAAGCAAACGCTAGTCGTTGTCTGCTGATGGCAGCGTCTAAAGTAGATGTCATACAACATAGTTAAGTTGTGTTACTAAGTAAGTAAAAGCTGATCTAATGTGATGCAAACACATTTGGCATGGGGCAGAAAGTGCTTCACCGAAAGGTGACTACGAATAGGCATAGGACTTTGTTGTTTATATTTGTCTAGCGAGTTGAGGGAGGTTCACGTTAATCCGATTTGGCGAATTGAAACCCTACAAATAATAAACTAGGAAACTTACATAGCTTTTAAAGACAATAGCAGTGAGAGTGTTGTGCTATAAAAATGCTCAAAAACTACTTTATCGAATTAAAAAAGGTTTTTTTTTTTTTTAAATATTTAACTTGCATTTAATATGCATTGATTAAAAATGAAAATCGCTTTTAATGTTGACATACAAATCAAAATTTAACTACCTTGAAAAATGCTTATGCAAGCGATATTAAAATTTCATTGCACTTTTAAGCACATGGTTGACCAGAAAGTTTAAATATTTGAATAGTATATGCAGCCAGGACCAACCGATATATATACACGCCCACAAGCGTAACGAGAGGCGGCAGCTGGTTAGCAAATCCAGCAAATTGTCTAGATGAAGTTCACTTGCTGCTGCTGCTGTTACTGTTGCCACTGCTGCAAATGTTGCTATTGCTACTGGCCCATAAAAGTAGACTACGAAATATGCTTAAATATGCATTATACGCTTATGGGCAACAGGGGGCGTAGCTGTCCAACTGAAAGCACAAAACTGAACTCAATACGACTTAAAACTCGATTGCATGTAATGGCACTTAAGCTTACAACACAAAATCTTTCAATGTGTGCGTGTGTCTCTCCCTGAGTGTGTGTGCGTGTGTGTGTGTGTGTTTGTGGCACAGGTGCAAATGTAAATGCATCAAATCTGAATTGTATTGGGTGGACGTTATTGAGAAAGAGCTAGAGACACAGAGAGACACAGAGAGAGACGGAGAGAGAAAGAGTTCGAGTTAGAGGGAAAGAAAACGGGCAAAACACAAGCGAGCAAGCATCGACAACTGGGAGCTATATGCTGGCTAAAAAGCATTTCAATTTTTCTACACACAGCATTTTTTTCCTTTTCTCTCAACAGCTTCTTACTAATATGCACCCGCAGTTGCCGTCCTTAGCCCATGCCAGAGCAGTCAGAGTGCCACTTTGGCTAACATTTTGCACAGCCGAGCGAGATACCGAAATTGCTCCAATTGCTGCTACTCTGGCTGCTCGTGACCTTTGCCCCATGTCCACCCATTTTGCACAAATGGCAGCACATTTAAATTTGAATGTGCGATGGAATTGATATTGGGAAACTACGCTGAAGGGTGTCTAGTCTAACAGAAAAAAAGGGCTTCCAACCAATACACGTGATTAGCAAAAATGTCAGTGGCAAAAAGCTGTGCAACAGACTCTGAAAATTTCCACTTAATTTTAAGTGCCACAAACTGTGCCAAAGGTCGATTCGTTCGATTTGAGAATACGAAATTATATACAAATAAACAGCGTTGTAAATGGCAGACCGACAAGATGGGAGTCTTTTAATAGGGCTGTTCCATAACTATAATTATTAAATAGATAAGAAAATCATAAGAATTTTTTTTAAATATTGATAAAATCACTTTTTACATGACAACACAATTGTTGTGTAATGTAAATTTACTGAATATTTAAATTGTTAATTATTAATTCAATAGTTAAATACTCATTATGTTTATAATTAAATTTTAAATATTTTTATTCCTTTATAAGTGAAATAAATTTATCAAGTATTTTAATTAATAGCAATACTTCATTTTCAATAATTATAAAATTACATTATTAAAAATTATTTATATAATAAACACAATGCATTAAATGTTTAATTTAAATATGTAAAGAAGTGCATAAGAATCCTAGCTCGCAAATAACTGTTAACCCGTTTGAACCTTCGCGCTCTGCTCACGATGTCAACAGAATAAGTCATACTCATTCGCTCTCGCTCTCGCTCTCGCCTTCGGTTCTTTTCGTTTTTGTGTTCGGCTGAGCACTTCGCCTCGTGCGACGCTCTTTTCCCGATCATCGATTTACGCTCGCATTATGAAATTAAATAAGTGATCTTCCCATTCACACACACACTCACAAATATTGATGATGCTGATATTAATATTGAGCGATAAAAAAAGTGAGCCAAAAGCCTGTCCGAACTAAATCGTAGAAGAATCAAGCAAGCAAAACGGTTGCTCTCAGAGTTTTTTTTTTTCTCATAGCGAGAGTGAAAAATACTGCTTAGCAGACATAGAAAAAAAGTCAACAGATATTTGGGAGCTCTGAATTAAATATTTAAAAAAAATTCTATATTTAATACAAAGTAGAGTAAATATAATTTAAAATTAAAAAACATATTTACACTATTTCTTAAATATACTGAAAAATACTGAAAAAATTAAAAAAGGAAAATGTTCAAATATTCACGAAATACCCTGAATTTAATTGGTTTGAGATATTTCGTTCAAAGTTTTGCCTAACTAAAAATAATATATATGTATATTAACAATTAAATATATTTACGCTTTTTAATGAAAAGTCTCTACGCGCTCACTTAAAGTTTCGCTGGAAATGCGAAGCATGTAAATCGCTTTGGACACCCGAAATTCGATATCAGAGCGCACACACACACACCATAAACAATAAAAGCGACAACATGGAGTAACAGTAAAAGAAAAAGCGGAAAGAACTGGAAAAAAAAATATCTCTCTATATTCTCCATTTGTTTGCCCAGACAGTTCGTGCAGTTCGTGTGTGAGACGTGAGAGTTTGGGTAAACTTGATATCCTCTAACAGCATACATATGTATGTGGTTGGGGCTCTGGCTATTTTCATTTGTCCGAAACGTGTTCGGAAAATTAAAAGTTCGCTTGGAAAACGAAAGTGGAGCAAGTTTTCGGCTTGTTTTGTTGTTTTGAACGTTGCAAATTTATTGGCGCGTGCATGTGTCCACACAAACACACACACAGAAACGTATTTATTTGAGAGTCTCATTGTTTGTTTATAATAAACAATAAAACTTATTTTGACAAGTTTTTTGGGGGCAAACTGAAACAGCTACTTGGAATAACCATCTCTCTATTAGCTATGGGCGTGGCCGGCAGCCAAGTGCAACAGCTACTCACATTATGTGATCTGTCTCTTTGTGTGTGTGTGTGTGTGTGTGTGTGTGTATCTGTGTGTGTTTGCGTGGCCGAAAGTTTCATAATTTGCATGACATGTGTGGCGCCATCTGCCGGCACCGTTTGTCATAATACAAATTGCCAACAACAGTTGTGCAAACTTCAAAGTGCCCGGAAAATGTCAGAGAAAAGCGTCGCTGTGATTAATTTTGCAATGCGCAACCAGCTGAGGCCGCTGTCTCCTGTTCAAAACCAGTCCCCTGTGTTCCATCCAACCCCGCAGCCCATCAAAAACTAATATTTGTCTTGGCAAATAACAGAACCTAAAATGCTGATACAAAGAACGTTCACATTTAGTAGAACATGCAAATAACTCTGCTGGCATAGCGTTGTCCGATTAAAAATACTATTATATACATACATATATTTAAGTAATTAAGTAATTATGATTTAAGAGTCATTACAATTTATTAATTAATTAAATAACTAAATGTATATACTATATATTTTTTTCTTTAAATAATTTTTTAAAGTAAAATTTTGGAAAAATTTTCTTTTTTATACTTAGATAAATCTATTAAATATATATTTTTCTCTTTATGATTTAAGAGCCATTAAAGTCTATTAATTTGCTATTTAGCAAATATATATATCCTTTTTAATACTTTTTTTCAAGTCAAACTTTTGAAAATTTTCTTTTTTTATACTTAGATAAATCTGCCAAGCATTATTCTTCATCTTTGTGTTAATCAAATTATTTGTTCACTGACATATATCGAATTTGATAAAGAAAAATAGAAAGAATTCTGTTTATTCAAAATCAATTGGCTTACATTATTAATAAGAAAACAAACAAAAGAAAATTATTTTAAATATATAAATACATGTATATCTTAATTGCTCAGTACTTACATAAAATAAATCCATTTACATATAAATACCCTAAGATAATCAATATATATCAATGCAATAACACGTGCGATTAAACCTATACAATTTTGTTAAACATTTTCAATTGAAATGTTCAAACTGAAATATAAACATTTGAAGCTGCCTTTTAACATAATTATATGAAAGCCACCGACGCCGCCCAGGCCACAAATATCCATTTAATCAATTTTTCCACATGCCCAGCTGTTCAAAGTGAGTAATTAACATGCAATTGATGATGGCTAAAGACAAGCAAACATTTGATTGGCCTACTTGCTGTGCACTGTGCTTGGGTTGAGTTATTTTTCAATATGGATATCAATATGTTTAATCAATTACAGTTGCCCAAACCAAAGCAATGCAACGATTTAAGAATTGCCTAATGGAAATATTTCACGGCACTGTGCAGCGCATTCTGCCATAGGACAAAGCACATTTCGCTTAACATTCATAACCGGTAACAATTTCAATTATATCTCATTTTTTTACATTTTACTTTTAGTTATTTATTTCTCTTTTTTTTTTTTGTGGATTGCACTCGAATCCAATTTGTAGCCAACTGTTGAAGCTTTTTGTCCACTCACAGTTTTTTAGCGTTAAAAATGACCGTTGAAATGTTCATGGCGCACGCGATGCGGCCCAAAGGACCCGGGGGGGACCAAGGACCAGAAAAAAGTATGGGCGCATTGGCAACTCAACGGCTACTCAGCACAGGAATTATTAACGCAATGTGCCGCATTTACATGCAAGCCGCACAAAATTCCCGCCCTCAGCGCACCTCTTAAGCCCATCGGCTCGTATTTCATTCGTTATTTTTATTTTTGCAGTTAAATATTGAGTTTTTGTTATCCTTGTCGCATAAACAAAAACAAAAAAAAAAAAAAGATACAAAATGATTCAAAGGCAAGTTAAAAAACATGAGGCGAACTCGTTTTGGTTATTCAGCCATTTGCATTCGCATTCACGCATTTAATACTCTTCGCATCGAATGGATACTAAAATGTGTGTTTTTTTTTTTAATCATCTTTGTGGAATTGCCTGAACGTAACTCTGAGCCAATAATCTGTTAAAAGGGCCAACACTGCGGAAATATGTTCAGACCTAATAAATTTATTTTCTGCAATTTATACATAAGTTCTTTGGCTTTATTACAAATTGAACTTTATGTGCAAGTTGTATATATCTATATAAGATAGTCTCTTTAAAAGAATATATTTAATATATATTATATGTTTTTTTATATTTTATGAAATAAATTGTAACTATATGGTTTTAAAACGTTCTTTGATAAAAAAAAAAAAAATTAATAATAAATAAAAATATAAAAATATAAAGTTTTATGTTTACAACTTTAATTTAAATTATTTGTCCGCAAAAAAATATTTTTATAATTATTTAATAGGTTATTGAAATATTTTTGTTGCGGACAAATAATTCAAATTAAAGTAGTAAACATAATAATTAAAAATAAATAAAATAATAAACAAACAAAAAAATTAAACAAACTTTTAACTATATTCATATTTTTTATTTATTATTTATTTTTATATTAAATTAAATTATAAAAATATTATTACAATTTATATAAATACATTCTTTTTGCTTATTTTCATTTTAAGAACAATAATTCATAATATAAATAAAAATAAGCAACGAAAAATTATTAAATTTTTAATTAATAAAATATAAATAAATATATTAAAATAAATATTAAATAAATAAAATATAAATATAGTTATAGATAGTTAAAAATTTTTTAAATTTTTTATTAATTTTTTAATTTTTAATTTTTATGTTTACAACTTTAATTTGAATTATTTGTCCGCCAAAAAAAAAAAAAATAATTAAAAATAAATAAAATAATAAATAGAAAAAAAAAAAATTTTTTTAAATGTAACTATACTTAAATTTTTATTTATTTTTTTATTTTTATATTAAATGAAATTATAAAAATATTATTACGATTAATATAAATATATTATTTTTGCTTACTTTTATTTGAAGCACAATTCATAATATAAATAAATAAGAAACACATAAAAATCAAATAATTTTACTCTATTACTCTAATTAATCCATTTTTAATATGCACAAAAATAAATTGTTTAAACGAGAGCATTTCATATTTGAGAGCATTAAAATTGCATTCTTCCAAAACATTTCTCTCTTTGATATGTATTGAAATTTATTTAAATAAATATATATAAATATATTTTTATTTTTTTCTTATCGAATCACAAATATAATTAATAGCGCAGAAGGCAGGCTGCAGTGGCGGCTGTTGTTGTGCATTGTACAACAAAAACAATCAATATTCGACAAATGCAGTTGTGCATATAAATTGCTTATTTATTGTTGGTTTTCAATGCCAAAAAACTATTGGAAATTGTGCCTTTAAAATGTGAGAAATCAAAGCATGCACAATACTGAAATATTATATATATATATATATATATGTGTTTTTGATGGGTGGCAAAAAGCACACCAAACTGTTGGCAGTCACGCATCCACAGGAAATTGTATCTAAATTCAATTTATGCGCCCGAAACCTGTCCCAGGCACCACATGCTCCTATCTCTGTCTACCCTGAATGTGTCAGTCAGTCCGTGCGGTTATCCGGCATAGGCCAGAGGCCCGGCATTAGCTGTCGAGCCTCCCATTAAAAGTACGTGTCAAATTAAATTGTTGTGCTCCAAAACAATTGAATTTTGTGCCGTGTTTCATCAGCTGCCACCGCTGCTGCTGACTGTGTGGCCTTTGGACTACAATTGAGCCTGCTGCCAAAAATTTCATTTCTGTAGCTAAATAGCCGAGATTTAATATTTATGCGTGCTCCATTTGTTTATGTGTTGTGTTGATATTTTCTTATATATTAATATTTTGGTATACTGCCTAGAAGAAAAATTATGTTTTTAGCTAGAGTTATCATTATAGTAATATTATATCAATAGATATAATAACAAATTCATTAACAGCTTGTTCATAATTTATCTCTCAACAATCACTACTGTATAAATATTATAGCAGATACAAATTTTCATGTTACTTTGATCATTTAAAGCCAAACAAGAGAACAACTTCTTCAAGCTCTCCGTTAAGAATCAAAAAATCAGTCTTTAAGCTGTTTTTGAAGTGGAGTATTTGATGTCGGCTGTAGAATGTAAACCGTTGCAGCTATGAAATCCGTTGCCGAGCATTGCAATTGGAATGAAAACGAGCTGACCAGCTGGTGGAGAAGATGATGTGAGAAAAGGAGTCGACGACACTCAGCTGGCCGAAACGTGCGCAACTTTTGTCGAAAAGTTGTTGATAGATAAAAAAAAAAAAAAAAATCGAAAAAACCAGGACAAGGGTCACTAGACACGGACCAGCAGCCAGGAGTGGAGTACGAGTACGAGGCAGAGGTGCAGAGACATGGCACATGGTTGCCGGCGTTCAGTGCAGCAGCATCAAGGGACATGGGTAATTATTGAAGACAATGCGCGCTGGGCTGCCAAGTTTGCCTGGGGCCACAGCTTCTGGCTCAATTTCTCTCTGTGTATGCAGTATGTGCAGCATGTTTATGTGCGTGTGTGTGTGTGTGTGAGTGTATGTTTTTACTGGCCAGGAAGTGCAGTAAATTGTGCGACACAAAAATCGTACCTACTACAGGACAATGGCGTTGAAAATGCGCCATGCAGCGAATAGAGAGGGAAATGGAGTTGATAGACAAAAGAGAAATGCACAGATAGACACAGAGAGTAACTAGAGAAATAAAGAATGGGAGGGAGAGAGAGAGCGAGAGAGAGAGAGAGAGATTGAGAGGAGGGGTCAGCTATACTATGCAGGAACATTCAATATGGGTGCCAGTCGGGCGCTTTGCTCAACAGACGCTTGTCAACAGCAGACGTGACTAGACGACGTCGACAACAACAACACGGAGAGCAACAACTACAACAACAAGCAGCAGCAACGACAAAACATGTTAAGGGGATCTGCTTGGTCGAGTGCTTTGAGTGGGTGGCAACGCAAGTCTGACTGTTGCTCAAATAACAACTAAAAAAAAAAAAAAATACAAATAAAAGAAAATAGAAATAACTATATGGTAAAGTTTAATTGAATAAAAGCGAATATTGAGAATATTAAAAAAAAAATAATAATAATAAAATATCAATGCAATTTTTTCTATGAACACAAATGCATTTTAGTTCAAAAATTATTGCTTGAAAAACTTATAGATGAAAAACCAATTGGATACATTTAATTTATACAAAATTATATTTTTATAAAATAAATTCATTTTTTAAAATAACAAAATCGATAAATTACTTGTAGTACTTGATTAATATTTAATTAAAAATTTAATATAAATAAAAAAAATTTGTTTTCTAGCCACATTAAGGAAAGACGTATGTATGTAAAAATTTCCATAGAAAAAACTAGTTAAACTTGAATTATTTTAAAACATTTTTTATTCCAATTATTTTATTATTTATATTGTTGTATTATAATTAATATTAATATTATTGTTCTAATTATTATAATTATTGTAATAATATTATTATCATTATTTTAATATTATCATTATTTATTATGTTTATTATTAATTTAAAAAATAATAATTTGTCATCAATTTATAGATAATTAATATAAGATTTTATTACTTAGTTCATGTTATCTATATCATGTGATAGCATCAAGCTTTCCAACCTATAAATTGTTATCAAATTCGAACCTTAATTAAATAAAATTCCTTTGACATATATATCTTAGTATATATATAAAATACTTGGACTTGAAGCTACGAGGTCAAGTTTATTTAATTAACGAACTAAGACAACTATATTGTTTCTTAAAATTCAACAAACATTATTCCCCTTGCAAGTATGAGCCACAAATGTTAAACATATTTCAACAGCTTTATCTAAAAATCAATCAACTTTGACATTATAGAGCCAAACAAAAGTTCAATAAACTGTGCAGACCCTGCCACAGACATTGGCAACGTCGGGCGGCAGTCAGACAGCCCTGAACTTAATATGTTGATTCGTGTAAGTTGAGCCACTAAATGAACACAAAATGAGAGACAAATGAAATAAATTTACAATGTAAATAGAAACAGCAGACGAAGGAGACAATTAGAATGGAAAAATGGAAATAAACACAAGAGAGAATGTTGCAGACTGAACGTACTAAGCTCAACAATGCTCGTTCATGAACGAAAATGAGTTAAAATATGTATAAAACAAAATCCTAGAATCAGACATAATACAAAATTAATATACTCTTTTCACATTGTGAGCGAGTATTGTGAAAGTGAAAAGAACAAAGAAAAGTAACAGGAAAAATCCTTTTAATTAGTCACAGAAAAGCTGAAAAGGAAACGAAAGTTGACTAACAAGTATTGGACATTGGATGGAAAACGGACTTGGCATATAGCAAATATCATATTTCAATTTAAGCGACATAGAAACTTGCTGTAAAAGTATTTTAATTATAAACATTTGTAAAGCAAAATTAATTGCAATGCGAAATTAAGCGCATTACAAATGGGTTCGAAGTGCAACAGCCAATGGCACAGAACAAGAAATGTTATCAATAAATTTTTGATTATCAATTAAGTGAAGCGTAAATAGAGCATTTAGCATTTAGCATTCAGCATTCAGCATTTCGCATTCAGCACTTGGCCGAATGGCAATACGAATTGTGGAATTGCTGTGCTGCGGATTTTCGGTGTTTCGATAATCGCTATTTCTGGCTTTTATTTTTGCGCGTCGAAGCGGAAGACGAATAGAGCAAACGGTTTTTGAGTTACGCGAATACAACAACACGAAGAGAACTTTAATATTACTCATATATATATTATATACAAAGCTATAATGCGCGTGTGTGTGAAAGAGATTTATGTGAATTGACATCCGATGCGGCAATAATGCGTAAGTTCCACTTACAGTTGTGAAATTCTCTATAATTTTAAGCATACAAAAATATATCAACTTGACTACTATAAGTCTATGATAGTATTATGTTAATAGTGATGCTTATTAGTTATAAAAGAAAATCTAATTATAAATATAAATACAGTCGAGTCTCGATACTTCGTACCCCGTTAAATTGCAAACCTCAATATTTCGTAAGAAACTGCTTGTCCCTTGAAATAACTTCGTTAATTCGTAAAAAGAAAGTAGGATAGCAAAGTTAGAAAGAAGGTATAATGGTAGTTGGTGAGACGAACCAGAAAAAGAGCTAAACACGGCTAAAAACCGCTAAAAATAGCTAGTAAACAGCCTGAAAGGTAGATTGAACATTAATAGGCAAATGGATGGATAAATAAGATTGGTCATCAACCAATGAACAGAATCGTGATTAAGAGATAGAAATATGATTAGAAAGTAGGATGGCAATGTCAGAAAGAAGGTAGAAAGGTAGTTGGTGAGATAAACCTGAAAATGAGCTAGCAACAGCTAAAAATGGTTAGAAAACAACCAGAAAGGTATATAACACATTGGTGGGCATATGGATGGATAAATAAGACTTGCCATCATCCGAAAAAAAATATCATGATTAAGAGATAGAAATATGATTAGAAGTGGGATAACAATGTTAGAAAGAAGGTATAATGGTAGTTGGTGAGACAAACCAGAAATAGAGCTAAAAACGGCTAAAAACCGCTAAAAATAGCTAGTAAACAGCCTGAAAGGTAGATTGAACATTAATGGGCCAATGGATGGATAAATAAGATTGGTCATAATCCAATGGACAGAATCTTGATTAAGAGATATATATATGATTAGAAAGTAGAATAGAAAGGTCAGAAAGAAGGTAGAAAGGTAGTTGGTGAGACAAACCAGAAATAGAGCTAAGAACGGCTAAACACCGCTAAAAATAGCTAGAAAATATCCTGAAAGGTAGATTGAACATTAATGGGCTCACGGATGGATAAATAAGATTGGTCATCAACTAATGAACAGAATCTTGATTAAGAGATAGAAATATGATTAGAAAGTAGGATGACAAGGTTAGAAAGAAGGTAGAAAGGTAGTTAGTGAGATAAACCTGAAAATGAGCTAGCAACAGCTAAAAATGGTTAGAAAACAGCCAGAAAGGTATATAATACATTGGTGGGCATATGGATGGATAAATAAGGCTTGCCATCGTCCGATAAATAATATCATGATTAAGAGATAGAAATATGATTAGAAAGTGGGATAACAAGGTTAGAAAGAAGGTATAATGGTAGTTGGTGAGACAAACCAGAAATAGAGCTAAAAACGGCTAAAAACCGCTAAAAATAGCTAGAAAATAGCCTGAAAGGTAGATTGAATTAATTAATGGGCTCACGGATGGATAAATAAGATTGGTCATCAACTAATGAACAGAATCTTGATTAAGAGATAGAAATATGATTAGAAAGTAGGATGACAAGGTTAGAAAGAAGGTAGAAAGGTAGTTAGTGAGATAAACCTGAAAATGAGCTAGCAACAGCTAAAAATGGTTAGAAAACAGCCAGAAAGGTATATAACATATTGGCGGGCATATGGATGGATAAATAAGGCTTGCCATCGTCCGATAAATAATATCATGATTAAGAGATAGAAATATGATTAGAAAGTGGGATAACAAGGTTAGAAAGAAGGTATAATGGTAGTTGGTGAGACAAACCAGAAATAGAGCTAAAAACGGCTAAAAACCGCTAAAAATAGCTAGTAAACAGCCTGAAAGGTAGATTGAACATTAATGGGCCAATGGATGGATAAATAAGATTGGTCATAATCCAATGAACAGAATCTTGATTAAGAGATATATATATGATTAGAAAGTAGAATAGAAAGGTCAGAAAGAAGGTAGAAAGGTAGTTGGTGAGACAAACCAGAAATAGAGCTAAGAACGGCTAAACACCGCTAAAAATAGCTAGTAAACAGCCTGAAAGGTAGATTGAACATTAATGGGCTCACGGATGGATAAATAAGATTGGTCATCAACTAATGAACAGAATCTTGATTAAGAGATAGAAATATGATTAGAAAGTAGGATGACAAGGTTAGAAAGAAGGTAGAAAGGTAGTTAGTGAGATAAACCTGAAAATGAGCTAGCAACAGCTAAAAATGGTTAGAAAACAGCCAGAAAGGTATATAACATATTGGCGGGCATATGGATGGATAAATAAGGCTTGCCATCGTCCGATAAATAATATCATGATTAAGAGATAGAAATATGATTAGAAAGTGGGATAACAAGATTAGAAAGAAGGTATAATGGTAGTTGGTGAGACAAACCAGAAATAGAGCTAAAAACGGCTAAAAACCGCTAAAAATAGCTAGTAAACAGCCTGAAAGGTAGATTGAACATTAATGGGCCAATGGATGGATAAATAAGATTGGTCATAATCCAATGAACAGAATCTTGATTAAGAGATATATATATGATTAGAAAGTAGAATAGAAAGGTCAGAAAGAAGGTAGAAAGGTAGTTGGTGAGACAAACCAGAAATAGAGCTAAGAACGGCTAAACACCGCTAAAAATAGCTAGAAAATATCCTGAAAGGTAGATTGAACATTAATGGGCTCACGGATGGATAAATAAGATTGGTCATCAACTAATGAACAGAATCTTGATTAAGAGATAGAAATATGATTAGAAAGTAGGATGACAAGGTCAGAAAGAAGGTAGAAAGGTAGTTAGTGAGATAAACCTGAAAATGAGCTAGCAACAGCTAAAATGGTTAGAAAACAACCAGAAAGGTATATAACACATTGGTGGGCATATGGATGGATAAATAAGACTTGCCATCGTCCGATATATAATATCATGATTAAGAGATAAAAATATGATTAGAAAGTAGGATAACAAGGTTAGAAAGAAGGTATAATGGTAGTTGGTGAGACAAACCAGAAATAGAGCTAAAAACGGCTAAAAACCGCTAAAAATAGCTAGAAAATATCCTGAAAGGTAGATTGAACATTAATGGGCTCACGGATGGATAAATAAGATTGGTCATCAACTAATGAACAGAATCTTGATTAAGAGATAGAAATATGATTAGAAAGTAGGATGACAAGGTCAGAAAGAAGGTAGAAAGGTAGTTAGTGAGATAAACCTGAAAATGAGCTAGCAACAGCTAAAAATGGTTAGAAAACAACCAGAAAGGTATATAACACATTGGTGGGCATATGGATGGATAAATAAGACTTGCCATCGTCCGATATATAATATCATGATTAAGAGATAAAAATATGATTAGAAAGTAGGATAACAAGGTTAGAAAGAAGGTATAATGGTAGTTGGTGAGACAAACCAGAAATAGAGCTAAAAACGGCTAAAAACCGCTAAAAATAGCTAGTAAACAGCCTGAAAGGTAGATTGAACATTAATGGGCCAATGGATGGATAAATAAGATTGGTCATAATCCAATGAACAGAATCTTGATTAAGAGATATATATATGATTAGAAAGTAGAATAGAAAGGTCAGAAAGAAGGTAGAAAGGTAGTTGGTGAGACAAACCAGAAATAGAGCTAAGAACGGCTAAACACCGCTAAAAATAGCTAGTAAACAGCCTGAAAGGTAGATTGAACATTAATGGACTCACGGATGGATAAATAAGATTGGTCATCAACTAATGAACAGAATCTTGATTAAGAGATAGAAATATGATTAGAAAGTAGGATGACAAGGTTAGAAAGAAGGTAGAAAGGTAGTTAGTGAGATAAACCTGAAAATGAGCTAGCAACAGCTAAAAATGGTTAGAAAACAGCCAGAAAGGTATATAACATATTGGCGGGCATATGGATGGATAAATAAGGCTTGCCATCGTCCGATAAATAATATCATGATTAAGAGATAGAAATATGATTAGAAAGTGGGATAACAAGGTTAGAAAGAAGGTATAATGGTAGTTGGTGAGACAAACCAGAAATAGAGCTAAAAACGGCTAAAAACCGCTAAAAATAGCTAGAAAATAGCCTGAAAGGTAGATTGAATTAATTAATGGGCTCACGGATGGATAAATAAGATTGGTCATCAACTAATGAACAGAATCTTGATTAAGAGATAGAAATATGATTAGAAAGTAGGATGACAAGGTTAGAAAGAAGGTAGAAAGGTAGTTAGTGAATTAAACCTGAAAATGAGCTAGCAACAGCTAAAAATGGTTAGAAAACAGCCAGAAAGGTATATAACATATTGGCGGGCATATGGATGGATAAATAAGGCTTGCCATCGTCCGATAAATAATATCATGATTAAGAGATAGAAATATGATTAGAAAGTGGGATAACAAGGTTAGAAAGAAGGTATAATGGTAGTTGGTGAGACAAACCAGAAATAGAGCTAAAAACGGCTAAAAACCGCTAAAAATAGCTAGTAAACAGCCTGAAAGGTAGATTGAACATTAATGGGCCAATGGATGGATAAATAAGATTGGTCATAATCCAATGAACAGAATCTTGATTAAGAGATATATATATGATTAGAAAGTAGAATAGAAAGGTCAGAAAGAAGGTAGAAAGGTAGTTGGTGAGACAAACCAGAAATAGAGCTAAGAACGGCTAAACACCGCTAAAATAGCTAGAAAATATCCTGAAAGGTAGATTGAACATTAATGGGCTCACGGATGGATAAATAAGATTGGTCATCAACTAATGAACAGAATCTTGATTAAGAGATAGAAATATGATTAGAAAGTAGGATGACAAGGTCAGAAAGAAGGTAGAAAGGTAGTTAGTGAGATAAACCTGAAAATGAGCTAGCAACAGCTAAAAATGGTTAGAAAACAGCCAGAAAGGTATATAACACATTGGTGGGCATATGGATGGATAAATAAGACTTGCCATCGTCCGATATATAATATCATGATTAAGAGATAAAAATATGATTAGAAAGTAGGATAACAAGGTTAGAAAGAAGGTATAATGGTAGTTGGTGAGACAAACCAGAAATAGAGCTAAAAACGGCTAAAAACCGCTAAAAATAGCTAGAAAATATCCTGAAAGGTAGATTGAACATTAATGGGCTCACGGATGGATAAATAAGATTGGTCATCAACTAATGAACAGAATCTTGATTAAGAGATAGAAATATGATTAGAAAGTAGGATGACAAGGTCAGAAAGAAGGTAGAAAGGTAGTTGGTGAGACAAACCAGAAATAGAACTAAGAACGGCTAAACACCGCTAAAAATAGCTAGTAAACAGCCTGAAAGGTAGATTGAACATTAATGGGCTCACGGATGGATAAATAAGATTGGTCATCAACTAATGAACAGAATCTTGATTAAGAGATAGAAATATGATTAGAAAGTAGGATGACAAGGTTAGAAAGAAGGTAGAAAGGTAGTTAGTGAGATAAACCTGAAAATGAGCTAGCAACAGCTAAAAATGGTTAGAAAACAGCCAGAAAGGTATATAACATATTGGCGGGCATATGGATGGATAAATAAGGCTTGCCATCGTCCGATAAATAATATCATGATTAAGAGATAGAAATATGATTAGAAAGTGGGATAACAAGGTTAGAAAGAAGGTATAATGGTAGTTGGTGAGACAAACCAGAAATAGAGCTAAAAACGGCTAAAAACCGCTAAAAATAGCTAGTAAACAGCCTGAAAGGTAGATTGAACATTAATGGGCCAATGGATGGATAAATAAGATTGGTCATAATCCAATGAACAGAATCTTGATTAAGAGATATATATATGATTAAAAAGTAGAATAGAAAGGTCAGAAAGAAGGTAGAAAGGTAGTTGGTGAGACAAACCAGAAATAGACCTAAGAACGGCTAAACACCGCTAAAAATAGCTAGAAAATATCCTGAAAGGTAGATTGAACATTAATGGGCTCACGGATGGATAAATAAGATTGGTCATCAACTAATGAACAGAATCTTGATTAAGAGATAGAAATATGATTAGAAAGTAGGATGACAAGGTCAGAAAGAAGGTAGAAAGGTAGTTAGTGAGATAAACCTGAAAATGAGCTAGCAATAGCTAAAAATGGTTAGAAAACAGCCAGAAAGGTATATAATACATTGGTGGGCATATGGATGGATAAATAAGGCTTGCCATCGTCCGATAAATAATATCATGATTAAGAGATAGAAATATGATTAGAAAGTGGGATAACAAGGTTAGAAAGAAGGTATAATGGTAGTTGGTGAGACAAACCAGAAATAGAGCTAAAAACGGCTAAAAACCGCTAAAAATAGCTAGAAAATAGCCTGAAAGGTAGATTGAATTAATTAATGGGCTCACGGATGGATAAATAAGATTGGTCATCAACTAATGAACAGAATCTTGATTAAGAGATAGAAATATGATTAGAAAGTAGGATGACAAGGTTAGAAAGAATGTAGAAAGGTAGTTAGTGAGATAAACCTGAAAATGAGCTAGCAACAGCTAAAAATGGTTAGAAAACAGCCAGAAAGGTATATAACATATTGGCGGGCATATGGATGGATAAATAAGGCTTGCCATCGTCCGATAAATAATATCATGATTAAGAGATAGAAATATGATTAGAAAGTGGGATAACAAGGTTAGAAAGAAGGTATAATGGTAGTTGGTGAGACAAACCAGAAATAGAGCTAAAAACGGCTAAAAACCGCTAAAAATAGCTAGTAAACAGCCTGAAAGGTAGATTGAACATTAATGGGCCAATGGATGGATAAATAAGATTGGTCATAATCCAATGAACAGAATCTTGATTAAGAGATAGAAATATGATTAGAAAGTAGAATAGAAAGGTCAGAAAGAAGGTAGAAAGGTAGTTGGTGAGACAAACCAGAAATAGAGCTAAGAACGGCTAAACACCGCTAAAAATAGCTAGAAAATATCCTGAAAGGTAGATTGAACATTAATGGGCTCACGGATGGATAAATAAGATTGGTCATCAACTAATGAACAGAATCTTGATTAAGAGATAGAAATATGATTAGAAAGTAGGATGACAAGGTCAGAAAGAAGGTAGAAAGGTAGTTAGTGAGATAAACCTGAAAATGAGCTAGCAACAGCTAAAAATGGTTAGAAAACAGCCAGAAAGGTATATAACACATTGGTGGGCATATGGATGGATAAATAAGACTTGCCATCGTCCGATATATAATATCATGATTAAGAGATAGAAATATGATTAGAAAGTAGGATAACAAGGTTAGAAAGAAGGTATAATGGTAGTTGGTGAGACAAACCAGAAATAGAGCTAAAAACGGCTAAAAACCGCTAAAAATAGCTAGAAAATATCCTGAAAGGTAGATTGAACATTAATGGGCTCACGGATGGATAAATAAGATTGGTCATCAACTAATGAACAGAATCTTGATTAAGAGATAGAAATATGATTAGAAAGTAGGATGGCAATGTCAGAAAGAAGGTAGAAAGGTAGTTGGTGAGATAAACCTGAAAATGAGCTAGCAACAGCTAAAAATGGTTAGAAAACAGCCAGAAAGGTATATAACACATTGGTGGGCATATGGATGGATAAATAAGACTTGCCATCGTCCGATAAATAATATCATGATTAAGAGATAGAAATATGATTAGAAAGCAGGATAACAAGGTTAGAAAGAAGGTATAATGGTAGTTGGTGAGACAAACCAGAAATAGAGCTAAAAACGGCTAAAAACCGCTAAAAATAGCTAGTAAACAGCCTGAAAGGTAGATTGAACATTAATAGGCAAATGGATGGATAAATAAGATTGGTCATCAACCAATGAACAGAATCGTGATTAAGAGATAGAAATATGATTAGAAAGTAGGATGGCAATGTCAGAAAGAAGGTAGAAAGGTAGTTGGTGAGATAAACCTGAAAATGAGCTAGCAACAGCTAAAAATGGTTAGAAAACAACCAGAAAGGTATATAACACATTGGTGGGCATATGGATGGATAAATAAGACTTGCCATCATCCGAAAAAAAAAATCATGATTAAGAGATAGAAATATGATTAGAAGTGGGATAACAATGTTAGAAAGAAGGTATAATGGTAGTTGGTGAGACAAACCAGAAATAGAGCTAAAAACGGCTAAAAACCGCTAAAAATAGCTAGTAAACAGCCTGAAAGGTAGATTGAACATTAATGGGCCAATGGATGGATAAATAAGATTGGTCATAATCCAATGAACAGAATCTTGATTAAGAGATATATATATGATTAGAAAGTAGAATAGAAAGGTCAGAAAGAAGGTAGAAAGGTAGTTGGTGAGACAAACCAGAAATAGAGCTAAGAACGGCTAAACACCGCTAAAAATAGCTAGAAAATATCCTGAAAGGTAGATTGAACATTAATGGGCTCACGGATGGATAAATAAGATTGGTCATCAACTAATGAACAGAATCTTGATTAAGAGATAGAAATATGATTAGAAAGTAGGATGACAAGGTTAGAAAGAAGGTAGAAAGGTAGTTAGTGAGATAAACCTAAAAATGAGCTAGCAATAGCTAAAAATGGTTAGAAAACAGCCAGAAAGGTATATAATACATTGGTGGGCATATGGATGGATAAATAAGGCTTGCCATCGTCCGATAAATAATATCATGATTAAGAGATAGAAATATGATTAGAAAGTGGGATAACAAGGTTAGAAAGAAGGTATAATGGTAGTTGGTGAGACAAACCAGAAATAGAGCTAAAAACGGCTAAAAACCGCTAAAAATAGCTAGTAAACAGCCTGAAAGGTAGATTGAACATTAATGGGCCAATGGATGGATAAATAAGATTGGTCATAATCCAATGAACAGAATCTTGATTAAGAGATAGAAATATGATTAGAAAGTAGAATAGAAAGGTCAGAAAGAAGGTAGAAAGGTAGTTGGTGAGACAAACCAGAAATAGAGCTAAGAACGGCTAAACACCGCTAAAAATAGCTAGAAAATATCCTGAAAGGTAGATTGAACATTAATGGGCTCACGGATGGATAAATAAGATTGGTCATCAACTAATGAACAGAATCTTGATTAAGAGATAGAAATATGATTAGAAAGTAGGATGACAAGGTCAGAAAGAAGGTAGAAAGGTAGTTAGTGAGATAAACCTGAAAATGAGCTAGCAACAGCTAAAAATGGTTAGAAAACAGCCAGAAAGGTATATAACACATTGGTGGGCATATGGATGGATAAATAAGACTTGCCATCGTCCGATATATAATATCATGATTAAGAGATAGAAATATGATTAGAAAGTAGGATAACAAGGTTAGAAAGAAGGTATAATGGTAGTTGGTGAGACAAACCAGAAATAGAGCTAAAAACGGCTAAAAACCGCTAAAAATAGCTAGAAAATATCCTGAAAGGTAGATTGAACATTAATGGGCTCACGGATGGATAAATAAGATTGGTCATCAACTAATGAACAGAATCTTGATTAAGAGATAGAAATATGATTAGAAAGTAGGATGGCAATGTCAGAAAGAAGGTAGAAAGGTAGTTGGTGAGATAAACCTGAAATGAGCTAGCAACAGCTAAAAATGGTTAGAAACAGCCAGAAAGGTATATAACACATTGGTGGGCATATGGATGGATAAATAAGACTTGCCATCGTCCGATAAATAATATCATGATTAAGAGATAGAAATATGATTAGAAAGCAGGATAACAAGGTTAGAAAGAAGGTATAATGGTAGTTGGTGAGACAAACCAGAAATAGAGCTAAAAACGGCTAAAAACCGCTAAAAATAGCTAGTAAACAGCCTGAAAGGTAGATTGAACATTAATAGGCAAATGGATGGATAAATAAGATTGGTCATCAACCAATGAACAGAATCGTGATTAAGAGATAGAAATATGATTAGAAAGTAGGATGGCAATGTCAGAAAGAAGGTAGAAAGGTAGTTGGTGAGATAAACCTGAAAATGAGCTAGCAACAGCTAAAAATGGTTAGAAAACAACCAGAAAGGTATATAACACATTGGTGGGCATATGGATGGATAAATAAGACTTGCCATCATCCGAAAAAAAAATCATGATTAAGAGATAGAAATATGATTAGAAGTGGGATAACAATGTTAGAAAGAAGGTATAATGGTAGTTGGTGAGACAAACCAGAAATAGAGCTAAAAACGGCTAAAAACCGCTAAAAATAGCTAGTAAACAGCCTGAAAGGTAGATTGAACATTAATGGGCCAATGGATGGATAAATAGATTGGTCATAATCCAATGAACAGAATCTTGATTAAGAGATATATATATGATTAGAAAGTAGAATAGAAAGGTCAGAAAGAAGGTAGAAAGGTAGTTGGTGAGACAAACCAGAATAGGAGCTAAAAACGGCTAAACACCGCTAAAAATAGCTAGAAAATATCCTGAAAGGTAGATTGAACATTAATGGGCTCACGGATGGATAAATAAGATTGGTCATCAACTAATGAACAGAATCTTGATTAAGAGATAGAAATATGATTAGAAAGTAGGATGACAAGGTTAGAAAGAAGGTAGAAAGGTAGTTAGTGAGATAAACCTGAAAATGAGCTAGCAATAGCTAAAAATGGTTAGAAAACAGCCAGAAAGGTATATAATACATTGGTGGGCATATGGATGGATAAATAAGGCTTGCCATCGTCCGATAAATAATATCATGATTAAGAGATAGAAATATGATTAGAAAGTGGGATAACAAGGTTAGAAAGAAGGTATAATGGTAGTTGGTGAGACAAACCAGAAATAGAGCTAAAAACGGCTAAAAACCGCTAAAAATAGCTAGAAAATAGCCTGAAAGGTAGATTGAATTAATTAATGGGCTCACGGATGGATAAATAAGATTGGTCATCAACCAATGAACAGAATCTTGATTAAGAGATATATATATGATTAGAAAGTAGAATAGAAAGGTCAGAAAGAAGGTAGAAAGGTAGTTGGTGAGACAAACCAGAAATAGAGCTAACAACGGATAAAAACCGCTAAAAATAGCTAGAAAATAGCCTGAAAGGTAGATTGAATTAATTAATGGGCTCACGGATGGATAAATAAGATTGGTCATCAACCAATGAACAGAATCTTGATTAAGAGACAGAAATATGATTAGAAAGTAGGATGACAAGGTTAGAAAGAAGATAGAAAGGTAGTTGGTGAGATAAACCTGAAAATGAGCTTAGCAACAGCTAAAAATGGTTAGAAAACAGCCAGAAAGGTATATAACACATTGGTGGGCATATGGATGGATAAATAAGACTTGCCATCGTCCGATATATAATATCATGATTAAGAGATAGAAATATGATTAGAAAGTAGGATAACAAGGTTAGAAAGAAGGTATAATGGTAGTTGGTGAGACAAACCAGAAATAGAGCTAAAAACGGCTAAAAACCGCTAAAAATAGCTAGAAAATATCCTGAAAGGTAGATTGAATTAATTAATGGGCCCACGGATGGATAAATAAGATTGGTCATCAACTAATGAACAGAATCTTGATTAAGAGATAGAAATATGATTAGAAAGTAGGATGGCAATGTCAGAAAGAAGGTAGAAAGGTAGTTGGTGAGATAAACCTGAAAATGAGCTTAGCAACAGCTAAAAATGGTTAGAATACAGCCAGAAAGGTATACAAGGGATTGGCGGACAATAAATGGGTGGATAAATAAGACTAGCTATCATCCCATAAATAATATCATGATTAAGAGATAGAAATATGATTAGAAAGTAGGATAACAAGGTTAGAAAGAAGGTATAATGGTAGTTGGTGAGACAAACCAGAAATAGAGCTAAAAACGGCTAAAAACCGCTAAAAATAGCTAGTAAACAGCCTGAAAGTAGATTGAACATTAATGGGCTCACGGATGGATAAATAAGATTGGTCATCAACTAATGAACAGAATCTTGATTAAGAGATAGATATATGATTAGAAAGTAGGATGACAAGGTTAGAAAGAAGGTAGAAAGGTAGTTGGTGAGACAAACCAGAAATAGAACTAAGAACGGCTAAACACCGCTAAAAATAGCTAGTAAACAGCCTGAAAGGTAGATTGAACATTAATGGGCTCACGGATGGATAAATAAGATTGGTCATCAACTAATGAACAGAATCTTGATTAAGAGATAGAAATATGATTAGAAAGTAGGATGACAAGGTTAGAAAGAAGGTAGAAAGGTAGTTAGTGAGATAAACCTGAAATGAGCTAGCAACAGCTAAAAGTGGTTAGAAAACAGCCAGAAAGGTATATAACATATTGGCGGGCATATGGATGGATAAGTAAGGCTTGCCATCGTCCGATAAATAATATCATGATTAAGAGATAGAAATATGATTAGAAAGTGGGATAACAAGGTTAGAAAGAAGGTATAATGGTAGTTGGTGAGACAAACCAGAAATAGAGCTAACAACGGATAAAAACCGCTAAAAATAGCTAGAAAATAGCCTGAAAGGTAGATTGAATTAATTAATGGGCTCACGGATGGATAAATAAGATTGGTCATCAACCAATGAACAGATTCTTGATTAAGAGACAGAAATATGATTAGAAAGTAGGATGACAAGGTTAGAAAGAAGATAGAAAGGTAGTTGGTGAGATAAACCTGAAAATGAGCTTAGCAACAGCTAAGAATGGTTAGAAAACAACCAGAAAGGTATATAACGCATTGGTGGGCATATGGATGGATAAATAAGACTTGCCGTCATCCGATTAATAATATCATGATTAAGAGATAGAAATATGATTAGAAGTGGGATAACAAGGTTAAAAAGAAGGTATAATGGTAGTTGGTGAGACAAACCAGAAATAGAGCTAAAAACGGCTAAAAACCGCTAAAAATAGCTAGTAAACAGCCTGAAAGGTAGATTGAACATTAATGGGCTCACGGATGGATAAATAAGATTGGTCATCAACCAATGAACAGAATCTTGATTAAGAGATAGAAATATGATTAGAAAGTAGGATGACAAGGTTAGAAAGAAGGTAGAAAGGTAGTTAGTGAGATAAACCTGAAAATGAGCTAGCAATAGCAAAAAATGGTTAGAATACAGCCAGAAAGGTATACAAGGGATTGGCGGACAATAAATGGGTGGATAAATAAGACTAGCTATCATCCCATAAATAATATCATGATTAAGAGATAGAAATATGATTAGAAAGTGGGATAACAAGGTTAGAAAGAAGGTATAATGGTAGTTGGTGAGACAAACCAGAAATAGAGCTAAAAACGGCTAAAAACCGCTAAAAATAGCTAGAAAATATCCTGAAAATAGATAGATTGAACATTAATGGGCTCACGGATGGATAAATAAGATTGGTCATCAACCAATGAACAGAATCTTGATTAAGAGATAGAAATATGATTAGAAAGTAGGATGACAAGGTTAGAAAGAAGGTAGAAAGGTAGTTAGTGAGATAAACCTGAAAATGAGCTAGCAACAGCTAAAAGTGGTTAGAAAACAGCCAGAAAGGTATATAACATATTGGCGGGCATATGGATGGATAAGTAAGGCTTGCCATCGTCCGATAAATAATATCATGATTAAGAGATAGAAATATGATTAGAAAGTGGGATAACAAGGTTAGAAAGAAGGTATAATGGTAGTTGGTGAGACAAACCAGAAATAGAGCTAACAACGGATAAAAACCGCTAAAAATAGCTAGTAAACAGCCTGAAAGGTAGATTGAACATTAATGGGCTCACGGATGGATAAATAAGATTGGTCATCAACTAATGAACAGAATCTTGATTAAGAGATAGAAATATGATTAGAAAGTAGGATGACAAGGTTAGAAAGAAGGTAGAAAGGTAGTTAGTGAGATAAACCTGAAAATGAGCTAGCAACAGCTAAAAGTGGTTAGAAAACAGCCAGAAAGGTATATAACATATTGGCGGGCATATGGATGGATAAGTAAGGCTTGCCATCGTCCGATAAATAATATCATGATTAAGAGATAGAAATATGATTAGAAAGTGGGATAACAAGGTTAGAAAGAAGGTATAATGGTAGTTGGTGAGACAAACCAGAAATAGAGCTAAAAACGGCTAAAAACCGCTAAAAATAGCTAGTAAACAGCCTGAAAGGTAGATTGAACATTAATGGGCTCACGGATGGATAAATAAGATTGGTCATCAACCAATGAACAGAATCTTGATTAAGAGATAGAAATATGATTAGAAAGTAGGATGACAAGGTTAGAAAGAAGGTAGAAAGGTAGTTAGTGAGATAAACCTGAAAATGAGCTAGCAATAGCAAAAAATGGTTAGAATACAGCCAGAAAGGTATACAAGGGATTGGCGGACAATAAATGGGTGGATAAATAAGACTAGCTATCATCCCATAAATAATATCATGATTAAGAGATAGAAATATGATTAGAAAGTGGGATAACAAGGTTAGAAAGAAGGTATAATGGTAGTTGGTGAGACAAACCAGAAATAGAGCTAAAAACGGCTAAAAACCGCTAAAAATAGCTAGAAAATATCCTGAAAATAGATAGATTGAACATTAATGGGCTCACGGATGGATAAATAAGATTGGTCATCAACCAATGAACAGAATCTTGATTAAGAGATAGAAATATGATTAGAAAGTAGGATGACAAGGTTAGAAAGAAGGTAGAAAGGTAGTTAGTGAAATAAACCTGAAAATGAGCTAGCAACAGCTAAAAATGGAGAGAAAACAGCCAGAAAGGTATATAACATATTGGCGGGCATATGGATGGATAAGTAAGGCTTGCCATCGTCCGATAAATAATATCATGATTAAGAGATAGAAATATGATTAGAAAGTGGGATAACAAGGTTAGAAAGAAGGTATAATGGTAGTTGGTGAGACAAACCAGAAATAGAACTAAGAACGGCTAAACACCGCTAAAAATAGCTAGTAAACAGCCTGAAAGGTAGATTGAACATTAATGGGCTCACGGATGGATAAATAAGATTGGTCATCAACTAATGAACAGAATCTTGATTAAGAGATAGAAATATGATTAGAAAGTAGGATGACAAGGTTAGAAAGAAGGTAGAAAGGTAGTTAGTGAAATAAACCTGAAAATGAGCTAGCAACAGCTAAAAATGGAGAGAAAACAGCCAGAAAGGTATATAACATTGGTGGGCATATGGATGGATAAATAAGATTTGCCATCGTCCGATAAATAATATCATGATTAAGAGATAGAAATATGATTAGAAAGTAGGATAACAAGGTTAGAAAGAAGGTATAATGGTAGTTGGTGAGACAAACCAGAAATAGAGCTAAAACGGCTAAAAACCGCTAAAAATAGCTAGAAAATATCCTGAAAGGTATATTGAACATTAATAGGCAAATGGATGGATAAATAAGATTGGTCATCAACCAATGAACTGAATCGTGATTAGGAGATAGAAATATGATTAGAAAGTAGTATGGCAAGGTTAGAAAGAAGGTAGAAAGGTAGTTAGTGAGATAAACCTGAAAATGAGCTAGCAACAGCTAAAAATTGTTAGAAAACAGCCAGAAAGGTATATAACACATTGGTGGGCATATGGATGGATAAATAAGGCTTGCCATCGTCCGATAAATAATATCATGATTAAGAGATAGAAATATGATTAGAAAGTGGGATAACAAGGTTAGAAAGAAGGTATAATGGTAGTTGGTGAGACAAACCAGAAATAGAGCTAACAACAGATAAAAACCGCTAAAAATAGCTAGAAAATAGCCTGAAAGGTAGATTGAATTAATTAATGGGCTCACGGATGGATAAATAAGATTGGTCATCAACCAATGAACAGAATCTTGATTAAGAGACAGAAATATGATTAGAAAGTAGGATGACAAGGTTAGAAAGAAGATAGAAAGGTAGTTGGTGAGACAAACCAGAAATAGAACTAAGAACGGCTAAACACCGCTAAAAATAGCTAGTAAACAGCCTGAAAGGTAGATTGAACATTAATGGGCTCACGGATGGATAAATAAGATTGGTCATCAACTAATGAACAGAATCTTGATTAAGAGATAGAAATATGATTAGAAAGTAGGATGACAAGGTTAGAAAGAAGGTAGAAAGGTAGTTAGTGAGATAAACCTGAAAATGAGCTAGCAACAGCTAAAAATGGTTAGAAAACAGCCAGAAAGGTATATAACATATTGGCGGGCATATGGATGGATAAATAAGGCTTGCCATCGTCCGATAAATAATATCATGATTAAGAGATAGAAATATGATTAGAAAGTGGGATAACAAGGTTAGAAGGAAGGTATAATGGTAGTTGGTGAGACAAACCAGAAATAGAGCTAACAACGGATAAAAACCGCTAAAAATAGCTAGAAAATAGCCTGAAAGGTAGATTGAATTAATTAATGGGCTCACGGATGGATAAATAAGATTGGTCATCAACCAATGAACAGATTCTTGATTAAGAAACAGAAATATGATTAGAAAGTAGGATGACAAGGTTAGAAAGAAGGTAGAAAGGTAGTTGGTGAGATAAACCTGAAAATGAGCTTAGCAACAGCTAAAAATGGTTAGAAAACAACCAGAAAGGTATATAACGCATTGGTGGGCATATGGATGGATAAATAAGACTTGCCGTCATCCGATAAATAATATCATGATTAAGAGATAGAAATATGATTAGAAGTGGGATAACAAGGTTAAAAAGAAGGTATAATGGTAGTTGGTGAGACAAACCAGAAATAGAGCTAAAAACGGCTAAAAATAGCTAGTAAACAGCCTGAAAGGTAGATTGAACATTAATGGGCTCACGGATGGATAAATAAGATTGGTCATAATCCAATGAACAGAATCTTGATTAAGAGATATATATATGATTAGAAAGTAGAATAGAAAGGTCAGAAAGAAGGTAGAAAGGTAGTTAGTGAGATAAACCTGAAAATGAGCTAGCAATAGCTAAAAATGGTTAGAATACAGCCAGAAAGGTATACAAGGGATTGGCGGACAATAAATGGGTGGATAAATAAGACTAGCTATCATCCCATAAATAATATCATGATTAAGAGATAGAAATATGATTAGAAGTGGGATAACAAGGTTAGAAAGAAGGTATAATGGTAGTTGGTGAGACAAACCAGAAATAGAGCTAAAAACGGCTAAAAACCGCTAAAAATAGCTAGTAAACAGCCTGAAAGGTAGATTGAACATTAATGGGCTCACGGATGGATAAATAAGATTGGTCATCAACTAATGAACAGTATCTTGATTAAGAGATAGAAATATGATTAGAAAGTGGGATAACAAGGTTAGAAAGAAGGTAGAAAGGTAGTTAGTGAAATAAACCTGAAAATGAGCTAGCAACAGCTAAAAATGGAGAGAAAACAGCCAGAAAGGTATATAACATTGGTGGGCATATGGATGGATAAATAAGATTTGCCATCGTCCGATAAATAATATCATGATTAAGAGATAGAAATATGATTAGAAAGTAGGATAACAAGGTTAGAAAGAAGGTATAATGGTAGTTGGTGAGACAAACCAGAAATAGAGCTAAAACGGCTAAAAACCGCTAAAAATAGCTAGAAAATATCCTGAAAGGTATATTGAACATTAATAGGCAAATGGATGGATAAATAAGATTGGTCATCAACCAATGAACTGAATCGTGATTAAGAGATAGAAATATGATTAGAAAGTAGTATGGCAAGGTTAGAAAGAACGTAGAAAGGTAGTTAGTGAGATAAACCTGAAAATGAGCTAGCAACAGCTAAAAATGGTTAGAAAACAGCCAGAAAGGTATATAACACATTAGTGGGCATATGGATGGATAAATAAGGCTTGCCATCGTCCGATAAATAATATCATGATTAAGAGATAGAAATATGATTAGAAAGTGGGATAACAAGGTTAGAAAGAAGGTATAATGGTAGTTGGTGAGACAAACCAGAAATAGAGCTAACAACGGATAAAAACCGCTAAAAATAGCTAGAAAATAGCCTGAAAGGTAGATTGAATTAATTAATGGGCTCACGGATGGATAAATAAGATTGGTCATCAACCAATGAACAGAATCTTGATTAAGAGACAGAAATATGATTAGAAAGTAGGATGACAAGGTTAGAAAGAAGATAGAAAGGTAGTTGGTGAGATAAACCTGAAAATGAGCTAGCAACAGCTAAAAATGGTTAGAAAACAGCCAGAAAGGTATATAACACATTGGTGGGCATATGGATGGATAAATAAGACTTGCCATCGTCCGATATATAATATCATGATTAAGAGATAGAAATATGATTAGAAAGTAGGATAACAAGGTTAGAAAGAAGGTATAATGGTAGTTGGTGAGACAAACCAGAAATAGAGCTAAAAACGGCTAAAAACCGCTAAAAATAGCTAGAAAATATCCTGAAAGGTAGATTGAACATTAATGGGCTCACGGATGGATAAATAAGATTGGTCATCAACTAATGAACAGAATCTTGATTAAGAGATAGAAATATGATAAGAAAGTAGGATGACAAGGTCAGAAAGAAGGTAGAAAGGTAGTTAGTGAGATAAACCTGAAAATGAGCTAGCAACAGCTAAAAATGGTTAGAAAACAGCCAGAAAGGTATATAACACATTGGTGGGCATATGGATGGATAAATAAGACTTGCCATCGTCCGATATATAATATCATGATTAAGAGATAGAAATATGATTAGAAAGTAGGATAACAAGGTTAGAAAGAAGGTAGAAAGGTAGTTGGTGAGACAAACCAGAAATAGAGCTAAAAACGGCTAAAAACCGCTAAAAATAGCTAGTAAACAGCCTGAAAGGTAGATTGAACATTCATAGGCAAATGGATGGATAAATAAGATTGGTCATCAACCAATGAACAGAATCGTGATTAAGAGATAGAAATATGATTAGAAAGTAGGATGGCAATGTCAGAAAGAAGGTAGATAGGTAGTTGGTGAGATAAACCTGAAAATGAGCTAGCAACAGCTAAAAATGGTTAGAAAACAACCAGAAAGGTATATAACACATTGGTGGGCATATGGATGGATAAATAAGACTTGCCATCATCCGATAAATAATATCATGATTAAGAGATAGAAATATGATTAGAAGTGGGATAACAATGTTAGAAAGAAGGTATAATGGTAGTTGGTGAGACAAACCAGAAATAGAGCTAAAAACGGCTAAAAACCGCTAAAAATAGCTAGTAAACAGCCTGAAAGGTAGATTGAACATTAATGGGCCAATGGATGGATAAATAAGATTGGTCATAATCCAATGAACAGAATCTTGATTAAGAGATATATATATGATTAGAAAGTAGAATAGAAAGGTCAGAAAGAAGGTAGAAAGGTAGTTGGTGAGACAAACCAGAAATAGAGCTAAGAACGGCTAAACACCGCTAAAAATAGCTAGAAAATATCCTGAAAGGTAGATTGAACATTAATGGGCTCACGGATGGATAAATAAGATTGGTCATCAACTAATGAACAGAATCTTGATTAAGAGATAGAAATATGATTAGAAAGTAGGATGACAAGGTTAGAAAGAATGTAGAAAGGTAGTTAGTGAGATAAACCTGAAAATGAGCTAGCAATAGCTAAAAATGGTTAGAAAACAGCCAGAAAGGTATATAATACATTGGTGGGCATATGGATGGATAAATAAGGCTTGCCATCGTCCGATAAATAATATCATGATTAAGAGATAGAAATATGATTAGAAAGTGGGATAACAAGGTTAGAAAGAAGGTATAATGGTAGTTGGTGAGACAAACCAGAAATAGAGCTAAAAACGGCTAAAAACCGCTAAAAATAGCTAGGAAATATCCTGAAAGGTAGATTGAACATTAATAAGCAAATGGATGGATAAATAAGATTGGTCATCAACCAATGAACAGAATCTTGATTAAGAGATAGAAATATGATTAGAATAGGATGGCAAGGTCAAAAAGAAGGTCGAAAGGTAGTTAGTGAGATAAACCTGAAAATGAGCTAGCAACAGCTAAAAATGGTTAGAAAACAGCCAGAAAGATATATAACATATTGGCGGGCATATGGATGGATAAATAAGGCTTGCCATCGTCCGATAAATAATATCATGATTAAGAGATAGAAATATGATTAGAAGTGGGATAACAAGGTTAAAAAGAAGGTATAATGGTAGTTGGTGAGACAAACCAGAAATAGAGCTAAAAACGGATAAAAACCGCTAAAAATAGCTAGAAAATAGCCTGAAAGGTAGATTGAATTAATTAATGGGCTCACGGATGGATAAATAAGATTGGTCATCAACCAATGAACAGAATCTTGATTAAGAGACAGAAATATGATTAGAAAGTAGGATGACAAGGTTAGAAAGAAGATAGAAAGGTAGTTAGTGAGATAAACCTGAAAATGAGCTAGCAACAGCTAAAAATTGTGAGATAAACCTGAAAATGAGCTTAGCAACAGCTAAAAATGGTTAGAAAACAACCAGAAAGGTATATAACGCATTGGTGGGCATATGGATGGATAAATAAGACTTGCCGTCATCCGATAAATAATATCATGATTAAGAGATAGAAATATGATTAGAAGTGGGATAACAAGGTTAAAAAGAAGGTATAATGGTAGTTGGTGAGACAAACCAGAAATAGAGCTAAAAACGGCTAAAAATAGCTAGTAAACAGCCTGAAAGGTAGATTGAACATTAATGGGCTCACGGATGGATAAATAAGATTGGTCATCAACTAATGAACAGTATCTTGATTAAGAGATAGAAATATGATTAGAAAGTAGGATGACAAGGTTAGAAAGAAGGTAGAAAGGTAGTTAGTGAGATAAACCTGAAAATGAGCTAGCAATAGCTAAAAATGGTTAGAATACAGCCAGAAAGGTATACAAGGGATTGGCGGACAATAAATGGGTGGATAAATAAGACTAGCTATCATCCCATATATAATATCATGATTAAGAGATAGAAATATGATTAGAAAGTGGGATAACAAGGTTAGAAAGAAGGTATAATGGTAGTTGGTGAGACAAACCAGAAATAGAGCTAAAAACGGCTAAAAACCGCTAAAAATAGCTAGTAAACAGCCTGAAAGGTAGATTGAACATTCATAGGCAAATGGATGGATAAATAAGATTGGTCATCAACCAATGAACAGAATCGTGATTAAGAGATAGAAATATGATTAGAAAGTAGGATGGCAATGTCAGAAAGAAGGTAGATAGGTAGTTGGTGAGATAAACCTGAAAATGAGCTAGCAACAGCTAAAAATGGTTAGAAAACAACCAGAAAGGTATATAACACATTGGTGGGCATATGGATGGATAAATAAGACTTGCCATCATCCGATAAATAATATCATGATTAAGAGATAGAAATATGATTAGAAGTGGGATAACAATGTTAGAAAGAAGGTATAATGGTAGTTGGTGAGACAAACCAGAAATAGAGCTAAAAACGGCTAAAAACCGCTAAAAATAGCTAGTAAACAGCCTGAAAGGTAGATTGAACATTAATGGGCCAATGGATGGATAAATAAGATTGGTCATAATCCAATGAACAGAATCTTGATTAAGAGATATATATATGATTAGAAAGTAGAATAGAAAGGTCAGAAAGAAGGTAGAAAGGTAGTTGGTGAGACAAACCAGAAATAGAGCTAAGAACGGCTAAACACCGCTAAAAATAGCTAGAAAATATCCTGTAAGGTAGATTGAACATTAATGGGCTCACGGATGGATAAATAAGATTGGTCATCAACTAATGAACAGAATCTTGATTAAGAGATAGAAATATGATTAGAAAGTAGGATGACAAGGTTAGAAAGAATGTAGAAAGGTAGTTAGTGAGATAAACCTGAAAATGAGCTAGCAATAGCTAAAAATGGTTAGAAAACAGCCAGAAAGGTATATAATACATTGGTGGGCATATGGATGGATAAATAAGGCTTGCCATCGTCCGATAAATAATATCATGATTAAGAGATAGAAATATGATTAGAAAGTGGGATAACAAGGTTAGAAAGAAGGTATAATGGTAGTTGGTGAGACAAACCAGAAATAGAGCTAAAAACGGCTAAAAACCGCTAAAAATAGCTAGAAAATATCCTGAAAGGTAGATTGCACATTAATAAGCAAATGGATGGATAAATAAGATTGGTCATCAACCAATGAACAGAATCTTGATTAAGAGATAGAAATATGATTAGAATAGGATGGCAAGGTCAAAAAGAAGGTCGAAAGGTAGTTAGTGAGATAAACCTGAAAATGAGCTAGCAACAGCTAAAAATGGTTAGAAAACAGCCAGAAAGATATATAACATATTGGCGGGCATATGGATGGATAAATAAGGCTTGCCATCGTCCGATAAATAATATCATGATTAAGAGATAGAAATATGATTAGAAGTGGGATAACAAGGTTAAAAAGAAGGTATAATGGTAGTTGGTGAGACAAACCAGAAATAGAGCTAAAAACGGATAAAAACCGCTAAAAATAGCTAGAAAATAGCCTGAAAGGTAGATTGAATTAATTAATGGGCTCACGGATGGATAAATAAGATTGGTCATCAACCAATGAACAGAATCTTGATTAAGAGACAGAAATATGATTAGAAAGTAGGATGACAAGGTTAGAAAGAAGATAGAAAGGTAGTTAGTGAGATAAACCTGAAAATGAGCTAGCAACAGCTAAAAATTGTGAGATAAACCTGAAAATGAGCTTAGCAACAGCTAAAAATGGTTAGAAAACAACCAGAAAGGTATATAACGCATTGGTGGGCATATGGATGGATAAATAAGACTTGCCGTCATCCGATAAATAATATCATGATTAAGAGATAGAAATATGATTAGAAGTGGGATAACAAGGTTAAAAAGAAGGTATAATGGTAGTTGGTGAGACAAACCAGAAATAGAGCTAAAAACGGCTAAAAACCGCTAAAAATAGCTAGTAAACAGCCTGAAAGGTAGATTGAACATTAATGGGCTCACGGATGGATAAATAAGATTGGTCATCAACTAATGAACAGTATCTTGATTAAGAGATAGAAATATGATTAGAAAGTAGGATGACAAGGTTAGAAAGAAGGTAGAAAGGTAGTTAGTGAGATAAACCTGAAAATGAGCTAGCAATAGCTAAAAATGGTTAGAATACAGCCAGAAAGGTATACAAGGGATTGGCGGACAATAAATGGGTGGATAAATAAGACTAGCTATCATCCCATAAATAATATCATGATTAAGAGATAGAAATATGATTAGAAAGTGGGATAACAAGGTTAGAAAGAAGGTATAATGGTAGTTGGTGAGACAAACCAGAAATAGAGCTAAAAACGGCTAAAAACCGCTAAAAATAGCTAGTAAACAGCCTGAAAGGTAGATTGAACATTAATGGGCTCACGGATGGATAAATAAAATTGGTCATCAACTAATGAACAGAATCTTGATTAAGAGATAGATATATGATTAGAAAGTAGGATGACAAGGTTAGAAAGAAGGTAGAAAGGTAGTTGGTGAGACAAACCAGAAATAGAACTAAGAACGGCTAAACACCGCTAAAAATAGCTAGTAAACAGCCTGAAAGGTAGATTGAACATTAATGGGCACACGGATGGATAAATAAGATTGGTCATCAACTAATGAACAGAATCTTGATTAAGAGATAGAAATATGATTAGAAAGTAGGATGACAAGGTTAGAAAGAAGGTAGAAAGGTAGTTAGTGAGATAAACCTGAAAATGAGCTAGCAACAGCTAAAAATGGTTAGAAAACAGCCAGAAAGGTATATAACATATTGGCGGGCATATGGATGGATAAATAAGGCTTGCCATCGTCCGATAAATAATATCATGATTAAGAGATAGAAATATGATTAGAAAGTGGGATAACAAGGTTAGAAAGAAGGTATAATGGTAGTTGGTGAGACAAATCAGAAATAGAGCTAACAACGGATAAAAACCGCTAAAAATAGCTAGAAAATAGCCTGAAAGGTAGATTGAATTAATTAATGGGCTCACGGATGGATAAATAAGATTGGTCATCAACCAATGAACAGATTCTTGATTAAGAGACAGAAATATGATTAGAAAGTAGGATGACAAGGTTAGAAAGAAGATAGAAAGGTAGTTGGTGAGATAAACCTGAAAATGAGCTTAGCAACAGCTAAAAATGGTTAGAAAACAACCAGAAAGGTATATAACGCATTGGTGGGCATATGGATGGATAGATAAATAAGACTTGCCGTCATCCGATAAATAATATCATGATTAAGAGATAGAAATATGATTAGAAGTGGGATAACAAGGTCAAAAAGAAGGTATAATGGTAGTTGGTGAGACAAACCAGAAATAGAGCTAAAAACGGCTAAAAACCGCTAAAAATAGCTAGTAAACAGCCTGAAAGGTAGATTGAACATTAATGGGCTCACGGATGGATAAATAAGATTGGTCATCAACTAATGAACAGAATCTTGATTAAGAGATAGAAATATGATTAGAAAGTAGTATGGCAAGGTTAGAAAGAAGGTAGAAAGGTAGTTAGTGAAATAAACCTGAAAATGAGCTAGCAATAGCTAAAAATGGTTAGAATACAGCCAGAAAGGTATACAAGGGATTGGCGGACAGTAAATGGGTGGATAAATAAGACTAGCTATCATCCCATAAATAATATCATGATTAAGAGATAGAAATATGATTAGAAAGTGGGATAACAAGGTTAGAAAGAAGGTATAATGGTAGTTGGTGAGACAAACCAGAAATAGAGCTAAAAACGGCTAAAAACCGCTAAAAATAGCTAGTAAACAGCCTGAAAGGTAGATTGAACATTAATGGGCTCACGGATGGATAAATAAGATTGGTCATCAACTAATGAACAGAATCTTGATTAAGAGATAGAAATATGATTAGAAAGTAGGATGACAAGGTTAGAAAGAAGGTAGAAAGGTAGTTAGTGAAATAAACCTGAAAATGAGCTAGCAACAGCTAAAAATGGAGAGAAAACAGCCAGAAAGGTATATAACATTGGTGGGCATATGGATGGATAAATAAGATTTGCCATCGTCCGATAAATAATATCATGATTAAGAGATAGAAATATGATTAGAAAGTAGGATGACAAGGTTAGAAAGAAGGTAGAAAGGTAGTTGGTGAGACAAACCAGAAATAGAGCTAAAACGGCTAAAAACAGCTAAAAATAGCTAGAAAATATCCTGAAAGATATATTGAACATTAATAGGCAAATGGATGGATAAATAAGATTGGTCATCAACCAATGAACTGAATCGTGATTAAGAGATAGAAATACGATTAGAAAGTAGTATGGCAAGGTTAGAAAGAAGGTAGAAAGGTAGTTAGTGAGATAAACCTGAAAATGAGCTAGCAACAGCTAAAAATGGTTAGAAAACAGCCAGAAAGGTATATAACACATTGGTGGGCATATGGATGGATAAATAAGGCTTGCCATCGTCCGATAAATAATATCATGATTAAGAGATAGAAATATGATTAGAAAGTAGGATAACAAGGTTAGAAAGAAGGTATAATGGTAGTTGGTGAGACAACCCAGAAATAGAGCTAAAAACGGCTAAAAACCGCTAAAAATGGCTAGTAAATAGCCTAAAAGGTAGATTGAGCATTAATAGGCAAATGGATGGATAAATAAGATTGGTCATCAACCAATGAACAGAATCGTGATTAAGAGATAGAAATATGATTAGAAAGTAGTATGGCAAGGTTAGAAAGAAGGTAGAAAGGTAGTTGGTGAGATAAACCTGAAAATGAGCTTAGCAACAGCTAAAAATGGTTAGAAAACAACCAGAAAGGTATATAACGCATTGGTGGGCATATGGATGGATAAATAAGACTTGCCGTCATCCGATAAATAATATCATGATTAAGAGATAGAATTATGATTAGAAGTGGGATAACAAGGTTAAAAAGAAGGTATAATGGTAGTTGGTGAGACAAACCAGAAATAGAGCTAAAAACGGCTAAAAACCGCTAAAAATGGCTAGAAAATAGCTAGAAGGGTAGATTGAACATTAATGGGCAAATGGGTGGTTTTTTTGCTGATATGATTTTGTCTATGCTTAATTTTGTTTTTAAATAAATGATATTGAATTGAATGAGTATTTTATTTATTTGTAATAAGTTAAAATTATTGGAACGACGTGAAATATAGAATACCCTTTAATTCGTATTTTGATCTGTTAAGCCCCGTTAAATGGGAGCCCGATAAATCGAAAACCTCTGTAATTCGTAAAAAATTCTGTTCCCTTGCCATTACGAATTATCGGAACTCGACCGTAACTTGAATTATAATTACCATCAATGTATGCCCTATTTATTCCTTTACGCAAAGACCCTACGATGGTATTTAGCAAATAAAATAACTTTACTGAGCCCAACTTAAGGTACTTTTTCAACTGAATTTGTTACTTCGCTTAGGTGCTGCCCGGGACGTTCCTTAAATTGGCATTAAAAAGTATTTAGCATGTTAACAAGCCAACAGTGTAGATGAAGGCGGGGGCATGCAGAGATAGCAAGCCCTGTGTAAAAATAATAACAACAAAAATTTATATGAGTCAGAAAGTTCATATGTAAATGTTGGTCACACACACACGTGTGTGAGTAAGGCACACATGCAACATAAATATAAACATCTATACGATATGTATATGTTATAGAAATTGGCTTTATAATCGGCTTATGTTTTGATATGGAAACAACAGGCAGACAAACAAGCTTAAATTGAGTCTCATATATGAAAAAGAAAATAATAACAAGTAGGCAGGCGTAGCTTGAAGTATGCCTAACAAAGAAATACCCTAGAATTTTCACTTGCTTAAAATCTAATTGGAATATATATTGCTGTATATAACTTGTTAGAATTTGTGTAGTGTTCAGCACTACTCTTTCCTTTCCCTATACTCTACAATATATTTCTCTCATTAGCATCTGCCCAAGCAACATTCCCATTTGTCTAGCTCACACATTTAAAGGACATGCAAAGATATATGTATATACAAATGGTAGCAGGCAAAAGCTAAATTATGTGTATAAATAACATATTTACATTTTACCATAATACTGATTGCAGATACCAAAAACTGCAAAATATTTTTCCATTTCCCAAAAATTTATCGATTTAATTTAACGAGAAAAAATTCTTTTTGCCAATATTAAAATTCATTTTTCTACAGCTTAGTATTTCATTCAAAATTCTTTAAATAATTGCTGGCAATTAATTTGGAAGATACTCGACAATTTGCTACCTAATTGGAGATTAGTTCTATGAATGTGCGTAGATATACATATATACATTGAGCTAAATTTGTATTGCTAAATTTGTATTGCTAAATTTGTATTGCTAAATTTATAAGACTTAACTGGAATATATGTGAATTGATTTAGGGCACACAAAGAAAATACTACTAAAAGTATTTATTAATTATAAACAAATATGAAGAATTGTATTTATTATTATTAATAGGAGAATCCGCTTATATTTTAAGATTTATTAATTATAAACATTGTATTAAAATAGGTAAATTTTTTAAATATTTTAAAAATACTTTTTTAAACCTTTAGAATATGCAAATTATGTTCAAAGATTTTTTTTTGTTTTCCTTTATTCACTTGATTAATAATTTAAACCACCAAATAACAAACATATTTTCTTCATTCATTCATTCAACTTGGCTTCATTTATGCTAAGTAAAGTCACAGCGATTTGTTGTTTTGACACAATGTAGAGCAACGCGTTTATTGTTGCAGCACGAAGATAAGACACAAAATTCCAAAGATGAAACGCTGGCCAGTAGAAACAACACTCGAGTACCATTTATAATGGTAGCGCGCGTTTCAAGCTGTCACACTGGAGAAGCTATCGTCGAGCTGCCATTGTGAAGGCATCTTCTCCTGCAACAGCAGCAGCAGCAGCAGCTGCAGCAGCAAATGCAGAAATTAATGCACATTGCGGCGAGCACAGTGGTTGAGAGTAGTGAGCGTGGAGGCGGGGGACGAGGTGCAAAGCGTTCCCTGCTGTCAGACACAAAGGACACTCACACAGCAGGGACAGACGCAGCCTCACAAAACAAACGATGTGGTTGCAAATTAGTAGTAAACCACCAACTACATCAAGCGTGAGTCCAGGACTTTGGATCAGCCACGCGGGTGGTTGGTGGGTTGTTACACTTAGGTGCAAAAAATATGCAGAGGCTACCCCAGAGCAACAGCAGCAGCAGCAGCAGCCCACAGCCAACGCTAGTGAAATAGTGAAATAAGTCAGTCAGCCAGTCAGGCAGAGCTGGCGGCACGGAGAACGAGTGCCTTGGGCGCTGGGAGGGGTGGCGACGTGGCACGACGGATATGGAGTTGCTGCACAGCGCTCCAGTCTGATGAAAGGACATCGTGTGCACACAGCTAACAAACAGAATTATTTCGTGCATCCTGAAAACGGATGCATGACAGAGGCGGCCAGAGAGATGCACAACAAAAGCAACAACAGCAACTGAGAATAGCAAGAAAGCTACACAGGTCGACAGTCAAAACAATACGAATATAATATACACTATGTTTAGAATTATAATTAATTTATATTATTATTAATAGTTGAAACTCTCAATTAGAATTACAATTAAATTTAATTATTATTAAAATTTAAATAAATAAATAAAAAAAATATAAATTATAATCAATTAATTATGTCTAAGTTTTTGAAGCTTTTGTTTAATTTTGAAAATATAAATTTAAAAAAAACTCTATAATTATTTATTAAGTAACCTAAGCAAAGAAGTTGTTAAAATATATTTAAATAAATTATAATCAAAAATCAAGCAATTATGAAAGTTTAAAAAGACTTTTATCTTAATGAATTCAGTCATAATGATCATTTGATCATAATGATCAAATACAGAGGAATTATAAAAGATTAAGACGTTTATTTTAATGAATGAAGTCTTTCATATGATCATTTGATCATAATGATAATGCAAAGCAATTTCAAGCATGCCCACAGCTCGATTCCAAAGCAGCTTACTCGCTCACATTAACTCTCTCTGTCCCTCTCTATCCCTAGTCCAAATTTGACTCTTCTAAGGCGCTGCTAAGCCCGCTGGCATGCAAAGTGTATCGTAAACTGCATTTGGCATCTCTGACTTCTTCCCCTCCAACGCTCTCCCTCTCCCACTCTCTCTCACTGTGCACATAACATGCACACATGATGCTTGCATGTATATGCTATCTCACTCTGGCGCTGGCCTGATAGTGTTGCCTTAGCACATAAACTATGATGTGGCTATTGTTGTTGCTATTGTTGTTGTTGGCAGTTGTTAGGAGCGCAGCGAACGTGTGACAAGGCCACAGGAATGCTGCCGGCAACAGCAACGGCAATGGCTAAAACTCAGCCAGCAGCAGAACAAACAGACAGAGAGAGAGAGAGAGAGAGAGAGAGGAGGGGAGCTAGAGATGGAGGCCAAGCAGGAAATACCGGATGTCACCGGATGTGGAACTGTGTGTGCGCCGTTGTCGTGTGACTTTGGTCATGGTTATGACTCAGGTGTAGCATGCCTCTTGACTATGCCGTGCTGTTGTCTCCTGGTGCTCTCTGGTGCGACCTATGTCGCCTTTGTGCAGTTGCGCTGTCAGTTAAATGTCAACAGGATATGTGACTATAATAATTTGTTGGCCACGGCCCGGCCAGCCTCGCACCTCACCAGCCAGACACCGTCAGCCCTAAGCAATGCCAGCAACTATATTTTATGGGGCAACGCTATCTACAAGAAAGTTTTTGAAAACTTTTCAGCTACCATAAAGACTGAAATGAATCATAATTATGCTGCTCATCTTTATTAGAAATGTCAATTATAATTAATATCATAATTACATATATTTTTCATTGTCATTATTTATCTGCATTCGTAGTTTGCTCAAGTATCATCATTGCATGCAGCATAAATTTCGATTACATTTCAAATTACATTGACAGCATTGCGCAATGCATTGTTGCTTTATGGGCTATCATCACACTATGTGCAATAATTAATTAATCATAGGAAATGAAATGCCGCAAAGTTTCTCACCTAGCGTATAATTTGAAAATTCCAATTTCCCGCGCCTCATTCGCCAATTTGCCAAATGGGCATAAACCCCAATCAGCCCAATAGGCTGCCTAGTCGACAGCAGAGCAGAGCAAAGTCCCCCGTTGTTGTTCTACCCTGTATCGGTAGGGAATGTGTAAAGTGGGTATATTGTTTGTATCTAAAATTTTGTAAATACGAAATGCTCACTTTTCTAACTGAATATTCTGAATATCAACATCAACACTCTATAAAAATAAACATCTACATTAGTATCTTCTTCTCGATCTCTTTATCACCCTCTCTCTCTCTCTCTCTCTCTCTCTCTCTCTCTCTCTCTCTCTCTCTCTCTCTCTCTCTCTCTCTCTCTCTCTTTATCTCACTCTCTCTCTCTTCTTCTGTGCTGATCGATGCTTTTACATTGATTGCATTCGTAATATTTGCCTCTCTTTGCTTCAATTTAATAGGTATTTCCCAGTCAGTCATTTTCAATTAGCGCATTCTAACTGATTTTCAAATGTATATTTATTACCGGAAATGTAAAACAACAACAATGATAGCGCCATGGGGCGGCATCAGCCTAGAGTTGGGGCAGACATGGCGCGCTGTGGCGAAATGACAACGTTGGCAACAGATGCTCCAAATGGTGTATAATGCGGTTAGCTGTCGCTAGATGGCGCCGCCACCACTGTCATTTAACAATTTCTATATATTCTTTTTGCTAGGGCACAGGAAATTATTTTAATTGATTTTGTGCGGCATTTGTTATTACAACGTTAATGAGATTTTGTTCGGACCGACAGAATTGTGCAACGGCATACAAAAGAGTCACAAGAATAACAGCTGCCAAATGCATTTGATGAAAATGAAGCAGTGACAAAAAATTCCATTTCAAATCATAACAGCGCAAGAGAAGTGCGAAAGTCAACCTTTTTTTTATAGTTTCTAAGTGCCAGAAAAACTGGATCAAGGTCAGAGAATTTATGCAAAAACGAAAGAGTAAAAAAAAAAAATTAATATACAATTTGCATTATTAAATACACTGCGCACACATTTTGAGTGCAACAAATGTGAAGAAATTAATTTTAGAGATATTTAGAAGAGAATAAGATATAACAGTAAGAGATATCTTTAATACATATTTTAAAAAATAAATAAATAAATAACTAAACAAAAAATAAAATTAAAAAAAAATAATATATAAAAAAATTAATAAATTAATTAAAAATAAAATAATACTTAATAACCTTTTACAAACATTATTGTAATATAATTGAATAATATAAATCTTTAGTAGATTTTAAGCATGTTTTCAAATTAATTATGGTACGATATATATTTATAAATTAAATAAATTAAATTATTAAAATTAAATTTAAAAAAAATTAAATAAAAATTCAATAATTCTGATATTTCTTTATTTATATATATTTACTTATTTTTTATTTATTTTTATTTATTTTCTATTTTTCTTTTTCTTTATTTTTTCTCCTTTGAATTAAATTTTTTTATATTTCAAAAATATTCTTTTACTTATAAATAAGTAAAATTTTAAAAAGTTAAAGTATACATATTTATTAAACATAGCAAATTCTTTTTCTATTATATATACTTTCAGTATCTTGTTGATTAGTCTCTTTTTAAGCAGCGTTAATTTTGGTCTGTTTTGTTTTGCTGCCAAATGAAAATCCAACGCAGAGCAAAACAGTTGGCCAAAAATTCTGACAGACACCAATGGAGACATAACTTGGCCTGAATTGAGGCAACGGAAATTGGTTCGCTGTGGTTCCCATTTCCCATTCAGCGCAGCCCCCGGCTACTCCCTACGTTCTTTCCATTCGCATCCTTGTTTTTGGTTATTTGTTCAAACAGATGTTGCAGATATTGCGAGAGTTGTGTATATTTGTTGTTGTTGCCGTTGTTGTTGTTGTTGTTCTTGTTACTGTTGCTGCTGCTGCTGTTGTTATTTGATTCGCTGTGGTCGCCATTGGTTCGGTTTAGTTTTTGCGGCCAGAACTTGGGCGCAACTCGAGGGGCGTGCCGCTAGAAACTTTTTGGCCAAAGGTGGGCGCAATTGCCCATTGTGAAAGGGGCGTATCAGACTGCTTACAGTGCTTATATTTTGTTTTTCGACTTTTTCTTTTTTTTTTTTTTTTATATGTAATTGTAAAATTCGACCTGAAACTTTGTTGTCTGGACAAATTTAATACAAAATTTTGCTAAATGTAAAAAAAAAGGGGCGAAAAATTAAATTATTTGCTAACGTTTTCAAAATTTACTTCGCGAGTTAATTGAGCAGCTAGAAATTTCGCACAAACTGTGGTTCGCAGAGCGATTTTTGAACTAGTTCTGGAACTAGTCAACGTAATACCCTAAGTTGCTTAATAAATAGACGTACATCATATATAAGGAAAATATACCAAAAATAAGTAAATAAAAAATTCTATATAGATATTTATTATTTAATAATATTAATTTTATTTTAATTTTTGAAAAATGTTATTTCATTTAAAAATTTTAATATAATATTTTTTATATATTACAACTTGCTTAACAATATTTTAAACTTTGTAATTTTATATAAATCATTTATATAAATAAAATGCTATCAAAATATACATTTAAAGCACATCAAAATTTAAATTTAAATTTAAAATTCTCTAAAATATTTACTCCGAAATTAAGCAAAAGCCATCGATGTGAACCACTGCCAAAAATTTTGCAGTGGCTTTTGTGATGTACAATCGAAATTATTCTAAAATGCTCGCTCCTAAATTTAAGCAAGAACCGCAGCCTATTTATAAACATTTAACAGTATGTACAGGCACACACACACACGCTCACCCACTCAAATAGGAATTCGGGTGAATATTCGCGGGCTGCATATCCGCTTGTGGTGCACCACAAACGCTGTGGCCAATCTCCTGTCCCTCGCCCCACGTAACACGTACCCCTTGCAGTCATGGCGCGATTGACAAGTGTCGGTCGATTGCCTTTTTCGCTTTGCCAGCCAAAAACAAGCAACAAAAAATACTCAAATTGATCAAATACTTCACTCCCGCACTGTCTCTCATGGAATGCTCTCTCTCCCTCTCACTCACTCACTCACTCACTCACTCACTCACTCACTCACTCACTCTCTTAGATAGTTATTAAAGCAAATAAACGCTTACCTCAACACTCTTTTGAGATACGTACATATATACATATGCATATTTGCCGCTCATTTCTCTTATTATCTGCTTGCTTACACACTTTACTCGCGTCACATTGCTTGAGATTCTCATCTTTCCAATTGCACACACATATAAACATATTTACACACACTTGTGTGCATGCATACGTACGTAAGTACGTTGTTATTATTAGCTTATTTAATGTTTTTTCCCACACTTTTTTGCATTATTCACACAGCGGACAACAAATAATTATAATACTCTCACAAACAACAAACTTCAAAATACATCAAATAATTAAAGTACGACACACAGTATATTAGCATCTTCATTTTTTCACCGCGCAAAACACACTAACTCATACAACGATCACAATGAAATAAAAAGGAGAAAGAAAGAAAGGACGAAATGCCGCCATTGTGGAGTCTCACTCTCTCATCAGTTTGTGATGTAACAAAATAATTTTGAGCAGTGAACAACAATTCTAAGCACGCCACAAGTATGCAAATCTTGCGCCTGCAAATTAACTAACTTTTGTTTATAATTTAGCTTGACTTTTGCAAGAATTTTTTATATACATTTTATACAACGTTCGCGTAGCATTCTGCACACTACAAAGATTTGTTCCCATTACTTGCACTGCGTGCGCTCTCAAAAGAAATGAAAACTATCGAATGGATCAATATCGATAAAAGCATAAAGGAGTACATGAAAAGCATACTAAACACAGCTCCTACAAAACTATTTTTTTTTTTTTTTTATATATATTTGTGACGTCAGAATAGAGAAAATTACAATTAACTACTGTAGATTGCTTCATCAGATATTAACACATCTTAGAAGAGCTGAAACAGTTGCCGTTTTTTAGGCATCTTTATTTTTAATTGCTTACGACACGTTGGTTGTGTGCAAATTGACGCGTGTCAAATGACAGAGTAAAGGTTAACCTAGAGATACGCACCGTTGCCGCTCGCAGTGCGTTGCCTTTGATGGGCGGCTAATTAGCGTCAAGCCGTTGGAAATTGTTGGCTAATTGGTACACTCAAATTTGATTTTCACTCAAGCCTGGTCCAATTATCACAATTATATTATCAATATACAAGCTAGCTTATTGGCAAAATAAGTAAAAGGAGTTTCGCTAACAGTAAGGTAACAGATTTGCACGAATGCAATTAACCGATATATTTACGTATGTATGTATGAGAATCGTATATATTAAAGCACGTATGAGTGCAACGTATAAGCACTCTTAGTTAATAAATCTTTAATATATTCAAAATGTATCTTATACATACAAAAAGAAATAAGCCATTCAATTGCAAATAAAAGAGAAAAAATACAATTGCACTATGAAAATTCAATTACTTAATTCTTTGAGCACCTTTTTCCACACATACCAACATACACACGAGCGCCATCTGCCAGCCACAAAACAAACATGCACACACCCACACAGCTGTTGAGAGATAAGAGAAGAATATGGACGTGCATAGCGGCGCCACCTGTCAGCTCTTCTAAACACCAGGCATTTGGCAACAAATTCGCGCACATACACAACCACACACCCACCCACTACCAACGCTACTCACTTGTACATACATAGAAATGTTCGCAATGTGTGTACGAGTGCCTGGCACACACTAAAACACAGTTGGCGCACTGGAAAAAGAAAACAGAATAGAAGAGCGCAAAAACTGGAGTCTAAAAAGCAAATAGAAGATCCCATCTACTGACTGCCTGCACTCCGCACACATTTGCGGCTCTCTTTGCATGAGCGCGCAACCTTTCTTGTAAGTTCCTAAAAATGTGCTGCCTTTCATGCTCGTTTTGCTCTTAGCTGCAATCTTTTCATACCCTGTAAATAAACTGTAAAGTGAAGTATGAGCTGAAGTGCGAGTAGAAAACATTTAAAATGTTTATTCTTAATTATTAATTTTTATGCAAACCAATTCGATCGATAATTTTAGAGCTATTGATTGCTTATTTCACAATGTCATTACTGTGGAGTATGCTCGCAGTTTTATTTGATCTCCCTGCTCTCGTTCTCTTTTGTGCACTTTTTTTTTTGTTCACGCCGCTGACGCAAGACAAATGCGAGAGTGAGAGCGCCAAAGAAACAGAAGACAGGCAAATAATAATAGAAAAAAAGAGTGGCGAACGCAGCGCTTGAACGAAACAGAGATAGCTGACGCGCTTTTTAGCTTTTTGTTAAATATATTTTTATTTAGACTTGTGCTGTCTGCATGAGTGTGCACATGGGATATTGTGTGAGTGTCAATGTGGGCTTGTGTGCGTGTGTGTGAGAGTGTTAGGTGCTTCTATTTGCTGGACTTACTGCTGATTGGCAATGTGTTAGCCGAATGAAACGAAAAAAATCCAAAAAAATACAAAAAAAAAAAAAAGGGCAGACGTCTTCGGCAATCGTTGAAATTGAAAAACTTAGCAAAGCAGCGTCCAGACCAAATAACTTAGCTAATTGTATTGGCTAGCCCATTTTCGGGCTTTTCTTTTACGCTTCAGCTAACGAGTAAAAGCTGCTCAATGTATTTTCCATAGACAAAATGCATTAGAGAGTTTTAATTAAAGTAAAGTATTTTTTAAAAAAATTAAAAATTAAATAATATATTACTTTAAAAAATATAAATATTATATAAAATTTTAAAATATTTGTTTTTCAATGAATAAACAAAATATATAAACAATATTAAATATTTATAAGTATTTATGCCTAAATTAAATTTTTCATATTTATTTTTTATACGCCCCAAATAGTATGCTATGAATAGAAGCTAAATAAACTTGTTTCACATAAAAACAAATCAGAATTATGCCCTAAAAAAAATTTATATATAATTTGATGCACCGAAAATGAAACAATATGCTTTATCTTATTCTAGACAACAACAAAATATTTTAATAAATATGAAGAGAAAAGAATGGAAAACAGACTAAGCGAAAATTTCCTTGCCTTTTGTTTCTTACTTTCACAACAGAACAAAACAAAAAACCAAACTTAATTATGTTGTATTTATTACGCGAAATAAACCTCCTGTTGCCTTTCATGATAATTACGCAGCCAAACACAATAAAAAACAACAACAGCAACAAGATATAACCGCAACTACTTAGCAACATTATACACTTCCGTGCAGCTTCCCAAAAAAAGGAGACACAACAAAAAAAATAAATAGCGCTGGCCAAAACGTAATTATTGTTGCGGTAAATGCCACGCCCCACGCAGTCCTAGTACCTGCCGCCGCCCTGGTATCTCTCTCTCTCTCCCTCTCTGCTCTAGCCACGGCTGCTATCCCTCTTCCAGCCACTCGAAACCACAAGCCGTGCTTTTTAATTTCTTTATGAAAATGCGAAGCGAGCGAGAGCGAGAGAGGTAGCGAGTGAGAGAGTGCGTGGGCGCGAGTGAGTGCGACATATATATGACAGCGTGCCGCGAAAATTAATCCATTTGCTGTGACAATGACTTTTATGCGGTTTTGCAGCAACACGGCCGCAATTCGGAATCCCGGACTCGGCCGCTCGACGTTCGACGCCCCAGCCAGGAAGCCGGACAGTCGCAAAAAGTCAAGCCGCAAGCCAAATGCGGGCGCATAGAGGCCACCAAATAAAACAAGAAAAAATGTTGAAGAAAACGACAGAAAAAAAAAAAAAACAAAAACATAAAAGTTGGGTTCACTTAACAATGCCGCGACATGTAAATATTTGGCGACATTTATAAAAAAAAGAAAAATATAAAAAAAAAAAGTCCAGCTGCCCATCACGAGCTGGCGCCCGTGTCCCTGGCCGTGTTCGACTCCGGGTCCAGGTCCGGCGTGTCCTTATCAAAGCAATTATCTCTAAGATGGCGTCGTCCGCTGCAAAGTATTTTGGCTTTCCGCAGTCTTTGTTTTGCCAGTCGGAAAACGTAACGGAGACAAAGTACACAACATTTCTCTTGATTTTCATTCTCTTGCCCAAATTCCAAATTGTCAATGTGATGGTCAATTTGTGGCCAGCAGCCAGCAGCCAGCAGCCAGCCACAAGGAGTGTAAAAATGTCGATGGAGTTGGAGCATGAAGTTTTCGCTGGAGCTGGTGAAAATGCTTGTGGTCCGAATAAAACGCAGCTGATTAGAAGCGAAAACTGTGGACCTAAATGAGTGGAAAAGATAAATTCAAGTTTGACTCGATAACTGAGCAAGAGATAATGTCTGCAACTGTGATTTGTAAAGGGGAGTTGCTTTAAAGCAGAGTTGGGAATGAAAGAATTTCAATATAATTTCAGTACAATTAATTGTGAACAGATATGAGCGAGAAAGTTGTGTCTCTCATAGGGATTTCGTCAAGCTTTGCTTCTCAATATGATACATTATTATAAATATATTTGTGTTAAATGTATATTTATGTTAAATAAGCAGGAAGTCTCTTAGGCGAAAAGTTGGCTGTCCGTCCGTTGACTTGTGAATACTTTTGCTATATTCTAGTTGCTCATTAAAATTTAATAATTCATTTTATTTTCTTTCAATTTAATATAAATGATTTAAAATTTATAAATTTTATAAATTTTATTATAAATGCTAAAAATTTAAATTTTCAAATTTCAATATAAATTCATCAAATTGAAATTCATTTCAAAAATATTTTTTTATAAATTTAAATTTACATTTTGCTATATCTTTATATGTGGATACAAAATATTTTTATAATTTTTATAAGTATAAGAAATTTTAATCTCATTTTAATTTATATATGTATTTTTTATAAATTTTTATTTATTTTAAATTATTATATTTGTTATACTTTTTTATATTCTTTTTTTTTTTTTTTAATTACATATTAAATTCATCATATTGAAATTCAGTTTTATACCTTTATTTTTATACATTTAAAAATATATTTATTTTTTATATTTTTAAATATTTTTTCTTGTTTTTTTTTTTATAATTTCCATTTCAATTAGATCAAATTAAAATTTATATTAAATTTATATCTTTTATAAATTTCAATTTAATTAAAATTAATATATTTATTAAATATTTTTCTTATAAATTCCATTAAAAATTCCTCAAACTTAAATTAATTTAAAATTTATATTTTTTATGAATTTTAATTTAATTTAAATATAATATAGTTTTATATTTGTGTATATGTTTTAAAATATTTCCATAATAAATTCATAAAATTCAAATTTTAATTTAATTTAAATATACATATATATAGTTTAATATTTTTATATATATTTCTTAATATTTTCCATAAAAAATTCATCAAATTCAAATTCATTGTAAATTTATAAATTTGTATATATTCCATTATAAATTCTTCACATTTCATTAGCACACTTATAAATATCGATTTAATATATCATACAAATTACACATATTTCTATATACACACATCTTAAAACAGACATCTTCAGAGATCTGAAATTTAGCCAAAGATATTTTGCTTAATGCTTGCCCAGAAGCCTTTTCCACGCTTCGGCAACAGTTCGTGTTCGATTTGCTTATTATACTGCTCCCGGAGCAGCGGATCGGAGGGTCCCCAATTCTTTTTGGGTCGGAACGCGCCGCAGATCTTCTCGCCCAGCGTGCTGCCAGGCTCACGAATGATGGCCACGAGCATCCAAAGCGGCAGCTGCATAACGCCAAAGGCCGTGATGGTCCAGCCAATGGCTGAGGCGGGACAGAAAAGGGAAAAGATTTGATAATGAGCTAGATATTAAATTGAAGTAGTTCTCTATGAACCTACCATAAGCCCAGGTTGGAAATGGTTGATTATTATAGATGAGCGGCTCATAGGTAGCATAGAAATAGATCAGAATAATGGTCATGATGAGCGGCGTGAAAATGCCCCAGCACAGGCGCCAATAGAGACCGACTTTTTTGCCCAGCATAAATTCAATATCCTTGCACAAACGATCCGTGCCATAGATCCAGCCAATTGTATAAAGCTCCGCAATGCCCAGGACCAAGGCGATCATTGAGGCGCCAAAGAAGTCCACCAAAGTGAGCATATACTGACCGCCCTATAAAAATTAATATAAATAAAATAAAATAAATTAATATATATAGCACATATGAGAAACTCTTATTCAATCTCTTACCGGTGTTATATAGATCAGTCCTATGGCAAAGCTAACGACGGCTATGAGCAGCGAGCATTGCCATTGCTTAAAGTTGGGAAAACGATCGCGTATCGCAGTCACCGTACAGGATGTCATCGCTATATTCGATCCGATGCCCAACACGAAGAGCATGAGGAAGAACAGTACGGAGAAGATCTGTGGCAGCTGCTTGAACTTGGCTATAGCATCCGGATAGGATATGAAAGCTAAGCCAGCGCCACCTTTCACGACCTTGCCAATATCCTCAGTGCCAATTTCATGCGCCAAATGGCCCAGAATGCCAAAGATCGTGAAACCCGCCAAGAGCGAGGTGGCCGTATCCAAGGCAGTCACAATGGTCGCATCCCGATGCACATTGTGTCCGAATTTGTTGAACGACGAATACATAATGATGTTGCCAAAGCAAACGGACAACGAGTAGAAGCATTGTGTGACCGCCGCATACCACACTTTCGGATCCAAAATCTTGCCCCAATTGGGCTTGATGAAATAGTAGATGCCGTCCAGTGAGCCGGGCAGCGTGACGGCGCGTATCAAGAGCACGCCCATGATGACATACGGAAAGAGGGCCAAGAAATATGACGCTTTACCGGAACTCTTCACGCCACGTCTAATGATCAGAAAGACACACAGCCAAGAGACAAACAAGCCAATGACCAGTTCCCAGTTGGGCAGACCAATGCCATCCGCTATCTGGTCCTTTTCGCGCAGCACCTCCTTGCTAAAGTGTAATTCAATGGAAAGCACATTAAATTCCGTAAAATGGCAAGAAAAGAAAATAATTATAAAATCATTATGTCATGCACGGCCAACACGGCCCACGTTAGAGTTATGCCCATTATCTACTAAGCCCAAAGCACTTACACATAGTACAGCTCCGAGCTGGATATAATGCGATCTGTATTATTTAGTATCCCATTTTGTTCATCGTTTGGGTCGCTGGGCGCTGAATTGATACAGCTCTCGCCCCATTCGTCACGGCACGTTGCCCATGGCAACGGACTGTGGAACGAATCGACGAAATATCGACAAAATATGGCAACCAGTGAGGCGTAGTAAGTGCTTAACATGAACACCTGGAATGCCTGGCCAACGCCAACACCTTTGATGATGATATATATTTTATTTGAAAAAGAGTTAATCACGATTAAAGATGATATGCCAAAGGTTTAAGGTTAGCTATATGATATAAATATTATTATGATATGATATAATGGTTATGATATATGTTGGTTTTAGTTGGGTGTTACAAATTTATAAATCATTCGCTTTTAGTTGAAGAAAGAAGTTACTAAGTTCTTTTATTGATAAGTTAAAGACAATTTGTAATATAGAAATTAGTTGAAAGAGCTCATTATATTATTTTGGATAGTATATTTAATAGACAAAAACGATAGCTAGAATAAAAGAAACAATGAGTTTATAAAATATTTGAAGATTATTAACTATTCAAAATTAGTTGTATATTTTCTGCACTCATAAGATAAGCAAAAACATTGGAGAAAGAAATTAAAAAGGAATTTGGATTCCTTTCTTTGGAAAGCTTAACAAAAAGAGCTCTTGATAATAGCTCGCAACTAATAGATTCCATGAGCCCTGTTCTGAGCAGTGATTCTATTCCAATCATTCATATTTATATGCGCTCTGCTTGCTGCTCAGTTAATTATTAAATAACTTTTATTCCAGATGGAATTTCTTACAGAGAATTTTAAAGCGTAAATATGAAATGGGCATATTCGTAAAGAGACAGCTCTTAAGTAATTGAAATGTGTTTTTCTTTTTTCCGAATTCGGAAGAAAAATGCAGGAAATATACTAAATATGTATATTTCTTACAGTAATGCGTACAGTAAATATATATATTAACAGAAATAGTTATTGGTTTTATGAGATGAATTTTATGGAATACACATTTATAAGTTTTAGAGTCTGGATTTTATAATGTTTAAATATATATACCCTGATTTCCCATACATATTGGGTATAAAAACTTAAGAGAGATTGTCTAAGGTTATTTTGCAAAAGTACAAATATATTCTATATATTTTACTATATCTACAATCGAATATCTAATAACTAATAACTAATATGCAATATCTAATGTCTAACATTTAATATCTAACATCAAATATCAAATATCAAATATCTAATAACTAATATCCAAATATCAATCTTAATTTGATTTGCTTTCGAGTTGTTTATTCACTGCTGTATAGCTATGATAGTTAGACGGGGGCTAAGGTCTCTTGTCTCAGGCATTAGACAGCCAATTGAACTGGCCTTGCAACATGTCGCCTATCATTTGGCTGTTGCAATCGCCTAGGGGCTATTGCAGCATCCTAACCTCCAATACCGTTAATTGCTGTCAATTTAGGCGCCACAGAGGGGTACTGCTATGGGGGGGGAACCTATGCTAGGGACTCATTCAATTAACGTCAATAAAGCGAGCATTGAACGACCATAAACTTGAATCTGGCATTGAATGCCAGAGTGTTTGCCCTCCATTGCGATAAGATTACCCGAAAATGCTGATAAAAACCAACCGACCCACAGCAGCAACAACAACAAGCCATAACAACTAATACTACAAAAACACCGCAAAAGGTATAAAATCCACTTACAGAAAATATAGCTCGGCGGATGCAACGCGCTGCTGTTGCGGCCCAATCATATTTAAGCTGGAATTGTAGCTGGCGCTAAGACTGGAAATGGCGCTTGCACTGGAACTGATGTTGCCACGACTGGAGGCCACACAGTGCGCACCCCAATCGGATCGGCATTCGGACCAGGGCAACGGATTACGAAACGAATCGTAAAAATAGTTCAACGTTATGCCCATTATGCCAACGTAGTAGGTGGTAACCAGCGATATGGATATCACCTGTCCAATGCCAACGCCTAGAGGTTCGATTATGATTTGATACGATGATTGCAGATATTTAATGTATATGATATATATGGTTTGTGAATGAACTTTATAGAATAGCTGTGCATTTTTGAAGAGTTTTCAATTGGCGACAAATATTGTTAAAGATTTATGAAAGTAACAGAAAATTAAAATATATTTGGTAAATCTCTTTTATGTCAGGATCGTAATGAGAAAACGGGTTTTATTTTCTTTAATGTTGACTTTTGACTATTAAAAAGAATATCGATTAAAGAAAATTCCAAAAGAGTCAAAAAAAAAAATACCAAATAGGTCCAAGCCATATAGATATTAATATAGAAACTCTCGATAGTCTATTTTATTTTTCAATATTTTCAGAGTATATATTTATTTTGAATTTTAATATTTTTACTTATTTTATTTTAATTTTGAAAATATTTTCACTTTTACAATATATAGTTCTTAATATTTCATTTTAATAGACTTTAAAATACTCTTCAAATTAAATTCACAGCTATTGCTAATATATATTATTATAATTCAGATATTTTTTATATGCACTTGCCGCTTGTGGATATAGAGATGTTTCTATGTAAATACAGATATATAGCTATATATCTTATATTATTCGGAAAGTATAAAATAAAAGGTATATAATTTGGTTATTTTTTTAAATAATTTTTTAATAATTTAGCTATTTTTTTAATAATTTGTAATACAATTTTTCTTTAGCATTTTTAGCAGCAAAATAATCTGGCAATGGAGTTTTTTTCTTATTTTAATAAATTTACTATAAACATAAATAAAATAAATTTACTATAAACAAACCAATAGTTTTTTTTTTTTTTTTTAATAAATTATTTTATAACAAAAAATTGAATTTCACTCAATTAAAAAAAAAATTGTTTGCCAAACAAAACATTTCAGTTAAATTCATAAAAAAATAAATGAATTGTTAGGCTTAACTTTTCATTTAATTGATTTAGTTTTGTTATAAATATTTAATTTTATTGATTTAAATTGAACAATTTAGGCCTGATCTACGCACATAAATCATTCAAAGTCAAAGAAATATTCAACATCTCTTTTAAAGTCAATTAATCAAATTAAATAGATTCCGAAAAAATTCCATACCAAAAAACAGTCTATAGTCGATCTCTGTCCAGCTCAGCAAGTGCATAGAAAATTCAACTTGTGGCATTTGACAAGTATTTGCCATAATTTCGGCATAGATTTTCGCTTACCTTTCATGGCCGGGCACAAATCGAATACCTTTACGGAGCCGCGACTCGAAAACTGTCCAATTACCATTTCTAGATAGTAAATCGGTTTGCCAATTAGGAATAGGACAATGAGATAGGGTATTAGAAATGCGCCGCCTCCATTATCCAGTGCCGTGAACGGGAAACGCCACACATTACCCAAGCCCACAGACATTGCAATGCACGACATCAGAAACTCTACGCCTTTGCCCCACGTATCGCGTTCACCCTGTCTGCCGCCCGTCGATTTGTCAGCTTCCTGTTCGGCCTCTGTGCGCGTCTCTGCTGGCAGTGACTATAAGTGTATGTGTGTGGGTGTGTGTGTGGGTGTATTGGTGTGCGATTAGTTTATAGGTCATTCGAAATTTTTGGCCATAGATTTTGGTACACTTACGGACATGGCCAATGTGCTGGTGGTGCTATTGCCATCGTCGCCCACAAAAGCTGGATTTCGTTGCGACGTTTTCATTGTGGAATCTGCGTATGGTAGAGAGTTGATAGAGAACGTGAGAATTTCTGCTGTTCCATGAGCTATGGTTGTGCAATTAACACTGACTGCTGGATTTTGCTAGTGAGACAAGCCATAAAACTGACAATCAGATAAAGTAAGAGACTTTTAGATAAAAACTTAGTTTGCTGCGGCGCATGGTTTGAGCGACGTAAAGATACGCATTGAAAAGAGATAAATTATAATACGTATGCGATGAGGAATGAAAGTAGAATAAAATTAAGCAATTTTTTAATTAAAGCACAGTCTGTATAAGAAAAAATAAAGCTTAAATTTATTATGTGGTGTTCTTCTAAATGTAATGTAGTCATTAAAAATGAAAAAAAAAAAATTTTTTTAAAGTAACTTAAGCGAGATATATTTCTGAGATATGGAGTATATATACATATATGTATAGCCAATGAAAATAGCTAGCTTTAAGATGTGAGCTGTACGTAGTTTGATTCTAAGTCAAGATGCTCCTTAAGTAACTAAGAATTTATTTTAAAATATGTACAATTTTTTACTTTTATAATACTGAAAAAAAAAATAAATAAATAAATAACATTTATCTACTATAGTTTTACACAAATTAAAATTTGATTTTCTACAATTAAATTCAAATATATTATATGTATATAAATCTTACTACATATTTCAGACTCTATATTATTTGAATAGTTAAAATATTTACTGAAATTCAACTACTGAAAATCTTTTCTAATATTTTTCTATCTTTTTCTCTCTCTCTCTCTCTCTCTCTCTATCTCTCTCTCTCTTTCTCTCTGTTTCTCTGTCTCTCTCTCTCTCTTTCTCTCTCTCACTCTCTCTCTCTCTCTCTCTATTCACTTAAAATATAATCCATAGCAAATCTAATAAAATTCTCAATATATTTTCCTCAAGCAAATCCTTAGTAGTCTTAACTGATTCCAAGCTATCAAACCTAATTCTATACAAGCCACGAGGTATTCAAAATGATGTCAATGCCACGAGCCAGAATAGATTGCGATTATTTTAAGATAAAGATCCGAGACAATTTTGTATTTGCAAGTCAGCCAAAAAACTGCAACAGGTAATGATAACTAAAGCATAAAAACTGTTGCTAGTGCGAATTATAATATATATATAAACAAAAGAGATAAAGAACGCACTAAAGATCCATAAAATATATATACAAAACATATATAAAATATACAATATAGACATATACAATGTATTTGGCTTTATTGATCCAATTCGTATTAAAGCAAGCCCGACATTTATAGTTAATTTACTTTGGGTAACAACAATTATTTAATGGACGATTATAGAATGCACTCGACTAATATACAGATAAGATAGATGCCTGGAAATGTCAAATAAACATAGAAAAAAAAAAAAAAACTAATAAATCTAAGTAAACACAAATTAGTGCACCTATTAAAATGCAATCACTGCTGATATCTTTTAAAGATGTTATAATACTTGAATTTACTATGTTGTACGACACGCAAACAAACGCTTACCCCGTCACCTCTATATGGATAGATAACGATCCCCACAAGTTAGAAAGGCTTTTGTGTTTATTTAGCCTCCACCTATACCAATAAAAATTTGTCAATGGGGTATATTGTTTTTGGTAAACAGATAGAATAAGTGAAAGGTTAAATTACTTGTATATTACACTAAATAATTATTTAATAGTCGAGTCGGTATAGCCATGGCTGTATCGAGTTAGTTCAATTGCATGCCCAAATACAATGAGAATCTATGGAAATTATAGAATAAATTTTATATTAGTTGTAAATTAAACAAATTGAATTTAGCGATAGCTTCTCAAATTTTCATGAAATCTATTCAAATCAATGCCGATTATTATCGATAAACAAACATTTTGCATTTTTGTTGTTCTTTAACTTATCGAATTCGATCTTTAGAATTTTCTTAATATAAACCATATTCAATTTCTAAGTATATCTACCATAATCCCATTAGTCACCACCAAAATCGAAGAAAAGATATTGCACATCCTTGGCTTAGTCGAGCACTCCCGTTCAAGTGCACCCCTAACGGTATTTTTGCACTGTTCTTGATTTATGCTCATAAAAAAGAAACTTTTTCACAATTTGTTTAAACAATTTACACATCGTTTCATTTATGGCATTTATAAACCAAAATACAAAAGGCTATTAATTTAATTTTCAACAGGGTTAACAGCTTTTTGACGTGCGCCAAACGTAATGGTACATTGACGAATCAAATGAGTTTAATTAAGATATAAATGATGCATGCAGAATGTATGGAGAGAGTGGCTACGGGAACTACTTTAAAATATATATATAATTAATCATATATAAATGTGCAAAGTATTGAGATTAGCTTAAGATATATATATATTCTTAAACTCAATAAGCGTTTAGTTAAGTTACTTTTACATTTGAGTATAATTATATAATGTTGAGCATAATTAGTCAAGTCATTGTTCATAGTTCATTATGTTTTTATGATGCCATGAGCTAGCATAATTCAAGATATTGAACATTGATAACAAACATATATGTACATCTATAATTTTGGTAGCTAACTTACAACGTGTTGTCATGATCATAAAATGGTTGTAGTTTTTTTTTTTTTTTTTTTTTTTTTTTTTTTTTTTTTATAGAAGCGTGCTTTGAAGATATGAGCTATATGTACACTTTTATGGAACATAATTGTAAGAGTTTTGTTATCTATTTCAAGGAAAATAAGTTTACTATGTGATAGTGATATTAGTGCTATATATAGTATGAAGTTTCCCTGAACTAGAAGTGAAAAGCTCTACTATATATTGTAGCTAAAGTAGCTCTCTTTTTTGTATTAAAAAAATAGTTAATAGTATCTCCTATTAATATGTTAAAATTTATAAATATTAGTTTTTTTAATTCAAATAAATATTGTGATATATATTTTTTGTAATTTTTACTTTATTTATATATTTTTTATTTTCAATTTATTTATTTATTTATTTGTTAATAAATTTATTTATTTATTTATTATAATTTTTATTTTATTTATTTATTTTCTATTTTTTTATTTTTTTTATTTATTTATTGTAATTTTTATTTTGTTAATTTATTTTAATTTTCAATTTATTTATTTATTTACTTATTTATTTATTATTTCTTTTTAATTTTTTTATTTTAAATTTATTTATTTATTATTATTTATTTATTTATTTTTTATTTTTTATTTTTATTTTTTTGCTTTTTAAATCAAAGTTTTTTTTTGTGACTTATTCAATTTCTACAACAAAATTTTGTTCTAATTTAAAATAAATAAATAAAATGAAATCATTTGGTTTTTATGGCGTTCTTTTTACGTTTTACATATTTTATTATATATTTTAAATACTTTTTCAGTTTTTTATTTATTTATTTATTTTTTTTCATACACTCAATTCAAGCAAATACTTTTTCAGTTTTTTATTTATTTATTTATTTTTTTTTTCATACACTCAATTCAAGCACAATTTAACACAAATTTAATTTAAAATGTATAGCTTTGTGTGCATGACAAATGTTTTAGTTCAACTGCGAACATTCTTCAACTTCTCTTACCAATTTGAATGTCAAATTAAAAAAAGAAACAAATAAAAAAATGCAAATATAATTTCCGAGAAAGAGAAAAATTCCCACAATTTGCTCTTCAATTATAAATAGATCTGACATTATCTTTTCTTCTTCTTTTTTTGGGTCAATGTTCGCCCTAAAATTGCAAAATAATTTGTATAATCATACATTAATATATATAATTTGTTTAATAAGCCACAGCTAGCGCAGCAAATTCAAGCGTCTGTCTGGAGCAGTGAATTAACAAATTTCTACAGCTGAAAAAAAAAAAAATACAAATAAACAAAAGCCAAAAACTGAAATAAATGTACCGAAAATAAGCCGCATGTTGTGTTACAGCAACGAGAAAACAGGTTTTTAATGCTGCTTAAAAAAATTATATTTCTTTTGTTTATTTTTATTTGTATTTATTTTTAAGAACAAAAACCAACATCTGGGGATGAGTCAACCTCTGAGCTGTCTAGAAATTATGTTAAAATAATGACTGAAGTACTATGCTTGAGGAGATTCTAGAAAAAATCTGACATCAGTGCTTGGCATACGAAAGCAGTTGAGAGCGGTTTCAACTAGTTATTGAGCTGAAGACTTGAAAGTTGTTTTCGGCTGGAAAACGGATGCAGTGCCAGCAAAACTATAAGTATTTGGAGTTCTTGAAGTATTGATTGGACACTTTAATATTTTTGCATATTTAATTTAAAAATTTCATCAATTTTTTTTATGATTATTCCAAGTATTCTACAGATTCATTCATTCAAATATTTCTATCATCTTTTTAAAATATTATTAATCACTATTTTTTTTAAATTCCGCTTCATATTTGTCAAATCCATTATTGAAGGTCTTCCCCTTTGCCAACCGCCCCATAAACCAGTTCAACTGACGCTTGTTCGTCTTTAAAAGCGCCCGATCTCAGATCCATTGCATTAGCATGCAAAAACGTGTTTCATGGCGTGCTTGTTACGCGCCGCGCCAAAACATAATAATAAAAAAAAAAAGACCCCATAGACTACAAAACGAATACAAATAAAAATATTAATGAGCATAGTGTATACATTGCGTATACGTCACAAATCAAATAGATAAAGCGACAAAACGACAAACAAAAGCAAACAAATGCACAATTTAGCTAAAGTTAAAAAATATATAAGTTGACAAGCGACAATCAAATACTCTTACTAAATAAAAAATATAACTAGTAACTTGAGTTTTATTAAAAAAAAAAAAAATTATAAATGCAAAAAATGCAGTGTAAAGGTAAAGAAAATGCATTATATATATAAATAAATAAATAAAATAAAAATAGATTTCAATAAAATTTTATATCAATTTATCTTAAAAATAATAATATAAAATAAATATTTTAAACAAAATAAATAAAAAAAATAAAAATATATTTTTAAAAAATTTGATATTAATTTTTTTAATAATAATAACAAATAAAATAAAAATAATAAAAATAAATATTAGAAAAAATAAAAATAAAAAAATAATTAATAAATGATAAATAAATAAAATAAAAACTAAACAATTATATATTCTAAATAAATACATATTATTCAAAATTAATAATAATTGTAGAAATCGTATTAATTGTTAAAGTAAAATGAATAGTATTAATAATAAAAGTAATAATAGAGTTCTTATATTTGTAGAAATGTAAAAAAATAACATAATAGAAATAGATAAAAAAAATTAAATGTAAAACTAAAAGTAATAATTGTGAAATATTAATAAGTAATACAACTATATTAATTCAAATACCAATAGTTAAAGAAAGAATGTAAGGCAGCCGCCTTCGTAACATCAACTTTTAAAACTACTCGTCAAAAACCTAACCAATATGTACATGTAGTTGCATCGCTGTCACTCAAGATTAACCTTAACTTGAGCAATTTCAGCTCGTCTTTTAGGCTGCAATAGCCACGCCTGTCAAGCGCTGTCTGTCCCTGAGCTTCAAATGGCTAACCGCAGCAGCGTGTAAACTAGTCACGCGCATGCGCAGCTGTGCGACTCTGCAATGAGCCATTGAGAACTTGCTGGGCCTTACCTGTGCTGTAACAGTTAAATATGTAACTGATATTGTTATTGCTGTTGTTGTTGTTGCTGCAGTTGTTGTAGTTGCATTTGTTGTTGCTGCAGTTGTTGCTGCTTGTTGCTTGTTGCTGCCAAAAGCTTTCTTTTATAGTTGTCTGCGTTTTCTTCCTCTTCTGCTTCTGCAATTAAGCTTATGCTTATTGACAGTCGCTGTTGTTGTTGTTGTAACGAGTTGTAACTGCTTTGAGCCGGTCAAAACAACAACAAAAATAAAACAAAAACCACTTTGTTTTACTTGAATTCAACTTTTAGCATTTGGCCCGCCGCTTTCAAGGCTTTAACTTAACGCTCTTAACTGTTGCTTATATAAAGTTTATACATATATATTTTTTATCTTTTTTTTTTTTTTTTTTTTTGGCTAATTGCTTTAATTGTTATTTATTTATTGCACAAGCCTTTGCCACTTTGCGACTCACTGTTCTTGCCGCTTCTTCTTTGGGACACTTCCTATGTAGGCAAACGCAAACGCGTACGAACGAAACTGAAATTAGATCGAGAAACCCGTTAGTCTTAAAATTATGCCGTTAAGTGAGACGACGATCACTTGGGCAAAGCGCCAGCAGCCAACTGAATCAGCCAAGGCGCAGCTCGGAGGGTTTTATGGCGAACTTGACTTCAGCGGCGCACAGTGGGATATGCTGGTGGAAAAAGGTAGCAAAAATACAAATGAGAGAATAGGTTCTAAGTGAAAATATAAAATTAAAATAAATAAATAAAAATAAATAACTAAAATACAAAAAAAAAAAAAAAAAAAAAAAAAAAAATTTGAGTAAATGTTTTTTTTAATAAATAATAAAAAAATATAAAAATTTGAGTAAATGTTTTTTTTTTTTTTCAATTAATTTATTTTTGAATGGAGAATTAATGAAATAAATTATAAATAATATATAAAAGTCTGAATAAATGTATGCTTATATATCAATTCATAAAATATTTAATATTAATGAAAATATATTTATTATATAATATACATATATTATTTATATATTTCAGATTAATATTTGAAGCTACAATTACCTATAGTATCAGCAAGAAATATATGTATAACAAAAATTAAAAAAAAAAAGAAAATAAAAATAAGAATAAGAAGAATACTTACTCAAAGTATCTGCGAGAAATATATAAAAATAATAAAAAAATAAATAAATAATAATAAGAATAAGAATAAGAACAATACTTACTCAAAATATCAGCGAGAAACATATGCAAAATAAAATGACTGAAATTATTTATACCTTTTTTTATAAAGTATACATTCTAAAACTATATTTGGAATTTGTAATCTACAACAATTCTGTATTCGTAGTTCAATTTCAACATTTTAGTTTGACATATAACAATTATTCCATCATTAACTGAAAACAATTTATACATATAATGTTTTCATATAGTAATTGCTCTTTCGCACCACAGTGCCTTGTGTCGCCTAGCCTTTTTGGTTTGGCTTAAATACTTCGGGCAGAGCAAGCCACGAAATATAGGTGAAAGCTTTGCGCCTAGCTGCACAGCTGATGTGGGTTTGTGTAACGGCTAAACTGATCTTATATACCAAACAGTTTGAGAGTGATTGTGCAAGTAATATCTTAAAATATTGCGTGTCTCGGATAACTGAACGTATACAAACTAGTGATGTAAATTTGAATGAAAACATCGATGTCGATGTCCATCTATGTGTTCAAAATCAAACATCGATGTTGGGTTGAAACATCGGATTGAAAATTCGATGCATCGATGTATGGCCGATGTTTTAAAGCATTTCCGTTTGACAATAAAACGAATATTTTATGTTTTTTAAACTGCAAAATTTTGTTTGCAATTTTGTATAAATTGGGTTAGGTACTTTCATACCTTCCCAAACACATAAAGGGTCGCTTTCGAATGCGGTTAACTGCATTTGAAGATAAGCAGTTATTTCTAAATCCATGTCCACATTCGGATTATGACGTTGAGCAAGCTCATAATGGTGGTCCCAAAAAGATATGGAGCTCACGGTAGTCTGTGGTATGACTTCATTCATAAGGATTTAAAAAGGATCACTAAAATTTTAAAGTTTGCTATTCACTGATCACAAAATGGCAATGTTATGTTATTATGAAATTAAACCATTGATGTTTTGCAAAACATCGATGCATCGCTCAACATCGGTATCAGCGAAAACATCGAAAAACATCGGAAAAATCAGTAAAAAAAACATCGATGCTCGATGCATCGATGATTTTTTACATCACTAATACAAACTGATCTTGAACAGGTTTGAGAGCAATTGTGCGGAATTACAAATTGAGAGAAATATTTGTAGAATATTTTTTATACTTAAGCTCTGACAAGAGTTTATAAGTAAAACTTCTCGAAGTATACAATTTTTATAACTATATAATCTATCTTTTTACCTCTATCACTCTATATATACATATATCTCTTACAATCTCTTATCAAACGATCTCAAAAATGTTATTTGGTTTGTTTGTCAGACTAAGTCAACTTGGATGAAGTTTTTTTTGTGTTTCCTTTTGCCTTGACTTGGTTTCTGTACAAGTTGCACTTACACTTTTCTCATTAGGCACAGGCCAGTACACACACACACACACGCACACACACACATTCTCACTGACTATGTGGCACACTTGGTCCATTGTTCCAGGGACCGCAGTACAACACAAATTGTTATGATAAAAGTTTTTATCAAGTTTTCATTTTATTTTCGGAAGATGTGTTTTTTCTCTCTTGTTTTTTTTTTTTTTTTTTTTTTTTTTTTTTGTCGTCGTCTAGCAACGTTGATATAGCATATAAGACAAAGTGGTGGAGTGGGGAGTGTGGAGCTTAGGAGTAGAGTTGAGCCAAGTCAAGTAACTGGGCAGCTGAATGCAAAAACAATGCCTTGGAGGCGGCGCTGCCTCATAAAATTTTAACTACTTGCAAAAATACTGCTAACTGGTAAACTTTAAGCCAAAAATCATTAAGTCTGCAGCTTGGACAGCCACTAAAAGAGTTTCCACTTGCCAAGCACTGAGAAATCCACAGAGACGAAAAGAGACGGACAGAGAGCGACTAGGAGAGAGAGAGAGAGACGGAGAAAGAAACTTGAGATTCACTTGTTTTTTTTTTTTGTGTTTTTTGCTAACAAATTTGTTGCATAGCCATTTTGTGGCTCTTCCGGGCGGGATTGACTTTCAGCAACATCCTTCAGTATATGGAACTTGCCCTACACTCTACACTCTACACTCTCTACTCTATTGCTTGGCATTGTCATTATGACTGGACCTTCGAGACACTATCAACAGAGATGACACGCATTGAGAGAGGGAGACGGGGGAGAGAGAGCTAGAGAGAGAGGGAGCAGAGTGTGTAGCATGTGAATGTCACAACTTTTTAATTGCAATTAAAAAGTCTGCAAAAGACTTTTCAAAGCTTTAGACACTTTAGCATAGTTGAAATATATATTTATTATATAGATATATAGATATATACTTATATTTAAATATATACATTATCAGGAAATACTTTTTTTTTATTTTATTTTTTTATTATATTTTTTATTATTTTTTTTAATATAATATTTGTTAGATAGTTAAATGGAAAACACTCCACATTTACCGAATTTAAAAATTGAGCAGTTTATTTCTTAAAATCCTAGTGTTTATATATCTTAATTATATAATATTTAATTAAATTTCAATTGAAATAGATACAAAATCCTAATTTTAGTTGAAGTAATTAATATTATAATAATAAATATAAAATAAACTTTTTGTAAGGCTATTGGAAAAAAAAAGATTTTGTTGAAAATTTAGTAAATAAGAACCATAACTTAAATTCCTTACAGAAGCTAAGTTTAACAAAAATCATAAAATGATTCAAATGCAAGCACTGAGCAGAGCTCAAAATATATATCCAAGTCTGATGTTCTCAACTGATGCTGCAACAGCACTTGAAATAGTCTATTCGAGACTGTTATTACTTTTACTTATGAAAACTAAACTAAAGTTCTATATCTACTAACCATATATGATATTTACTTAGTTTATATCAGTTTATATCTCTATGCAGTCATTTTTTATCCTCCATTTTCATTTCCATCAACCATATTCCCTAATCTAATCTCTAGTCGAGCAATGCAAAAATAGCAGAAAAACTCTAAATGGTCCAATATCCTTTATTCAACTGTCCCGAACGTGGCCAGCGCAATTTCCATTGTCTTGAGCATAGCGAGGAAAATCTCTAACGCAGGCCTCATCTGGTTGCATTTGCGTGGATTAGAGGCCAACTTATGCCCTGGCAGGCCATGAAAATTCACAGCCAAGAGCGTCAAGAATTTTGCGGCTATACTTCTTTTTTTTTTTTACCTTCTATTTTGATTTTTTCTGTTTCTTTTTTTTTTATATTTTTTTTCTTTTTTTCTTGATTTTCTTCTTTTTTTTTTTTTTTCTTCTCCCTCTGTTTCTTTTTTTTTCTAATTTACTTTTTCTGTTTTTGGTTTGTGTTTTTTATTTTTTTTTTTTATTTTTTTGTAATTTTTATTTGTTTTTTTTTTATTTTTTTTTTTTTTTTCTTTGGGGGTTTTTTTTTTTTTTTTTTGTTATTTTTTTTAATTTTTTTTTTTTTTTTTTTTTTTTTTTTTTTTTTTTTTTTTTTTTTTTTTTTTTTTTTTTTTTTTTTTTTTTTTTTTTTTTTTTTTTTTTTTTTTTTTTTTTTTTTTTTTTTTTTTTTTTTTTTTTTTTTTTTTTTTTTTTTTTTTTTTTTTTTTTTTTTTTTTTTTTTTTTTTTTTTTTTTTTTATTTTTTTTTTTTGTTTTTTTTTTTTTTTTTTTTTTTTTGTTTTTTTTGTTTTTTTTTTTTTTTTTTTTTTTTTTTTTTTTTTTTTTTTTTTTTTTTTTTTTTTTTTTTTTTTTTTTTTTTTTTTTTTTTTTTTTTTTTTTTTTTTTTTTTTTTTTTTTTTTTTTTTTTTTTTTTTTTTTTTTTTTTTTTTTTTTTTTTTTTTTTTTTTTTTTTTTTTTTTTTTTTTTTTTTTTTTCTTTTTTTTTTTCTTTTTTTTTTTTTTTTTTTTTTTTTTTTTTTTTTTTTTTTTTTTTTTTTTTTTTTTTTTTTTTTTTTTTTATTTCGTTTTTTTTTTTTTTTTTTTTTTTTTTTTTTTTTTTTTTTTTTTTTTTTTTTTTATTTTTTTTTTTTTTTTTTTTTTTTTTTTTTTTTTTTTTTTTTTTTTTTTTTTTTTTTTTTTTTTTTTTTTTTTTTTTTTTTTAATCCTGGGGCCTTGGCTAAAGGAAAAAAAAAAAAAAAAAAAAAAAAAACAAAAGAAAAAGTAAATAATAAAAATAAAATAATAAAAAAAAAGGAACTTAAATTTGCGAAATATATTTAAATGTATTTCTGAGCAGTTGCAGCTCAAATTTTCTTGCAACTGCAGCTTCCATGCACTGGCTGTTTTTTGTGGCTGCATGAGAAGAAGAAGAACAGGCATATATATATTATATATATATATATAATAATTTTTGTCTTTGAAGCCCACTCACATGTTATGTGTAGGTAATCTCCTTTATTACTGCGGCAACTTTTTGTGTGTGTGTGTGTGTGATATAAAACAGGATTTCGGGGCTGAGATTTTGTGGCGTAGTGGGCGTGGCAGTTACAACTTTTGCATCATATGCAAGAGAGAGAGGCGAAAACTGTGAGCTGCATTACGTAAATGTTTATTTTGCCTAAATAGAGCGAAAGAGAGCGAGCGAAAGAAGAAGATAGTGAGAGAGAAAAGCCACAAGTCATAAAACAAAGTTTTGCGCCCCGCAAATTATATTATAGATGTCCTCATCGTCTGTCTGTCTGTCGGTCTGTTTGCCTGGCAGGAGATGCGCTAATTGAAAATGACTTTTGGGGCATAAAATGTGCATTTGGCTAATGAAAATGCTACACAGCAGCGGCAGCAACAGCAGCAGGAGTAGCAGCAGCAGCAGCAGCAGCAGGAGTAGCAGCTGGAGCAGCCTAATTGGCACAATTGAGTCACTTGCCCACAAGTAGCTGCCCGATTCATTCAACTAATTGAAGACAACTTGATAACCCAAACCCAAAACCATAGCTCGAGACGTTACTCAAGTAGTGGCCGTGCTGGAAACCTTTTTAAATATGAAATCCACATTGAAATTGGCCAAGCTTAAAATAAACTTAGTTTTTTCCTTTTGCCTTTCCACGGGCTTTGCTCTCTCTATTTGCTTTTGGAAGTCGACATTTGTTTTTTACTGCCACACGCGCACGCCTCTAAAATTTTATGGTTTCTGTTGCTTCCTTTTTTTTTTTTTTGGAGGGGTTTTTAATGGATATATAATTTTTGAGGGCTTTAGACAAACAAGTTTTGGTGGCAGACTTTTAAGAGAATATATAAAAAAACTTAATTAAAAAAAGTAAGAATTTAAATATATTAAAGAAATATTTTATATACAAAATATATGTTATATGTTCTCTAAGTCCTTAAATTCTTAACAATATTCTATAATTTTTATAAACAAACATTTTTACTTCTTCCAATCAATCAATATAGATTAAAGATTAAGTAATATATATATGTATATAATAATTTTAAATATGTAAAATATATTTTGAACAAGTATACAAAAAAAGTCTATAAATAAAAACAAGAAAAGACATTATTTATGCATGATTCGAAAGAATAAACAAGAGTAATAATTCATTAGCTCAGGTAATTATAATACAAGATATGTAAATCTAATCCAAATTTCTCTAAATTTCTTATTTTTATTTTACTTTAAACTGTCAGCAACTGAATTTTACTTTAAACAAAAACGCTTAAAGTAATTTATTTAATATAATATAAAGTTAAACGTAGGCAAATTTATGAATACTAAAATATCAGAACATGAACAAGATTAATATACAAAATATTTATAGATTGTCTGCATTCAAAAAGCAGTTCAGCTTTTGATACGCTTGCTAATCTATATTAATAAATATAATTAAATAATTCTGCCAAGCATTCAAGATGAATGACTTTTAAATTTTAAGTATTTTTGGTTAATTACTTTTTAAAATTTGCATGGCTTTTGCATATTTGCATATTTATAAAGCACTCATTAGGCTCACTACAATTTAAAGCAAATCTTTCTTTGAGCTATTAAACAATATGTGCAGTATAGGTTGTATATATATTGTACATAGATAATGCGTAATTCTATTAATAACAAAAAAGTTTATGACACTTTAAAAGCTTGGCAGTATTAAACAATACAATGATTAATCAATTACCTATTCTATAATATAAGAAATTAAATTGAAGCTTTAATAGATTTAGCATTCAGAAGTAAAAGATTAATGCCAATTATATCTAATTTTAATTGTTATTAACTTTTATAAACATATGTTATTTAAAATATATGAAACTGTTCACAAATTTAGCCTCAGACCTTAGAATAAGACGAATAACTTTAATATTTTCTTACAAGCTAAAATTGTAGAAGCAAACTGATATTAAATAATAAAGAGCACAGCTCTTAAACAACGTACATACATATATAAAATATAAATGCTATAAATTGAACATTCGAAATTTTTCGTTGAGCTGATAATTTGCATATTTTGCATAAGCAATAAAAAATTAATGCATTGACCAATTTCAGAAAAATAAATCCTAATTTGTTTTGCCCACTGCTGTGGCCTTTCCTTTCCCCCTGCTGCCTGCTTTACCAATATCCTTGTCAAGTCCTCCTTAGCCGGGTCAACACCGAATGCGGTTTATTCCAGCCGTCCGTTTTGCTGTGCAGCTCCCATTACGTGCATTTCCCGCATCGCGTGTCTTTAATGACGCTCAACGGTGACTGCGATTTCGGGTTGCCGCCCACTTTTTGCATTTTTCAATGCAGCTGCCATAAAATTGCAGCAAGCTTCTGCCCCAAATTGGGCAGTTCGAGAGGGCAACGAGCGAAAAAAAAAAGAAGAAATGCAGAAATGCCAGCCAGTTGCTGCCAGTTGAGTGCAGTTTATTAGCTTGCAATTGCAGTTTGAATTGCAGATCGGAACTGCTATGTCGAGGCTTGGCTTGGCGCCGCCTGCAGCTTGCAGTTAAATGTTCGGCCTCATTGCGAGTTGGCTCAACTGTAGCAGTAGCACGCAAATTTGTCGCAGGCATTCGGAAATTAGCAACAGGTTGTAGCAGAAGCTGTGAAGCAAACAAATGAAACTTTAGACATAGTTGATTATTCAGAAAGTACTTACAGAGAGAGTCTATTTAATGTGTTCAACAATTCTTAAACATTGTGCAGATTAGGGTAAATGAATGTAATACTTGATTTATGCATGCCCATATCAAAGTTCCATGCAAGAACTTGCTTCAAATGATGTCCTCCATCTGTCATCTATCGCCAACAAATACATGATTAATCATTATATAATTATATAAAAACAGGAAATAAATAAATATATACATAAAATGTCTCTTAAACAGTCTTTTAGAATTCTAAAATATTGTATGAAATTCATATAAGGAAAATAAAAATTATATTGCCGCAACTCGTGCTCCTTCTGGCAACAAGTTATATGTGAAACAAATTAAAAATATATTGTCACGGCTTATGCTTCCTCTGGCTCCTTCATGAACTCTTTTCGCTTCTTCACTTGTCAAAGCACCCTGCAAGCATTAATATAGTAATATAAAATGTGAATTCCAATTAACAAACATTTTGTAACTTTGGCGTTAATTAGACTCTCATTAGCAGCGCGTCAGCGATGTGTTACATTACAGCGTGTTAACCTTGTCCTTTTACCTAAACACCAAGCAATTAAAATATATATGACAAAATTAGTTTAGCGCAACAGGTTAAATGACTTCCAGTGAATTGCCTATATATATATGTCAACAGATCATCTTAATAAATAAATTAGCAAACAATAATAAATACCTCAGTTAATAATATTTCTTATTTTCATCAATGGCAAATTATTTGCTGTGCACTAAATATTTATCGATAGCTGAGCTAAATGTGATACTACTATCGGTAGTGATCTTTTCGATATTTCTTATTGTTCGCGAAGCAGGTAGCAAAACAAACGCCGCGATTTGCAAGTTGTGGGTGAAAATTAAAATTGTTTAGCATACAAGTGTATAAAAAGTCAAAGATAGTCACCTGCAAAGCAACTGCTTATGAGTGTGTTCTACTTTTCTTTTTTATATTGAGAAATACAGGGCTTCGCGTATGCAGCAAAAATATATGTATGACGCCATTTGAAGTGTGTTTACTGACATTGGTACACGCTTCTATCGATGTTGATCGTTGTGAATAAAGAAGTATTGTCTGTGCTATATATACAACATTTGTGTTACAGAGAAAGTGTTTTTGTGTAAATTAATTATTTAATGCAGTATATGTGAATTGGATATCTGCAATTGCACATGAGCTGTAGGCAAATCGCATCGCCGCACGATAATTGCGCTGTGTTTAGCGAACACTTACGATGGCTGCAGAAATCTTGCAATTTCTCATTGCAAATCAGGCATTAAAAGAAACGAAGCGATTTGTGAGTTGTGCGTTAAAGTGGAGATTTAAAGTGGAGATTTAATGTGTGCACGTAAAAAAATATGTCCATAAATATGTTTGCATACATAATGTGTTATAAGAAAAGTGTAAATTAATTTAATAGATAGTTCAGCTGCACTCGCTCAAATTTCATCGCCATTAACGCAGCTGCATTACATGCTGCCAGAAAAGGAAGAAGAAGAATATATGGTAAGCTGCTGCTCACAATAATATCTTACAGACAAATAAAATGTAGATTCATAATAAAGCTGATCCTTATTTGCTAAAAACTGACACCTTTATCATTAGTCTTAAATATTAGTTGACATTAGATCTTGCAGTGTAGTTTAAATTCTAACTCTAATATAGCGCGACCTCTTGACTTCCCCCAATTCCGTTGCTCTTCGGCAACCAAAAATTATCATTGGTAAACCGCAGTGCCTGAAGCATTTTCAAGCCCAAGTGGATGCCAAAGTGTCCGGCAATTTTTCGCGCTTGTTTGACAATTGTTGCGGTGTGGCAAATAAGAAGAAGTTGAAGAACATGAAAACCCCATGGCCGACATTTAGTCCATTCGTGCGCGCAACTTCAGCGAAAGCAATGGCAGCCGTAGCCGCTGTAGCAGCGGCTGCACGTGACCATGACAACGATGCCGCCAAACATCCATTCAGTTGCAACGACTCGAACTGCGACTCGAAGCGCGCTGCCACTGCTAATGTTGTGCTAGTTGTTATGGCTGTTGTTGGACTTGGAGAGCGTCATGCAATAGCTATTGCTACTGCTTCTTATACTTCTTATTCTTCTTGTTGGCGATTCGTATACCCTATGGCTGTTAGTAGAGTACAGAAGGGTATGCCTTAAAAGAATATATCTCGATTGTCTATACTAGAAATTTATTATTTATTTATATGTTTTCTGTTCTTATTCAGACTATAATTATTAAAATTATCTTCAAGTTATATTTAAATAAATAAAGGGTATATATATTCTTATATGCTCGCTTTACAAACAAATTTATATGGTTGTTGTTGCGGTGCGTGCAGTTCACAAGTTTTCAAGTTTTTACTGCTGACTTCCTTCGCTCTCTCCCTGGCACTCGCTCTCTCACTCATTCGCTCACTCTTCCTCTCTCTCTCTCTCGTTTTCGCACACATACCGTGCCACCCAGTGGCGCACTTAAACTTGAGTTTTACTAAGAACATTCGCTAAGAGACCGATGATTGCGATCAGCGTTAGTAATTGTGAATGCTTTGGAAGCAGAGCAAATAATTGTGAATTATGCTTAAAGCAGTTATCACACTTGATAAACTTTGAAAATACTTAGATAAATATACATACGAAAAATGGTAAAGGAGTGCTCATTGAGCATTTATTTATTTTACAGAATTTTATTTATATTAATAATTAAATATATATATAAAAAAAAATTATATATAATTATGATGAATCTGAATCAGAATTGAAGAAGAAACCAAATATGAATAAAAATGTATCCTAACAAATATATAAACTTGAATATTAGCTTAATGTAAGAATTCCTTTAAACAAATGAACTGCAAGCAAATATTACGCCTCCATCTGCTAATCCTTAAATTGAACTGATATTTACGCTGCTCTGCTGTTCAATAAAAATTCTCTATTGAATTTGCATTTGAAAGAGTTTTTGAAGGATGTTTGCCCGAATGATAATTGCAGCAGCGGAAAGTATAAAATGATGATCATGCGTGGAAAATGTATGAATAATGTATATTAATGCTTTTGGAAGGTATTTCTCTTAATTTTTTTTTTTTTTTTCTATATTTTGCTTCTTCTTAACTTGTCAGCTGTCGCAGCCATTGCGATTTACGGTTATAGCTGCCATGAGAAGCAGCAGGTGTGCCAATCCATGCTATGGATGGATGCCAGGCCCTTTGCTATTCAACTTGCCTAATGCGACACACACACAGACACACATGTGGGAGTGTGTGTGTGTGCATAAAACTCAATTCAAAAATACTTAACAAACATTTATTTGAATTTTCTTTTTTTTATTTTTATATATATATTTTCTTTTTTTGTAGTATTTTCTTGCATGTGGCAAAGCTTCCAACTGCTTCTTTGTTGTTGTAATAAAAATGCAAATAAGTTTGGATGGGTTGCGTTGTCGACGGCGTATGCAAAGTGCCAAAAGCGAGTGTAGCTTCTCCAATGCTTCTCTTCCACTCAAGCCCTCTCTGCTGATCCCTTTCTCTTGATTTCTCTCTATGCAGCATCAGCAGCCATACACACACACACATTCACATAATTTTAATGCCAATTCAATTTAATGGTTCATTTCATATGAAAATTGTAAAAAGTCATTGCTGGCCGAAAGAGTAAAATACCGAAAAAAAAAGAACATAGAAAATAACGTAAGTGAGAATGCTTGCGGCGTAGCTTATCGAGTTGCATATACCTTTTAGATAGATTCCTTTTGCTAAGTAGTATCTCGATGAATGACTTCTATAAAGTAGAATTTGGAAAATAGATAAGAATAGTTAAGAATTTAATGTGTTCGTGTTATATGAATTAGTGTAATGTAGATCTATAATAACATTAATTAATGTTTGACTATATATAATGTTATATTTATAAGCATTAATATTTATACTTCACTTTTTTTTAAAGATATTAATTGCATTTGCAGGGTATTCGGAAATAAATATAGGGAAATCTTCAATTCGAAATATTTTCCCTTTTTGCCACTTGGTATTTTGTCATGCGTGGTTTTTTCTTAGGGCATTTTTTGTTGAATGGGGTTCGGTAGGGGCTAGTGGTATATCGGTTGGTCCATTGTGTTGATGCAGCTGTGGGTAACAAAAAGAACTTTTCATATACCGCTTCCTCTGTCTTTCCCTCTCTCTCTCAGTCTCTCTCACTCTGCACATATATAAAGCATATATGTATCGTAATATATATTTGCGTGTACACACACGACGCATTAAATATGCGAAACATGCATTTGCATTTTGATATCAGTGAAAAGAAAGAGAGAGAGAGAGATAGACACAGAGAGAGGGAGAGGGAGAGAGTTGAATGCGTAGTAAAATGCTCACATATCTAGCTTCGCACCCTCTCGCTCTCGCTCGGGCTCCTACGTACGACGTATTGTAATAGCAAAATCATAAATAGCAAGCATTTAAATGTGAATTTTCCTTACAGTTAGCTAAGTTGCGAGCAACCCAAGTCTCACAATGGCATTTCTGATTTCATTTTGCAGTTATTCGATTTCCATGCTATAGTGAATTATCGTAGTTATGGCAACTAATGCTTTATGTCCGTTACTTAGGTTAGTGTAAAAGAGAAGTGTATTCAATTATTAATAGGTTTTGCAGCATAATTTATAGAGATTTTAATTTTAATTTATTGATGGATTTCATATGAAAATATAATTATATTGTTATGCAAAAATATAAAAATAATTATACAGTATATTAATGTTATATATTTTTATCAAATATAATATTAAAAACAAAAAAATTTTTATTGAAATTTGAGCAGTTTCAGTTTTAATTTGTTGTCTATTAATATGAATTGGTTTTGTATTGTTCTTTGGCAAATTTAATTATAAAATTAATTTGATAGATTTTCTGACTTTTACCGCATCTGTGCTCTATAAATTTGTTATCTTTTTTTAATTTAAAATAAAACTTGTATTAAATTTATGCAACCCTTTTTTATATAATTATAGAGTATATTCTTTAATTATAAATTATATTTTGCTATTTATTTTCATAAACTATTAGGAACATTTTAATATTATTTCATTTTAAATTATTTAATAATGATTCGTTTTATATTGATCGCAAGCTTTCAATCTGTCTCTGTTGGAAATAATCTCGCCTATATTATTACAATCTTTTACATCTTTATAGTGTATATTAAATACCTTTAATTCTCTATTAACGTAATATAATTCAATTTTATGCCCACCTCTTTCATTCTGTCGTGCAATTTAAATAACTTGTATGTTTTGCTACGACTTCGACGTGTGAACATTTTCAATTTAATGCAGCCAAAGCAATGCTGGAAAACTCTTTGTAAGTTTGTTTTTTTTTTTTTTTCATATATTCTGAATCCATGTTTCACCTTGTGGCAATTGCGACCATTGCTGGGCTTTCTAAGCAATTTGCAAATACTGAATGGATGTTTTGACCATTTAGCTTAGCCTGAAAGCCTAGTTTTTTCTATTTTGCTGTTAAGAACGAAATCAAATGGAATTATGAGAGTATTCAGTTTATGTTTGTGTTGAACAAAAAAGAGTGTAGAGGAGGGTCAGAGGGGGCTTTATGCTCCACTCTATAAATCCATTTGAAAGAAGAACTCTTCGTTAGCTTTTAGCTGCAGCTCTGACTCTTTGGTAAAAAGCGAGTTTTACCTACTGAAGTTTCTGGGAATGTTGTTGTTCGCACTCGAAAACCCATTTGCCTTTATGGTCGTGAAAAAGGTTTATCTAACGTGTTTGGCAAGTCCCTGGGATGCTTTCGAGATTCTATAAAAAAAAAAAAAAAACTCCACGTGTTTTGCTCTACACATTTCTGGCCATTTTTTTAATATTTCTTTTTCCCTACACTTACCAAATTGAATTCGCGTTTTTTTCTTTCTGTGGACCAACTAGCGGAAATTCCTTTGGCGCTTTGTACCTTTTTTTTGTTGCTGTTTTGTTTTAGATGTGTGTGTGTGTGTGTTCTGAACAGATTTTGCAGCTGCAGGGCAATGGGCTAAGGATAGACGAGGGGCGAGCGGCATAAAGTTTAAATGTCCTGTAAGTAGGCAATGCGCCGAAAATATGCGGCACGCTAATGGATTTTGGGCTAATGGAAGCGTCGACCTTTAAAATGTAAATAAATGTTTGTTTTTTTTGCGTCTTCTCTTTCTCGCTCTCTCTCTCTCTCACTCTCTGGGTTTTTGTATTTTTATTTTTATTTTTATTTTTATTTTGTTTGGGTCTCTTACGTTCGTGGCTCACCTTGTGCTTAACCCCTTGGTGTCCAACGGCCCAAGGGTGAGCAGTGGGCGTGGTGAGGCGGCAGACACGTTTGCCGCTTTTAATGCCGCGTAAATTTTGCAGGATAATCCAATAAAGAGATTTTCACTGTGGCTGCCGTTGACGTTGGCCCGTTGGCAAAAATGCTGCTAAAAATTTCCCAGGGACAACGAGCCAGCATACGCAAGCAGACAACAACAACAAAAAAAGCGAACAAATGGTTGTGTAAAAGTTGGCTGAATCTGTAAACAATTGTCGCAACCCGCTGGATTTTGCACATCGTCTGGCTTTGGCTCGAAAATGTTTTCTATGCCAATTTCAATTCTTGTGGAGCACAAAAAAAACTTGCTTAGTTTGTCTAAGGAGTTGGGAAAAGGAAAAGAAAAACACTGAGATGAAAACTAATTGATTTTCTTGGGAAAATATATAATACAAAATATAGTAAGGTTTTCTTTTTAAGATTTTATTTCAATGCTAGATTGTTTAAATATGTTTTGTTTAATAAATATGTTATGAATTATATATTATATATATCAACGATTGTATTTAGTGAGAGCAGTTTTCAATAAGTGGAAATCATTTTCTGGAATTCATCATTTCAACCCTGTACAAAACTATTTGCATTCATGAGACTGAACTAAATCAGTTGAGCTGCTCTAGGGACAGTTTTGTAATTCCAATGCATACAAAGTGAACGCGTTGTGCATTGGGGAAATGTCATCAACAGAGCATTCAAATTATTGCTATAGTCCGTCAGAGATGTTGTAAAATATATATAAATATAAAAAAAAGCCGTTAACAGTTAAGCTAGAGTGTTTTATTTAAATCATTTAACACGTGTTTGCGGCTTAAATCTTTTTTTTTTTTTTTTTTTTTGCGCTTTTTTTCAGTTGCAACATATTTCGATTATTCCACAAAAGGGCCTCTCAAGTGGATGAAAAGGCCACTCGAGAGCGTTAACTACTTGTTCGAAAAAAAAACCCTGCATAAGTGTAATTTCCGAATAATAATTCATAACAACAACAACAACCATCAACATAAAAATTGTTTTCAACAACTAAAATTCATTGAAGCGTTAGTTCATATGCATATTACTCATACGCCCAGTTGAGCAAACACTTGAAAGAGCGCGTAAAAGTAAAAAAAAAAAAAATTATTTATAAATTTTGCAATTTTTTTTTTTTTTTTGTTAACCCGCAGCATAAAAAGTTTGCTTTTCTTCTGAACATTCTTGAAATATTTTCGTAAATATAGTTTGTGGTCTTAAGATGCTTAAAGCTTCAAGATGAAAGCTGAAATCAAAGTATTAATTTTTGATTCTCTTAAAATATTCAGTTGCGGTTATCTGTTTCACCGCAAAACTAATTTGGCTTGAGAAAAGTTGCACTACAGGCGACTAGCTGATACACTCGAGATTTATAAATAAATAAATTCTAGTTAAGTAGATTTTTCTCGTCTTTCCTTAGGCTATATTTGTATATTTGTGATATTAAATATGTGTGCATGATACAAATAATCAGTTTAAAAATTTATTAGTGTCTTTTTCATAATAGTAAAAAAATTTGCATCTATAAAACAAAATTGAGGGGGGGATGGGGGAGAGCAGGCAAGGCAAAGTTTCTGATTGTGCTCAACTTGGTGAGTGCCAGTGCGATCCTTGTTCTTGCTCTTCTCAAGTCGACACACTACCTCCACGTGGTTCCTCCTGGATTATGACTCAGCCCCCGTTGAGTTATAAACCAAAGTGCGCGGCGGGATCCTAATCCTTAAATTAGGTTTTGGCGTAGGACTTGATATCCACCCATAGAAAAAAGACTCATCAGTGAATGAAGCAAGAGGAGCCTCGGAAAGGAACCCGGAAAACGTTGACGACCACGGCAAACGGAAAAAGGAAAATGATTTGAGAGTATGCACCTGGAACGTACGGACATTGTACAGACCCGGTGCTGCTCAACAACTAGCGGATACCCTCAATGAGTTGAAGGCTGACATCACAGCCATCCAGGAAATGCGATGGAAAGGGCAGGGGCGCATAAGAAAAAGCAGCTGTGACATCTATTACAGTTGTCTTAATGATAGGCGTGAATTTGGTTGTGGTTTCGTCGTAGGGCCCAAGTTGCGGCACCGAGCCTCGCACTTCACACCAGTTAGCGAGAGGATTGCGACGATCCGAATAACTGCCAAATTCTTCAACATCAGCCTAATCTGTGCGCATGCCCCGACGGAAGAGAAAGACGATGCTACCAAGGATGCTTTCTATGCAGAGCTCGACCGAGCATATGGCCGTTGCCCGTCACATGACATTAAAATCCTTCTAGGAGATTTTAACGCCAAAATAGGGCGGGAGGGCATCTTTGGAGCAACCGTTGGCCCGTTTAGTCTGCACGAGTCCACATCGAGCAATGGACTTAGACTAATAGGATTTGCGGCCGCACACAATATGATTGTACGTAGTACAGGTTTTCGTCACCCCAACATCCACAAGGCATCCTGGCTGTCGCCTGATCGTCTGACGCGAAATCAGATTGATCATGTTGTGATCGATGCAAGGCATGCATCTAGCATACTTGATGTGAGATCTTGTCGGGGTCCTAACATCGACTCTGACCATTACCTTGTTGCAGCCAAGGTACGCGCACGGCTGTGTGTCGCGAAAGTCTCACGTCAAGGTATGCCAAGAAAGCTGGACATCGAAAAGCTGCAATCACAACGACATAAGGATGCCTTCTCCACTCGACTCTCGGGCCGACTCGGCCAACTCCCTCCAATGCCTATAAATACAACGGATATGTGGGCGTACATGTCCAATGCCATAAACGCCTCTGCTGTGGAAGTACTTGGGTTCCAACGCCCTCCCAACCGGAATCCATGGTACGACCAGGAGTGTCGGGAAGCGACTGCAGCAAAAGACGCCGCCTACAGAAGAACGCTGCAAGCAGGAGCTACTCGAGCGGTGGTGGATATTTATAGGTCGCGGAGACGAGACGAGAAGCGCCTTTTCAGGAGGAAGAAGCGGGAGATGGAAAGGCTTGAGTGTGAGAAGATGGAGAGTAGCAGAAGCAAGAACGATGCCCGTGACTTTTACCGGAGGGTCAAGCGCATGACCCAAGGGTATAAGTCTGGATCGCTTGCCTGCAGGAGTGACGATGGAAACCTGGTTACTGATGCGGAGATTGTACTGAGGTTATGGCGGGATCACTTTGAGAGTCTTTTGGCTGGAAACAGTGAGAATGAGCTTGACGAAGTTGGTCCACTAACCCCAATCAGAGATGATGGTGTTGAAGTTCCCATCCCTAGCCATACGGAAGTCGAGACAGCTATACAGCGTCTCAAAAACAATAAAGCCGCGGGAGCAGATGGCTTACCGGCTGAATTGTTTAAGGCTGGAGGCGATGAGCTGGTAGGGTGCATGCACCAACTTATCAGCAGCGTATGGCTAACGGAAAGCATGCCCGATGATTGGAACCTCAGTATGATCTGCCCAATCCTGAAGAAGGGTGATGCAACACAACGCACCAACTACCGTGGCATCAGCCTTCTTCCCGTCGCATACAAGGTTCTCACGAGCGTAATGTGTGAGAGACTGAAACCATATGCTGAAGCATTGATAGGTCCTTATCAATGCGGTTTCCGTCCTGGCAAGTCTACAGTTGACCAGATCTTCACATTGCGCCAAATCCTGGAGAAAACACACGAGAACCAATTCGACACATACCACCTGTTCGTCGATTTTAAAGCTGCTTTTGATAGTCCACGGCGAGACTGCCTGTACGCTACCATGTCTGAGCTTGGTATTCCTGCAAAGCTAATACGGCTTTGTAGCATGACATTGAGCAACACCATCAGCTCTGTCAAGGTAGGAAATGACCAATCCGAAACCTTCAATACCAAGCGGGGGTCTCAGACAAGGCGACTCGCTGTCTTGTGTGCTCTTCAATTTACTTATGGAGAGTATAATAAGGAAAGCTGGAGTGCATCGGATGGGCACAATACTGGGATACAAAAGTGTCCAGCTCCTTGGTTACGCTGATGATATTGATATCATTGGTCGTACCAAGCGTGATGTAACTGCGGCTTTTGGAGCTATCGAAAGGGAATCAGCTAAAGTTGGTCTTGCAGTAAACATGGGCAAAACAAAGTTTATGGTGTGCAGTACTAGAGAGTCGCGGCGTCTTGACTCTTACCTTACTGCTGGAGACTATAACTTTGAGTCTGTCAAGGACTTTGTCTATTTGGGAACTGCAGTGACCAACAAAAATGATGTCAGCCTGGAGATCAAGCGGAGAATTACACTTGCCAACAAATGTTACTTTGGGCTCAGTAGGCAAATGAACAGTAGAGCCCTCTCTCGAAAGACAAAGGTAACCCTTTACAAGACACTCATCATTCCAGTGCTGCTTTATGGAGCGGAAGCCTGGACCGTGACGCAGTCAGATGCAGCTGCACTTGGTGTCTTTGAGAGAAAGATTCTTCGCAAGATCTTTGGACCAATTTGCGTTGGCGAAACCTATCGTATCAGGTGGAACGACGAGCTGTACGAGCTATACGGCGATGTTGACATTGGCAAGCGAATTGACATTCAGCGTCTTCGTTGGTTGGGTCACATTGCTCGTATGGAGGAAAACACTCCAGCTCGTTCGGTTTTTGATGCGGTAGTTAGAGGAGAACGAAGAAGGGGTAGACCTCGAACCCGTTGGAAGGACCAGATGGAGGCAATCCTGAATGGTGTTACCAACTGGAGAAGTTGCGCACAGGACAGAGAAGCGTGGAGGCAAATTGTGCATCAGGCTGTGCTCCGATAGGGGTGTTATTGCCAATTATAATTATAAAACAAAATTGAGAGAAACTTTAAGCTTAAAAGAAAAGCTGCCAATCAAAAGGGAAAATCAAGCAACAAATGCTATTCATTTGCTGTTGTTCCTTCTTCTTCGTCCTTGTTGTTGTTGTTTTTGTTGCTGTTGCCTTTTCATTTCATTTGATTTCATTACACATTGTAGTCAAGAGTTGAGTGTGCGAAAGACAAAACAAATAGTAGCGAAGCGTTGCGCAAATTCCTTTAGCAAAAAATCAATAAATTTCAAAGGAAATAATTAAGCAAGTAATTGACTTGGATTTCTTTTAGGAATTTCCACATAAATCTCGCTGCTAAGCCAGCGAAAGCTGAGTATCTCTCATTGACTGTGTGTGTGGGTGGGTGTGGATGTGAGTGTGTTTGTGTGTGTGTGTGTGAGTGTGTGTGTATTGCTGTTGAAATACGAGCTGCTAGCTAGCAAGGCGGCGGCGGTCGTCTTGTTAGTTATGTCCCGGCATGTGAACTCAACCAACATCTAAAAGGATGTGCGCTGTGGGTTCTCAACTAAGTTGCAGTTGCACTTGGATGAAAAGAGAGAGAGAGAGAGAGAGAGAGAGCGTGTGAGAGAGAGAAACTGTGAGAGAGAGCGAGAGCGGGCAATTGAGAGATTGGGACTTCGTGCTGCTGAGATGAGCATCTATTTTGCAGTTTTTCACATGCTTGGAATGCGAACACTTACACTTGGGCAGGGGGTGTTATAAATAGACAAAATAAAAGCCAACGCCTCGAATATTTCGAAATTAAAGCCAAAGGCAGTTGGCCAAATATGTTGGCCCAAGTCACATACTTGTCTATGTGTCTACACACACATACATGCTCTTACGTGATAGTGTTACGTGCATGTGTGAGTAGATTGTTTGGTCAGAACCGACAAAAATGTCGTAGCTAACTAAAAAGGTTTTTTGCTTTGTTGTCCGCATGTGTGTGTGTGTGTGTATGTGTGTGTGCGCGCGCTTTGAGCCAACAAATTCTATAGAGAAGAGATACAGCACAGCATAGAGACAAACACAGACACAGACACACAGATACAGCCACATAGAAGGTCAGCAAAAATATTCCTCTCAAATTAAACTGTCCACATTTTTGTGTTGTTTTTATTGTCACACATAATTGGCTGCTATGGCAGCAAAACAAAAGGCGACCAGCAGAGCACAGAGAATGTGCGTGAAAACAAATTATATTTATGCACACATAAAAAAACTTAAATACGAGTCATGCAATAAACTAACTGATTAGTTTAAAACTTACTTGTGGCAAAGCACATTTTCCCATTTACGTTTTATAGCTGAGTGTGCAAAACAGAAACCTAACAAGGTTCTAATGAATGAATTTAAAAAAAAGAATATATTTTAAATATATATATATATTTTTTTTTGTATAAAAACTCTTAGTTTTTGGTTTACGTTACGTTGTATTACTTTGTTACTAGTTTTACTTTGCAATTGCTTTTATTTCAATTTGTTTAGTGGCTTTAAATTTTGAATGAGTTGGTTTATTACAAGCGTTACTATTTTGATAGAAATAATTTATTAATTCATTTATAAATTTGATTTTCTTTTCATCAATTATAATATTATTATTATTAATTAATAACACATTACGAATATCACAGAGCACTTTGTTAATGTAGCTCGATTTAAAAGTTTGAAGATCGTTTGATATAAATATATTTTTTGGCTTACAAATGTTAAGACTTGCTGACTCTTACTCTATGAGAGCAATAGAAATGGTATAAGTTTCTTAATGTTAATATATTTTTGATAAGATCTGAATTTGTATTGTTGTGAAATGGATTCAATTGTTAAATAGTTTAGTAATCTCTCTCATTTTCTGAAAAAAAAAAAAAAAATAAAAAAATATATATAAATAAATAAAATAAAAAAAAATAAAATACAATAAAATAATGCACGTAAATAACTGTTAACTTTCACACTCTGTTCATGAGATCAACAAAAATAAAATTGTATTCACTCACTCGCTTTGAGCGAAAGTCTTCGTTTCTTTTCGTTTTGGTCGCGTCTTGCGCGAATCTATTCGTGTGATGCTCTTTTCCCGAACATAGTTTAGAGCGCGATACGATTGACGCTCGCACAATGAGGTTCTGTAAGTGAGCAGATAAGTCAGAGAGTTAATGCGAACGATCTTTCATTTTCACAAACACAGATATTTGCGTGCTCTAGTTAAGTGTTATATTAGCAAACAAATATTTGTTGCAGATTTTCAATTAGTTTTACAAATATATTTTTTATTGATCCTAAACCTCTCTTAGGCTACTTAATGATGCCTAATTGATTTGTAAAATTTGAGAAACTTTTTTTTTTAACATTTAACTTTTGACTTTTGTCTATTGGCGTATCTCCTGCTGCTGCTTCCTTACATATCCTCATCGAAAGAGAGTGTGTAAATATTTTGAAACGTGCAGCGGCATATAAAAAGTTGATATAATTTTCGTTTTTGGTTCTTTAATTTCATTTGACGTGCTGCGTGCATAAAAAATTATGTAAATCGTCTGAGTGTGTATGTGAAAGTGTTTGTGTTTGTTTGTGGAGACAACAAAAGTTGCTAATTGTGCGAAAAATTGTGGGCACAAAGTATTATGAACATTTTGTTCCACCCGCATGCTTTTACAAAAAGTTCTGCCCTGCTCACACTCTCCCTCTCTTTCTCGCTGTCTCTCTATCTCTCTTTTCTTGCTTGCTTTCTCTCGCACTCTCTCGTTCGTTGTCTGGTTTGGTGTGTCGCTGCCGTTGGGCTGTCAAATTGTAATTTATACGAGACAGCGGCAACGGCTACTGGAGCTTAACTTTTACAATGCATCAATAAATTACATTATCCTTAATTTCCCGCGTTTTTCCGGTCAACACAGCGACATTTAACCCGCCCGCAGCTCGTTCGTTCGTCCCGCTGAGTCAGCAAAAAATATAAATAAGAAATAAATAAAATAAAAATAGTAAAGGGGACTGAATATCAGATGGAGAGCTTGACTGAGACAGCTTGAAAAAGTTGCCGTTTTATTGAATGCATATATAAAGTACTAGAGTTTATTTTTTTCTAAAATTAAAAATATGTAAAAGAAGCTTCCATAAAGCCAATTACATTAAAAATATGTATAAATAATTGAGCTTTAAAATTCCTATTGCACCATGTTGCTTAATTTGAGAAAGTGTAGAAGCAATAAGGGCTCGACAACAAGATCAAAGATTTTAATGCGCTGCAAATGAAGTAAAATTTCATTTCAGTTAGCAAATTGTCCGGCACAAACATAAACTCATTAGTCGACAATCATTTTTTGGCCGCAGGCAATAAAGAGGATACCACAAATATTCAATATGCTGGACTAACAGAGCGAGAGAGATGGAAAAATTCAAGTGTGAGAGAGCGAGAGAGAGAGAGAGAGAGGTTGATAGCAAGAGAGTGAGGGAACATCAGATAAACGTTGCCTATGCCAACAACGCTTAATTAAGGTTTAGCATTCGACAGTTGGTTGGTTGCCTCCCTGCCTGCCCGTCTGGTTAGTTCTGTGTGTGTTACGCCCACACATCGAGCGAATGGCAACAACTAAGCCAAGCACAATCATGCACAGAGATGGCTACACACTAACGCAGCTCAATGTAATTATGTGCTAAGTGCTCTAGGCACGAGCCAAATCCATTCGATATCGCACAATAGCTATAATCGTATCTAGGGTAGTGGCTCAAAATGACTCCAATGCGAACTCAAATGCGTCAGCTGCATATCAATAAACCCATCATCATTATCGATGCCAACTGCCAACTGCCAACTGCCAACTTGCAACTGGCAAAAGCAACGTGGCTAACTGACTTTTTGTCTGCAATTGTGTATAATTAACAGCAAAGCATAATTTAGAGATCAATTTCTGTCTGTTTCTATATTTACCAAAAGCAAAGGCATTCTGAATAGAGTTCTCTAAAACCATTTTATTAAATAAAATTAAACAATTTTATTAAAATAAAATATATAAATATATATACTAAATAAATTAGACTATATTTATAATTAAATATACACATAATTGTATATATTTTATTCTTATACGTATTCAGAATTCTTTTTAGAGAAAACTGAAAAAAAAATATATATAAAAAATATAAAATATTTAATAAGTATGATCAGCAAAGAAATTCTTTGGCAACTTGCTTTAAAATATGTTGAATTATATATATTTTTTTATTTATTAAAATTCAAATTATTTTTTTTTTTAATTTAATTTTATTTATATTATATATATTTGTTTTATATTCAAAGCATAATAATAATAATAAAATATTTTATATTTTATATTTTTATTTATTAACATTCAAATTATTATTATTTATTTTTTAAAATTTTATTTTATTTAAATTATATTTTTTTGTTATAGCGTATTAGGCTTGAATAAAATTTTAAAGTTTTGAAAGTTAAAATTTATATTTTTTTTATATTTTATTGTTTACTCATTTATTTTATTTTACTTTAGAAATGTTAACACATAATTTAATGTACATATATGTAAATATTTTCTTCTTATAAGTATTCAGAATTTTGTTTGTGTGTGCTAAAGCGCGAAAACTTTAGAAATTATTTAAAATATAAAATATTTAATAAGTATGATCAGCAAACAAATTTGTTGCCAGTTTTGTTTATAACATAAAATTTGATAAAAAAATATATGTTTTACATTCAAAGCATAATACTAAGAGAATTAGGCTTCAATAAAATTTTAAAAAATTATATTTAAAATTTGATAAAAAAAAATATGTTTTATATTCAAAGCATAATACTAAGAAAATTAGGCTTCAATAAAATTAAAAAAAAATTGCTTATTTTCATTTACTTTACTTTATTTAAAAAAATGTTTACTAAAATCAACTGTAAGCTGTTCAGTGGTATTTGACAGAAAAAATATATGCCCTTTACCTTTTAGGATTTTAATACTTTACAAATATGTAAATTTTCCATTGGATATTCTACGAATTGTATTTTAAGCAGTGTGAAGGTGTTTTTTTTTTTTCTCACGGGGGTTGTAAAGCCAAAGTGTGAGTAACTATTTTTGGCCAGAAAATGCAACAGTTTGCAGGCAAATAAGTAGCTTTATATATCGGCAGTTCACTGAAATACCATTTTTGTTTTTGTTAAAAATAGATTACATTTTTGGCCAGCTTTGAGTTAGGGATATGTCAGACAGCACTTGCCCTTCATTTCGCACAAGTTTCAGATCAATGCGTAATGGCGCGCAGTAAATAAACAACAGATAGAAAAGTTCTTAAATGTTATGAAAATCATAGATGCGATAATGTTTCAGTTATATTACACACAAAGCAACAGTAGCAACAAAATGAAAAGAAAATAAAAAGGCAAAAGAAAAAAGCTAAAAAGGCTCCTCAATAGCTTCTCGTGCTTTTTGTGATTTTGGTTCATTGTTTTCTATATGCATATTCAGGTTATTTATTTTGAGTAGATTTTACAGGGTATGAAATATATTGAAAGTCGACAAATGCATTGATTTAAAATTATTTTTCAATGTTTATCTTTGGCTTAGCAAAATGAATGATTTTTTTTTTTTAAATCTAGCTTGCCAACTGTTCCCACTCATATACTATAGATCTTTTCATATAGGGTATCTTGAGCTCAGTCGCTTGTCTGCATGCCAATGTTAAAAAATTTTTATTTTGTACGTTTCAATGAACTTTTAGTGCGACATTAACAAAGCGTCGAGTAGCCAAAAAACGAATGCGACAAAACCTTTTGCCCAAATCTTTTTTTTTTTTTTTTTTTTTTTTTTTTTTTCGTTTATTGTTCAACAAAATTGTCGTTATTCTGCCTCTTCTCAAGCCCACTCGCTCTAGCTCCCTCACTCTCTCTCTCTCTCTGTTGCTTTGCCGTTTTTTATGTGCTTCAGCATAAACAACAACAATAAGAGCAGCAGCAACGAGCAGAACAATTTTGATTGTGGCCTTTCTCCTTGTCAATTTGACTTTTTATTTTAATGCAACAAACGAAATCAAAAACAACTTGTTATCGATGTTGTCATTGTGCCATATTTTCAGGCTTTCCATCCAAAGAAGAAGAAAAAAAAAAGGACCAGTAAATGTCAGTGGAGGCGCGGCCACGCCCATTGTCCTGCCGTTGGCGTTCGTCAATATTTCGCGTGATTGACTTTTCGGGTTAAATTAATTAAGCGTGTGCGTTTTTATTGTTGATTGAACGCTTGCGCAAATGATTGAAAGAGCAGCGACAGCGACAGCAAAGGCAATACTAAAGCGAATAAATTGTAGGAATTTGAAGGAGTTGAACAAAACTCAATTTGTATTCTAGGTTAACGCAAGGTTGGAATAATAAATGAGCGAAAATCTAATTTGAAAACTAAGCTCGATTTAAAGCAAACTTTCAAATTAAATACCATAAATAATACTTGTGATAAATGGAATTCGAATTCGAATTTTTAGCTTAACCAATCAATTATTTATGTATTAAAATTCGGAAAGTTTTCCATAAGAGTTCACAATTAACTCCCGCAACTGACTAAACCAGACACATATAAAGAAAAGTTCCGTTGGAGTCGTTGCTAACTAATATATTTTGCAGTGCGGCAAAAAGTTTCGCATAAAATTTACTAATTTCATAATGTGGCTGGCAGACATTTATTTCGACGCTAATTACAAACATTTAAACTTTTAATTAGTTTTCAAACAACAAAGAACTACGCATGTGGATGGGTAGATTGAATATTTTGAGTATGGCTTAATTTAAGAGATCAACTCAAGTTATCTCTTTGCTGTTGCTGTTGCTGTTTATGCAAATGTTTGATAATTTAATATATTGTCGCATAAAAACTGCAATTTCATTTATCACTGCGCAACCAAAACAAACAAATAAAAAAAAAAGACCTAGATAAAAATAAGCATGAAAATGCCATAAACAAATCCCAGCACTGATTGCCACTCGTGAAATGAAATGAAATGAAACTAGAAAAAATTGAGTGAAATGAAACTAAAATGTAAATTGGCTTAAAGTGAATGGCCATAAGCAGCTAACAAAATGATTTTGGCCCAAACTGAATCAGAGCTAATCAAATTTCTCTGCATTGCACATCAAATGTCGCAAATGTCACAAATGTCGCTGTTGCTGTTGACAATGTTCAGTTGGACTGAGACTTAATTGAAGGCATGAATTTTTTTTGTTGTTGCTGCTGCAAATGCCTGCCATTTGTGAAAATAAATTTCGAATGAGTTATTTAGTTGACAAGTGGATGGAGTGCAATAAAAGCGTATAAATTAAGCCAACGAGCGAATCGTAGCAAATGCAAATGCAATTTAAATAAATAGTTGTAATAAAAAAACGAAAAAGTAGAACAGTCAAGATGAAGTGATAGATACAGGGCAAAAGTACTATCTGAGCTTTAGAGTATTTTATTTATTTTTTGTTTGATAAAAAGCTATTACTCTTTGTTCATATTGATCAAATTAGGGTAAGATATATAAAAAAAAAAAAAAAATAAATAAAATAAAATAAAATAAAAGTTCACGTAAATTTTGTATGCTGAGTTTCATTCATTACATTATCAAATTCTGTATTAATTTTTTAATAGAGCGAACATTTAATTTTACTGTATTATATTTTGTGATATATTGTAAAAAAATTGACAATTTTATAAGAGAAAAATTATTATGAAATTTAACGCGTTGCAGAAAATGTTTAAAGTTCGAACTTTAATTGTAAAAAAATATTCAAGCTCAACAAATAAATTAAATTGAATGTAAAAACTATAATAAAGTAAAAAATAAAAAAAAAATATATATAATTTTTTAATTTTGTAAATATTTTCTTCTTAAAAATTTTTTATTAGCTACTAAAATAAATATAAAGAAATAAATTATAATTAATTATTCCTATTGTAATTATTCCCATTATTATTATTTTTTCATTATATTTAATAATATTTAATTTATGCATTATATATTCTTAAAATTTTCTTATTTTATTTATTTAGTTCATTATATTTTATTGTATTTAATTCATTCTTTATATATATATTTTTTTTTTATTATTTAGTACCTTACATATTCTTTATTTATTTCATTATATTCTCTGACTTTCTTCTGCTCTACTTTCAATATATATATATATATATATTTTGTCCATATACACTTCTCAACTTTGAGTTTGTCAGACTCTTCTTGTCCTGCTTCTTGATTAACCCAAATTCGGTTCAATAAACTCCTAAACCACTTTGCATTTTTGGTTTAAATGAAGATTTACTGTCACATGTACTCACGAGAAAACACAGACAGTCTTACACACACACACACACACACACACACACTCACCTAGAACGAATTGCCTCGACCAGACACATTATTTGCATTCACTTAACCAGCTGCGGGGCAACCAGGACGTAGCCGACTAGACTAATGTGCCGCCATTAAATCGGCTTGCCCAAAACATTAGCAAAAATGGCGAAAAAAGATACAAAAAAAAAAAAAAAAAAAAAAACGAGAGCCCGCAAACTAAATTCAAATTAATGCACAAGCGATCAGGCAGACGAGCTGGCAAGGGATGGAGCTGTAGGATTGCTTGGCAGAGGGGGGATTGGAGCGTGCAGACGACGATGCCTAGCGAAGCGTTAAAAGCCAACACAGAGCTCGACCTCGTTGCACGGCTCAAACCCCGTCGCCCATGCACACTTTAAATCCCCACTGGATGCTGCTACTGCTGCTGCTGCTGCTGCTGCTGCTGCGGCTGCTATAGCTGCAGACAAGTGTGCACTTGTACTTGTAGTTTAGCCAGCGTAAAACATATAAATAAATATGAAAATGAAAATCACACACAAACAACAACAGCAACAAACACCAAATATTGTCGTCGCTATGTGTGTGTGTGTGTGGCATGAGTTGTTGCTTCTCTCCTGTTTCTGCTGCTGCTGCCCCTGCAGTAAAGTGCCATGCATTTGAAATTTTAAGCACAACGCTGCGTATGATCAACGCTCGCTGCTTGTGGCGACGGCGGAACGGAAGTTGCTTGGTTGGTTGGCAAGGGCATGCGTGGGCCTGGGTCTGCCATAGTTGGTTGAGTTGTGGGCGTTTTGCACTGCACATGAAATAATGACAACGGCTATAAAATTTAGTTGGCTTTTTGCGACAAACACAGCAACAGACACTAACTAAGCGCACGTTCCAGAGAAAGCCGAAAGAGCAATTGAAAATGAACGGAAATGTTTGAGAAGTGATTGTGTGAAATATTTATGAATAATTAATTATTTTATAAATTAATGAATTATGTAATTATTAACTTAATATGTATATAATAATAAATTATATAATTAATTCATAAATTATGTAAATAATAAATACATTAATACAAAAAGGATTCAAGCATAAACCAATGAATAATAGAAAACATAACCGATTAAATTACATAGCAAAATTGTAAAAAAGCAAACAATTAAATAAAAATATTAAATATCAAAATAAAACAAAAAGTCAAATATGATTTTTTTTTAAATGAGATATTTTTATAAAATGATAAATAAAATTGACAATAAAAATAAAAATCTAGAAGTAATTAAAAAAAATATATATATATTATAAAATAATAAATATTTTATAGTGATAAATAAAATTGACAATATTAAATAAAAATTTAGAAATAATGAAACTGTATATATTAGATATAAAATTATAAAATAAAAGACAAATAGTAAGGATAGTAATGGTAGTAATATCTCAGTAATTATTTATATTTATTTATTTTATATTAAGCCTATTTTAATCAGTGTAGAACTTTTTAGTTATGTTAAATATACTACCTTTATAGAGGAAAAGGTAATTTCTTCAATCTATAACTTAACATTTACACTTTTTTATTTCAATAAATTCTAGCATTAATATAATGTATGTATATTGAATAATTTGATGAATCTACATATGTGCGATAATTTATATAAATGATATATACAAGTTTAAGAATTAGTGAGCATTGTTTTTGGGAAAACATCTGTTTGAAATATGTATTTATTTATTTATTTTTTTATTTCTATTAAAAAGTTTAAGAAATGCAAGCGAATATGATTTTTGGAACATTTGCTGCTAATGCAATCGCATTTACTCAAGTGGCTTTTGACGCAGCGTTTCCTGTTGCTGCTGTAGTTGTTTCAGCTGCTGCTGCTGTTGTTGTTGTTGTTGTAGCTGTTGCTGATGCTGCTGTTTTTGTTGTTGTTGTTGTTGCGCTTTGGTAGTGGTGGCTGAATGTCTTGAATTATTATTCATGAGCGCTTTAATTTATGCTGCAGTTAGAATTAGTGCGCTTTGCATTTTTCGCCATTCGCCCCGTTGTCTCATATGAATGTGAGTGTAAGGCGATCTCTTTCGCACTTGTGCGCGCCTGTGTATGTGTGTGTGTGTGGGAGTGTATGTTTGCTATGCATATGTATGGGTTTTTTTTTGGGCATCTGTATGTGTTTAGTTTTCGTTGCGGAAGTACTTAAAATGGCATTAATACTTTTATGACTTGTGTGTGGCTCAGGCAATCTGCGGTCAGGTGGCACCCACTAACACGGCCATCAAATATTCATCAGTACATATATAGATATATATACAAATGTGTATGTGTATGTGAATGTATATGTCAATGAATGTATTCATTGTATGCATTTAATATGAACAACTGGGGAATTAAATTAGAGCAATTTATGTGATGGCAAATGTGTAAGTTCTTATTATGTGTTTTGAACAGAGACCCCGAATAACAGTTACCCGACTCACTTGTCCCATTCATCTCTGAGAGATACAGAAAAAAGGCGCACACAAACTGTATTCCTCTGAGTAGGAGAGATATTTTTGGTTTTTATCACTCCTACTCTGAGTGTTTGGCATGGAGGAATTCAGGCAATTCCTCTTTTTAAAAGAGTTATTTTGCGAGTAATACTTTTACTCTTTCACACAAAGAGTTATTTTGTGACTTATTTCTAAAATCCTCATTTATAAAACTTTGTATATGTTTTGCTTTGTGTGTTTGTTTTGTGTTTGCGATGTGTTTGCTTTGTGTTTGCTTTTAATTATAACCTGATTGAAAATAAGAAATCAAACTATTATGGTTTTGATAAATGTAATTAACAGGCAGAATGGGGCGTATATGACCATATAAAATATATATATTCCTTGATCAGGGCGACGAGCAGAGTCGATATATGTATATAACAGGCAGAAGGAGGCGTGGATGACACTATATAGTATATATATTTTTGATCAGCAGAAAAAAAAGTTGATATAGGCATGTCTGTCTGTCCGTCCGTCTGTCACACAGTCTGTCTGTCACTCTGTGTGTCTGCCTGCGTGTCTATAACTCTGTGTCTGTCTGTGTGTCTATCTGTCTGTGTCTGTCTGTGTGTCTATCTGTCTGTCCCTATGTCTGTCCGTCTGTCTGTCTCTATAACTGTGTGTCTGTCTGTGTGTCGCTCAGTTTGTGTGACCCTTTATATGTACATATGTCTGTGTTGCGTGTCTGTCCCTCTGTCTGTCTAACTGTATGTCTGCCTATTCCTCTGTCTGTATGTCTGCCTGCCTGTTTGTGTGAATGTATATTGTATATCAATGGGTGTGTGTGTGCGTGCGTGTAGTTGCATGTAGTTTTTGTTTTGCATATACAGAAGCGAAGAAATCTGGTAATAACAAGTAAGCAAAGGGTGGGGGATCGCATGATCAAGAAGTCTGGACTTATCTTAATCGTTTTATTATATTTATCATGGGTTATTTGGCCAAATTAATAAAAAATTTCATATTTGTATTTGACTTAAATATTTTATTATAATAATATACTACATTTAAATTTAGCTTAATTAAGAATAAGGACTTTATACATATTTTCGCAGTTCAAATTACTTCGCCTTTCGCTTAATATGTAATGCAATGTCAAAAATGCCCGTTCGACTGACAGTCAAATAGAGCAATTTCAGCTGCACATTGCTATCAAATTTTGTTGACAAACGCACACATCGAATTATAGATCGTAATTGACCTGCTCCGCGAAAACAACCCTCGCATACACACCAACGGAGCACATACAGAAAAAAAAGTTGTTTTTTTTTTTTTTTTGGCAAAAACAAAGTGCATCGCTGACCAATGCACTATGGGCGCAAATGTCGATTTAGTGGCATAAAGTGCAAAATTATTTTATTATACCTTCTTAGTTCCTTTTTAGAAATGTCTAACAATATCTCTTCCCATTCAAATTTCCAAACAAGAAAATCCAAAATTCTAAAAAAGTAATCAAAGCATATTTGTCAAATTTCAAGTCCATATATTTAATTTTGGACTTTATGCCGCTAAATCGACATTTGCTCCCATAGTGCAACGCAGCAGCAACAGATGGAAAAAAAAACACACACACACACAAAAACAAACTGCGTCATTGATCAACGCAGCAACAACACATACAGAAAAAAACGGTTTTTTTGTTTTTGGCAAAAACAAAGTGCATCGCTGACCAATGCACTATGGGCGCAAACACCGATTTAGCGGCATAAAGTCCAACAATATTTTGCTATATTTTCTTATTTATTTTCGTAGTTCCATTTTGGAAAAGACTAAGTATATGACTTCCCATTCAAATTTCCAAAACAAGAAAATCCAAAATTCTAAAAATAATCTAAGCATATTTGCAAAATTTCAAGTCCATATATTTAAATTTTGAGTTTATGCCGCTAAATCGGCATTTTCTCCCATAGTGCAACGCAGCAGCAACAGTTAGGAAAAAAAAAACAAAAGCAAACTGCGTCATTGATCTACGCAGCAGCAGCACACAAAAAAAAAAGGGTTATTTTTTTTGAGCAAGGCAATAAAATATCACACTGAGGACAGCAGAAAAACCCACAGTTTTTCTGTTTCTCACTGAGTAAAAGGGGTTTTCCCAAGCACATGCTGAAAGAGTTATTTTGAGAGTTTTATTTATAAAACTCCATGTGAAACACTTATTTGTGGACGGTTTGAAATCCTCAAGAGTTATTCGGGGTCTCTGGTTTTGAATTAACGCTAGATAAATATGTTTTTCGAAATTGAATTTTGGCTGCAGCCTAAAGTTGTTTGTGTTGGAAGCTTTATGCTAATGCCACTTCAAATCAAATATTACAATGTGAAGATTATAGATAATGCTTAAGCACAATCAAAAATTAAATTAAATTTAAAGTACAGAAATGTTCAGTGTTAATAATAGACGGATTTATGTTTGCTGTGATTTTTAGTTCATTGTTACTTAGGTAATTAAAATAAAAATTTAATTTAATTAGTTCTATTAATAAAAATATTTAATAATATATAATGTACGCAATAATTGCTTATTAATATATCAAGCCAAGGGACTTGAACGTAATTCCCCTGTCACTCTAATAGAAAAATAATAAGCTTCGTCAATAAAGTAAATACCAAATTGTAGACGAATAAGACGGTCTACTAATTGCCAGTGTGCTATGAAAACAAAGCCAAATACTGTGAGCACACACACACACACACACACACACACACACACACGCATACACACCCACGTCTGGTCATTAAGCAATATAATAATAGGTAAGCGCATTAGGAAACGCCAACTTGTCGGTGCGACTGTCAAGAACACGCCACAATCATTACTCAGAGCCAACATATATATTTATATATATTAATATATATACATAAATATATATATAGATAGATATGTAAGTACGCACAATTGCGTTATACTTTTCAGCTGTCTTTCTCTTTCTTTGTCTCTCGGCCAGTTGTAAGTTTCTCGTGCAAAAGTTAATCATACGCTGCTTAAAATTACAAATCACCGCAATCAGCAGGACATCAGAGAAAAGCAAAAGACTTGGCCAAAAACGCAGCCAAGCTGAACGCGCGGCAGAGCTCGTGCTGCTGCGGCTGCTGCTCCTGATGATGATGATGATGGCGATGATGATGCTCCAGCGCCTGCTTCAGTTCAGTTGCTGCTGCAAGGATAATAACAGACGGCCTGCTGTGGCAGATTGAACCTTTTTTGCGAGCACCTCCTTTTGCGGCACAGCTCTTAAGTGTTTTAAACAGCGACCATTTAACGGTAATTATTGCAACACTGTGGCACATTTTAAGTGCTGCACGAGGAGCGGCAGTGTAAGAGTGTGCGCGTGTGTGTGTGTGAGAGAGAGAGAGAGAGAGACAGACAGAGAGTGAAGCATGGCAGCTGGCTGGCCAACGTCCACCTGGCCACAGTTGGCTGCATAAATTTCCAACGCAGCCTTTAACTTAATCCCGTCTATTTTGCAAAAGGATTATCAAGGCAACTTTTTAATTCGCGCTGCCGCCAGCCGCTAGCCGCTAGCCACCAGCCACCAGTCGCCAGCCGCCAGTCGTGATGTCAGCACTTTTCTGTGGTGGCCTTTTAATGGGCCTCATTTACCCCAACACTATCCAGCATCTGCACCATCTGCACCTGCACTCTGTACACCTTTGCCGTTTGCCGTTTAACCAACTCTCTCTCTCTCTCTCTCTATATAGTTAATGCCCATTGAAGGCCATTTGATGCGTGGCCAAGTGAGCGTTGGACTTGGCGAGTTTGTAGCACCAAGTGATAATAATTTGAAATGATGGATTTAAGTAGCCATTAAATTGAAGTGAAGCTACATTGAAAGCGTTTCGCGTAATGAAAACAAAATAAAACTGGCAAAGAGCTGGTACATTTGTTATACAACTTATTCACAGAGCGTAGCAGAGACTAAAAGAAAGAAAAGAATAAAAAATCATATAAATACCTTTAGTTTTTGCATTCCTCTTCATTATTCTACTTATATAATTTGCAAGATTTAAGTTTGTGGTATTTAAATGAGAGAATAATCTTGTCTTAATCTCTCATGAAATGGTTTGAAGCTCTTGTATACCGTTGCTATGGATGAATATATGATGGACAAGAGAATTTACTGCGGATTTGGAGAATTACAGGATTCGTCTTTTGTTTACATATGATTTAACATTAAACATACATCAATTAGACGATGGCTTTGATTTTGGTACGGTTTATAGCTAATAATACACAAGTCTGAAATATTTTATTAAATATTTTTAAATAAAAATTTAATTTTGAAATATTTTTATTATTACTTATGCTTTTTTTTTTGTGCTATTACAATTTGCAATTCACAATCTGTTCTTATATCATGAATTTATGAAATGAACAAAATTTTAAAAAAAGTAAATGTATGTCAAATCACAACCTAAACTCCAGCAATACTTTAATTCAGTCTAAGCTACTGTCAGATTTTTCAAAGTTCTAGCACATCAAAGTGATCAGCAAATAATTTGAAATGACGGATTTAAGCAGCTGTTAAATTGAAGTCGGTAGCGTAAACAGCAATATTAAGAACTCCCTGCTGTCTAAAGCGTGACAAGGCGCAGCTTCTACTCCTCACTCGTCTACGTCTGCACATACTCAGGCACACATACATACATATATATGTGTGGATTGCCTGTCAGAGTCTGTGTTTGTATTTGTGGTTTATATTTAATGCGTCGTTCAATCAATTCCTTTGCTTTCTTCCCATTTGCCATCCTTTCAGCTCAATAGTGTCGACTGCAGTGCACGAATCGAGATGCGTCATTATCCTTTCACGCAAATAAAATGCTACGGCTGATTCTGCCGGAGCCGGAATATTATTATTGGCTTGAATCGTTTGCCTTTGCTCTGTGACCAGCTCAATCTTTGAATTTGCCTGACGTACGCTGTTGCTTATTTATTTATTTATTTATATTTATTGTCATGCTTGTTTATTGTTTTGCCACTGATTGGCTTCGTCTGCGATTTTGGTTTGGGTCTCTTTTGATATTGATTTTGGGCTTGGCTTGGCATACCACATACTTGGCTTTGCGAAAGGGTAGCTGCAGATACGTAAACTTTTGATTTATTATAATTTATGAATAGTGCAGAAAGTTAATCAAATAAATATATATGCAAGACTTTACATTCGTGAGGGAACTTACATAAATATTTTAAATTTTCTTATTGTAGAGTATTTTCATGGTCTGATAGGTTTTTTTTTTTTCTCTTATAAAAATTTCCACTCAAGCTGGCGACTGTCCCTTTTGCAGATTCTGCTGGCTCATGTCCCGCAATTCTTTTTTTTTTATACCTTCCATGTATTTTGTATTACTTGGTTGAAATCCCTCTTATTGGCGCATAGATTTATGGTTTTATGCTTAAATGATTGTTTGCTTTGTGGAGGGCCAGAAAAGTCCATAAAAAAATAAGGAAAAGAAACCAGAAAAAAGAAGCAAACGCCCATATCAAATGCAAATGCGATAATCAAGTTATAAATTTATGTATTTAAACTCATAAATCGCGAGCGAAAGCGAAAATGTTTTTAAACTGTAGTGCGTTGCGCCCTCATTCATCGATATCTATATACATATTCATGTACATATATGTCTATATGTATGTGCATGTGGCACAGAGATATTTATTGCCGGAAATCACATATTTCCGCTTGGGTTTTTCGGGGACGACAGAGCCATTAATGAGCACCACAATTAAATTTTTCATTCAGCAAAGTGACATAAAATGAGGTGAAATCATAATAAAAAAAAAAGAGGAAAATAAAGAGAGAAGAAAACAAAGGAAAATACATAAATGTATGCAAAATATTAAAACAGCAAATCCCTTTATTGTGTGTCTGCGGATGTCTCTCTCTTTCTCGCTCTCACTGTGTGTGTGTGTGTGTGCTGCCTTATTTTGCTGGCATAATATAAAACATCCTGTTGCCGGTTAACAGCCAGCTGCCTGCCTGAATGCTGCCCGGCTGGCTAGGTGGCTGGCCCGCCTTGATTGTTGTTGTTGTTGTTGCCATAAATAACCCAGAAAAAGGTGTAGATTCAGGCGAGTGTGTAAATTGTGTGTGTGACTGGCTTAAATTTGCTGCGTTATTTGCGTCATTTCCGCAGCAAATCAACACGAAAACACCAAGGACAACACACACACACATGCTTAATACAACAAAAGTCCCTAAAGTCAACAAAAAGTATGTATGTATATGTATGCAGATTTTAAATGGAATTTATATATAGATATATCTACAAAAGCGTGAGAATTTCTGGTTGTCTATGTGTGTGTGTGTGTGTGTGTCTGTGTGGGTTTAATCAGCCAATCAATTTCATATACATATTTTAACACTTGAATGCACTCGAAAGAATCAAGTTTAATGCCGCTCCAATAGAGCTCCAATAAATGTATATAAATTATTTCACGAGCATCACAACAATAGATTATTATGCAAAATAGTTTTTGCCTATTGTTCAAGATTTTATTATATAAATTTTTTCCTTCAATATTTCACTATTTATACTTGATGATGACGTAACAATTTAATTTGCCAAATTAATTCCCAAAAAATATTTAAGTGTTTATATACGTGAAATATGTATTTTTTTGATTTTCTTATGCATATAATATAATATATATTATAATGATGAATAAATAAAGCAAAAAATGTAACAAAATTAATACATTTGCATTTTAGAAACTAAAAATATTTAATAAATGCTAAAAGTGTGTTTTAGTAAATTGTGAAATTAAAAAAAAATAATAATATTGTAATTTTTAACAATATTTTTAGCTTTTTTTGCGTAACATTTTTCTCTGCTTTTCCACGTAAAGCACAAATAATATAAAGTAAATTAAATTATTCAAATTACATGAATTCAAATAATTAATATTATTGAAAAAAGTATATGTAATTAAACAAAATTATTTATTAAAAAAAAAAATTACAACAGCTGCAAGTTAAGCAATTTAAGACCACGGTACTAAAAACTTGACTATAACAATTGTATGACGACGCGTTTATTTTTTTATTTTATTTTTTATTACAGCCCACTTTTTATGCTCGTTGGCTCGCACCCGCAGATCTCTCCGCCCGCCGTGGTAATGCATTAACTTCTGCTTCGATAAATAAACAAGTTGAGCTACTTAAGATTTAAGTTGCAGTTGTTCTCGAACGAGCGTCGAGTTGTAAGTGTGCACAAATTTATAGTGGGTAGTTTTTTTTTTTTTCTACCAAGCCACCCCTGCCCCAACGTTTACCCTTATGAAATGCCCTAGGTATTGCTACAAAATGCACAATACGTATACGCAGCGTATGGGTATTTCAAGCATAAAACCTCTTATGCACAATGAACAGCAGCGACAGTGACGTCGACGCCGCTCGGCGTAGTATAATAAGCATATAAATGTTAAAATGTTAAATTAAATTGAATGCAAGAAGGCGGAAATGTTAAAAAAAATGTTAAAATGTTTTGCGCCTTGTTAGCTACGAGGACGGAGCAAAGCAGAACGCTTCAGTTGGTGGCAGCTCCAGGGCGTTAGGCGTTGACGTTAGGCGTTTAAGATGCTGCTAGCTTTAAGTGTGCTTTTAACACTGCACACACACACACACACACATAGACTTCCATTTGCCACGCCCCATTTTGAGAGGCGCACTCTGCGGTTGTCTGGGTAAAGTGCAGTCATAAATACGTTAACGTTCGATATGTTTCGACTGCAAGCCAGCTGCAACTAACTGGGCTAAGTGGCTGCACTCACAGTGTTGCCTAAATGTGCCACGCCCACTCTCGGGCACATGCCCATTCATAACTGTGCATCCATCAACTCGCACTCAGCAGTCAAATGTTGTACAAATTGAAATCACTTAAGTAACTTAAGTAACTTGATACCAAACGCCACTGGCGCCATTGCTAGCTCTGGCAACTCTAGCCACTCGCTCTCTCTCTCTCTCTCTCTCTCTCTCTCTCTCTCTCTCTCTCTCTCTCTCTCTCTCTCTCTTTCTCTCTTTGGCAGTTTTAGCTACTCTGTCAAACTCTGCCTGCTTGTGTTGGCATCAATTTTTCAGTAATGTCATTTACACGAACCTCAAAATTATGCCAGGCTTAGAGTCACTTGTGCTGCTATGCTTGACTACAGAACTCAGAATTAATTATAGAGTGAGGATAGGATTAAAACAAAAGTAAAAGAATATATAATTTGATTGAAATTTTAATGAATGCTAACGAATATATATAGATATATATTTATTTTAGATCAAGAAAACTAGCAAAATATATATTATACACTAGATAACGTAATAAGGATAAGCTTGATTTAAAAACAAAGATATAGATATATAAATTAAAAGATATAGGTGAAAAGATAGCATGTTAAATCACTTGAATTTAGTTTAATATATTTCTTAAATGTTTCTAGTATTAAGTATACGCTAAATTTTAAATATTCAAAAATATTAAAAAAACAATCAAAAAAGTTGGGAAAATAAATATTCAATGTGCACAACAAATATTTGTCCATGTTTATACCAAAACACAATTATATTTGCTTTATATTCGTGACCCAATTCAAATATTGAACTTAAAAAAGTTTTAAAATTATTACAATCAGAAAAAAAGCTAAACTGAAAATAAAAACAAACAAATTGTGATACACAGCAGCAAACGAGAGCCAACTTGAGCATAACAATATATTTTGCATAATAGAGGGTGAGAGTAGAAAAAAACCGTGCTATATAGATAGAAATGTGGATAGATGTAAGCGGCTACGTTTCTTTTTATAAGGGTATGCAAGGCACGTGCCAGCGACATGAGCAATCAAGAGGGAGTATGTCCCCATCGCGCTCTTCGAAGTGAAATCCAATAATCGAATGCAATTAAAACAAACCATATTTGATTACACTACTACAATTTATTAACTCTACACACTACATAGTTGATCTACTGTAATTTGTTGAACCGACGCGCAATGCAGACACGCAGTCGGTATAGGAAATATTGTAGAACCGTACAGGACATCATGAGACATAATACCATGCCAACAGTTACGACTGACTGTATGGGTCTCGATTGAAAGTCTAATATCTTATATATATAACGTCTACCAAGGCTGCAATAATAGTTATCGATTTAAGTAAAACATTTCGATAAATATAAAGATTTTAAATTATGTAATGCTTACGGATCACGGCCACCAGCAAAATAATAGATCATTGCAAATATTAGATATGTTATGCCGAAAGCAACCGGATAAATAAAATGAAACATACGAGTTGGATGTGCAACAGTCATATGATCCACAGTGCTAAAAATTGACGGCATAACATGAGAGACTATATTAAATACCGCATCAATTTTGAGGGGCTTCGTTCCCTCCCTCTCGTAGGGGAAAATAGTTAACCAATACACCATGAAAATTTCATACGTAAGAACGCGACTGGAGAGGGAACAGGCCCAATAAATTTGAATCAGCGCCGTTTGACGAGCTATACGATCAAGAATTAAGAAAGAAATTATTCCTTTAATATCAGTTTCCAAATTACGAGTTAATAAAATTAAAATAAAAATGGAAACAAATTATAATAATAAAAAAAAAATAATACTTACTCATTTTCTGTGGTATTATATGATAAACGCTTACATAAATTGCGCCACTCAGTGTGGTTACGACATTTAACGCAAAAACCCAATGTGTTATATAAATAAACCAGAATCCTCTTACAAAAAATTTACCAATATGTACAAACAAACAACTGCTGGAGATTATAGCCAAAAACCAGCGATAGGTTAGAAAATAATAAGATTTCTCTGACGATTGCCACTAGTTGTTGAATGACATAAGCATTGACATATTATTATTAACTGGAAGTAGAAAGGATATTACGAAAATCTTTTACCTGAGATCTGAAAAAATCTTGGGGCGCATGATGGTGCAAACCAAAACGCTGCCACTCAAATTCAAGCCAAAAATTGATTGGTTCTTGGCGAAAATTCGATTCACTGATCTCAGACATCGAATAATTTATACAAATTTCAATTTTCCAAATTTATTAAATACTAAGATGAAACATTTTTTTTTTTTCTTTTTTGTTTTTTTGATGGCAATGTCAAAGCAGTTAGTTGCAAAAGCATCAAGAATAAAGAGCTTCTTGCATTTAAGTGGCATTCACATATATATATTTCGTTGTCATTTTTACCCCTCTTAAACGTCTGTCGTGCTTCTTATCTGGCTTGCATAATTAACAGTTACATGATTGTGGGCATGGGCACGGGCACGGGCACGGACCATGTTGTGGTCCCGGTCTGGGGCCAAACAGCCTGATTCGCTGTGCGGCAAATTACGACATGTGCCTGACATCATTTCCCTTTCCACTTTAGTGCCATATCCCAACCCATCCTGCCTGTCCTTCACCATGGCGCAGATCCCACGGCGACGACATCCTTTTGAGCCAAGCAGACACTTTTAATTGAGAGACACTTGGCTGAGTTGTAGCGCGCAATTAAAATGCCATTACATATAAAAACAAGGCTCAAGACCAGAGCACTGTGGCCCCCCAATAGAGAACTACAACAAATTTGAATTTTCATCAAAAATGCAATATTTTCTGGGGAGTATATTTATATTGAACATGCTAAGCATATGTATAGTTAAATAAACTATAAATTATAATTAAATAATAACTTTATTGGGGGAAAATTGTTTATTTCTATTTGTTTTACTTTATTATTATTTTTACTCTCATTTTGATATTTTTTTTTTATTTTTATCTTATTCTATTTATTTTTTAAAAAATTCATTTATATATATATATATATATATATATATATATATTTTTTTTTTTTTTTTTTATATATTTTTGTTGTTTATCTTTATATATATTATATATATTTAATGAAATATTAATATTATTATTGAATTTTATACACTATGTATTCTTCTTCTAGAATTATTTTTTTTTAATAGAGTTAAAGAAAAAATTTTTATTGAATTTACTTATTAATTTTTGTTATTTATTTTTTTAAATTTATTTTTTTTATGAACTTTTTTAAATTTTTTATTTATTTTATTTATTTTTTTGTATATTATTTGAATTATAATAAAGAAAAAATAATAATAATAAAAAAAAAAACCTTATATATACAGCGAAATATTTATTTTAAAATATATTTTCTAAAATTATAAAATATTTGTATTTTCACACAAAAAAAAAAAAAAAATATTGCTTATTACTATTATTTGACAGCTTTGCTCCACCATGCAGCATCTTGGTGAACTCTTCAGTGTGGCTTAGTGTGCGTGTATGTGCGTTTGTAGTTATGTATGTATGTGCATGAGCATCGTGACGCGTTTGTTAGGTGGGTGCGTGCAGCTGAAATGGCTTCCCAGGGGGCTAGCTTTGGGCAAAGCAACCGTTTCGTTAACTTTACACCGCAGTCTGTATACCGTCCCAGCGATGCGTTGTGATTTACTTGGACCACACGAATATCTCAATTTGTGTTCTAGAGCCGACGATGGCAACTATGCTTTGTCAGCGTTGGCAACTTTTCTTTTTTTGCATAAATTTTGTTTGTCATTTTTCACTTTCCTAGTTGCTTCATTTTCCTTACCATTTTATTTTTTTTTTCTTTGCCTTCCGCAGTGCACAAATCACGCAGTTCTATCAAAATCACATGTAACGCCCACGTCCACGCCCACATTCACCTGCGGGCATTGGAAATGCAAATTTAGTGTAAAAAGTTGAACTGCCAACGCGTTTCGCTCTCGCTCTTTCACTCCTTCCACTCTCTACCTCTCGCTCATTCACTGTCTATCTATTTATTGCTTGCTCTGCTCTGCACCATTTTTTTTTTTTGTTTTTTTTTTTTTGTGTGTTAGTTTATTTTTGTGGCATTCCAATTGATTTGCTGATTTGCGCATCAATCAAAGAAAATTTGTGCTCCAAGTTTGCTTTCATGTGGCTCCATTGTTTGAGGTTTCCTTTTTGGATTTACCGTCATCGCATTGTTTATATTCAAGGTATGTGAAGCATGGAGATACACGGATTACCCACTGACTGACTTGACGTGCCTTTGGTATGGCTTAACGTTAATTTTCCCTTTTCCATTGCAGTTTTTTATTGTGGTTGTTGTTGTTGGTATGGAAACGTTCAAAGCGCTGTCAATTGTGTGAACTGAGTTAAATGCTAAAAGAGAAATCAATGACAGTTAATCGGGCAGCAATTAGAATTTCGAAGTGAATATGGCTTTACCCTTTCATTGATACGATAAGAATGGGATTCTATAAGTTTCGATATTCAATTCCTAATTCCTAATTTCTTAGGAAACTAATTTTACCTAAATTCGGGAATTTTAGGTATATTTGCTCACCTATTTAAGTATTCCTTTTAACGCATTTCAATTCGTCTATGGACTGAATTCCTGAGCGCATAAGCTACCAATTCCATTGGCCTAACCCCAACAATGGCAGCCAATAATGATTTGTAATCTGTGCCAGTTTCGAGGTACAAAGGACACAGGACACTGCGGATCGAGGCGAGGACATTGGACATGGTTGACTGGCTGACTGGATGGCTGGCTGACTGGATGGCTGGCATGGTCTGGTATGCCGCCCACAAAGCTAGGCACAAAATTCAATTTTGCAAAGAAGCAGCGCATTGGCATGCAGGTCGCAAACGTCATCATCGTCGACATCATTGTCAGCTCTTTGGCAGTTTGCCATCAAATTGGCGGATTGGCGGCTTTAAAGTGCGTGCCATGCCATGTTCTATGCCAGCCAGCCCAACTCGAGGGTTAAGTGTGTAAATGTAAGCCAGTTCAGTTGAGCGCCATTTTGGCCTTATCGCAATTTACCAAGCGCTTCCTTTAACACACTTAAATAGTCGTGTGGTTCATACGCCGACTGAGGCAGACTGTCGGGGGATAATTTTTAAAGCAAAAAGGTAACTTAGCCACCTCTCCCCCGGGGCTCGGCGTTGGGGTCTCTCACGTGTCATTATCTTAATTTAAGTCAGCCAAGAATCCAGAGCCCAGACCAGAACCAGAACCAAAACCCAAACCAAACTCCCTTGCCAGTTAGTGCACCTCACAGCGATAGAAGCTTCTTTTAACTCCCATATCTCTTACTTGAATACACAATTATGTGGTTCACTCTGGGTGTCTAGGTGGGTGGGTGTCTGCGTCTGTGCGTGGGTGTCTGCGTGAGTGGGTGAGCGAGTGAGTGTGTATGTGTGTGAGTGTGAGTGTGTATATACGGTGTATGGGTAAAAATTAAATTTCTCATGCTAAGAGATAGCGATATCGTTGCTCATCATTATACAGTCAGGCACGGTCCGTGGCTTGTTACTATGCATGACTATAACACGACTTCAGATTCATCTCGTGTATATCTAATGTGGCAGAGTGTATGCACTATGTGCAGGTGCTTGTAGAAACAAAAAAATTGAATTAATATTACATATTATTTATGTGCAAGATTGTTATGTAATAAAATATGAATTAATATGTAATTAAAAATTATTTTATTCATTTATTTTTTTATTTATTTATTTTTTATGAGTTATTCTCTATTTCTTATTTTATTTTTTTATATTTATTTTTATTTCATTATTTAATATAAATTAAACTATTAACAAATATGTAATTGTAGATTATTTTATTTATTTATTTTTTTTTTTAATTTTAATTTTTATTTTTTTTTTATAAATTATTCTCTTGTTCTTATTTTATTATTTTATTAATTTTTAATTATTAATTTCATTATTTGAAATAAATTTTAAAAAAAATATTTAATATGTAATTATAGATTATTTTTTTATTTATATTATTTTATTTATTTATATTATTTTATTTATTTATTTTTTATAAAATTTCTTATTTTGTTTTATTTATTTTTTATTTTTTTATTTATTTCATTATATAATTAAATTAAAAGATTAATTAATACTTAATACTTAATTATATATTATTTTATTTAGTTTAATTTAATTTTTTTTTTTTATAAATAGTTCTCATTTTCTTATTTTCTTATTTCATTTTTTTAATTTATTTATTTCATTATTAATATAAATTTCTGCGGCTTGCAAAAGTCTTTACAGCTCAAACAAATCTCTTCAGTAAGAGTAAATATATTTAATGAACTTATATCTATACCTTGATGACATGTTTGATTGGTAAGGGTATGCCAGCTGCTGGTTGACCCAGCTAAATTAACATACTTGTTTTTGCTCTGTTATTAGACTCGTGGGAGTTCTCGCATGCAATTTGCAATCTTTCCAAGAGCGTGTGCTATGACAGTTTTTGTATATAAGTATATTTATCAAATGAAAACATAAATATATAAGAGCATACCATTGCCAGCTAGTATGTGTGGGTGTGTGTGTGTGTGGGTGTGTGGATGTTGTAATGAGGCCTGCGGTGTCGACTGTGTGCGAAGAATATCAACATTTTATTGCACATGAATTTCAAATTTCCAACTCGCACAGTTTACATATGAAATCAACAAAGTGTGACAGTTGATGCCCAATACACTTATGCACTACCACACACACACACACTGTATTCTATTATGCACATGTCCTGATATTATTGCATTCACAGTGCCGAGCTGTCAAAATCTGCTCGCAAAATGTGCAAATGAATGCAATTTATAGATTTTTTAAAATAGTGTTTTGAACGAAAGCTAAAAAAAGGAAAGGAAAAAAAGGAATAAATAAATGAAATAAAATAAGTAAATATATATATATATATATATATATATATAATAAATAAATAAAATAATAATAAAAATTAGTAAATAAACTGAATGTGAATCAACAATATTCCAGGAAGAATATTTTTATATAAAAATAGAGCTATAAATTTGTATTTAAAAACAATTTTTTTCATAACTAAGACTCATTTAATTCACATAAATCAATTGAATAATAGAATTTACCTATTTATTTTTATTTATTTTATAGTGTTTCAATTAAGTTGGTTATTGAAAAATATTTAGTTCAATTGGAGCTGCATAGATCTTCATTAAGAACTTGTTCACGTAAATTTTATATTTATTTTTATATATATTAACAAAGGAAATTCTAAAATCTGAAAGATATTATATATGTAAAGTATATATACATAGGGAAAAATTAACGATATTCTCCGACTTTTAGGAGCATGAATATTGCCTAAGAAGCAAAGTTGTGGCGTTTTTTGCTTAATTATTCTTTCATTTCTTGGGCAAATGTCGAATTGTTTGAAAAGTTAACTTTTGGTAGCCAAAAGCCAAATAAAAGTGAAATTCCACAGAAAATTCCTTAAGACAATTTCAATGTTTCACGCCAAGTTAAATCACAATACGGTCTAAACTGAATGCATATTGAAAGTGGGCATAAATTAGGGCAAGTAAGGCACACACACACGCATACACTTACACTCTAGTGTAAAGTAACGTACATACAATAAGAGAGACAATCAATTATGCAATGCGAAATGCCAAGTTGTATCCACGAATGAAGCAGAACGAAAAATCGAAAGGCATTTGCGTCAACTTCTCAATGAGCATCGAAAGTGGGCGGGAGCGAGGGCCAGGGCCAGTGTAAAGGCTAAAGTGTGCGCCTGCAATGCGCCATAATCGGACCAAACTGAAAGTGCTTCGACGACTCGGGGACAATAACTGGTGGCCGGGCAGCCTGGCAGGCAAGTTATTTTGTTGGCTCCTTTTTTTTTTTTTTTTTTTTTTTGTGTTATTATTGACAAACTGAGGAACTGTCGGACTGGAACTGATGACGATTTTCATTGAATATTTTTGCCTGTATGGAGTTGAGCATGTGTGTGAGTGTGTGTGTGTGCGAGTGTATGTAGCCTGAGCGTGTCAAAAGTTTGTGCCAAAGGCTACAAAACAGTTTACACACAGAGCAACAGCCTGCAGCCTGCAGGGCACGCTGCACAAAATTTTGCTGACCTCAATATTTGTTCAACTTTTCAGCAACAATTTCGTTATGCGATTTGCCTGCCACACGTCACGCCCCCTTCCCTGGGGAATGTCATAAATGCCTGCAGTTTGGCAGCTCTCGACGTTCTTGCTACTGCCAGTAGTAGTTGCTCTTATTGTTGTTGTTGTTTTGTTGAGTGAAAGTGTTTTTGGTTTATGCAAGTGCCTGAAGTTAGTCAGTTTTGTTCGTTTATTGCTTTGATTTGATGCAAAACTTTTTGCATTGGATTTACAACCAACACCACCAGCCATCCACATGTTCTTCTCAATAAGTTGACTTCTAATGGACAACGTCTTCGGTTCGTTGGCTTGGTGCTGGTGCAGTCAATTTCCAGTTTCACACAACAATCCAAAGGTTGAGCTGGCGGTTAGAGAAGGTATTTTGCAGTTCTTACAATTTCATAGACAAAGTGATATCTATGCCAGAGACTCACCAACATATGTGCTGTAAAACGAAACATGAGCAGCAATTGCACCACCGGACCTAAGAAAAAGATTGGCAGCAGATGCAGACTCAAAGATATGCCGCTCAATATCAGCCACTTCCACATGGCGTAGATGAAGCACATGCACAACGTTAGATTCGACAGTATGACCAGAGTGCTAACATATACCAGTTTGCAGCGCTAAGAGTTGGGAAAAGCAAAGAATCAATTATAGAATTGCAATATAATACTAGAAAGAGTGCTCTAGTCGATTGCTCGATTAACAATGCGTACCCAATGATTAGCAGATTAAATTTGAGGGTATTCTGTATACATGTTAATACTGAATATTTACCACAAAGAGAAGAGCTGAGCAGCGCTGATGCGGACGACCGATCACCAAGTAATTTAGAAGAACGAATGAATCCGAGCTGCAGCAAGTTTGCTTTTATATGGGCTATAATTACCGCTCAAAATCGAACTTGGCGCCTCTCTGAGTTATCTTACTCTCCTGCATTTATATAGGCTATAATTCCCGCTCAATATCGAGCTTGGCGCCTCTCTGAGTTATCTTACTCTCCTGCATTTATATAGGCTATAATTCCCGTTCAATATCGAACTTGGCGCCTCTCTGAGCTATTTTACTCTCCTGCATTTATATAGGCTATAATTCCCGCTCAATATCGAACTTGGAGTCGCTCTGAACTATTTTACTCACAAACTTGGAGTGATACAGAAATAAAGTACCTATTTCAAAGCGGACATTTAATTTATACTAAGAGAGAAATACTTTAGCGCACTGCTCTGCAGCTCTTCTTATTTTGTTCAGCATTTGATATGATTGGGAGTGGAACAAACTAATCGGATGAACTCTAAACCTTGTATATATACATTATTTGAATGGATATAAATTTTTATAAATTTTATATATTTATTTAATAGATTGAAAACTATTGTTAAGCCACATTCCTAATTATTTACATATCTGATATCAATAAAAAAAAAAAAAAAAAAAAAAAACAGTAGCATATTTTATTTTTAACTAAATATTCTACTTTAAGACAGACACGCCTAATTCGCAAATTTAATTGTATTAAATCAAATGCTTTTTCAATTATTTATATATTTCCTTTTTTTTTATAACTTACCGGCACCATCAAAGCGAGTAAGAAAGGCAGCAGTAATGCCAAATGATGTCTGAAAAGCGTTTCGAAAAACTGCCATGTTGAAGACTTTAAAACTAAATGCATATCCTCGTTAGTTAGTTGAGTAGCAGGTTCCTCATAGACCAAGGGTACATAATAAAACGTGTTGACCGGACCAGAATGATTAATAGAAGCTGCGCAGCAATGAAGAGAAAATATATAATTAATATACATTCCTTAGCATATATAGCGACAATTCGTTAGATTAACTTACTTTGTGCCAATTGCTTGAAGCGATTTATGATATAGTACAAAAATACATTATGCATAACAAGCAAGAGTGCATCACGCTTGATAGGACTTATTGCGCGCTAATTAAAGTGGATCAAAGAAATCAAAAATCAATTGTAAATTTAAAGTAAATGTTTATACTCATGCACTTACGACGTATAGCAATAACTGATATAACAGTATAATGATAGTTACTAAACTCTCGTGCATATCGGCCATAACAAACTTTGTAATTTTGAGCAATTCAGAATTAATAATTTTTAGTGAGTGAAAATGCAAAGTTAAATAAAATGTATACAATTGTTTATCATATCATAAAAACTGAAAAAAAAAAATGAAAAAATGAAAAAATAATGTTTTAGTTGTAAAATAGGCAACAGCTGACACAGAACCTATAAGATGTGTATATGTTGATCAGGACGAAAAACTAAGTGTAGTAAATCATAAAAGCTAAAGACATGAATTTTATATATAAATTTATATATGTTCATATATTTATATACATATTATTATTATTATTTTTGTTATACAAATACATGTATGTATTTTTATTTAATTTTATAGTATTTATTTCAGCATATCTACAGTTCGTTTACTCTTGACTAGACTACTTACTTGACGACTTTCGACTACATTGCTTTTTCTGCCTTGTCCACTCATTTGTGAAATTATTAATATCTAAAATGCACATGCTCGACAATTTCAATTATTTAATGTTCTTAATGAAAAGCAGCAGCTGGCTGCAAGTCTGTTGCATAATGGTTTACAATTACCAATTATCAGATTGTTGCATTTAGCTAACAATCTTAGTAACTGGATAAATTGCAATTATATAAATCAAAACAGAATCATATAATTCAATTTGCCCAGCATGTGTAAATGATGTTCAAATTTCAATCTGTAACCTAATTGACTTGCAGTCAGTGCAGATAGCAACAACAGCAAAAACAAAATATGAACTACAATAAGCTAAATAAACATGCTTAATTCATGTGACCCTCAATGGCCTTTAGCTTTAAGCAGCTGAGAAATGCAAACCAAACAAATGTAACGAATAATGTGCTTAATTAAAGTTGCCAAGCCAGAAGCAGCTCAATTAAATACAAAATTTACGTTTTTCTATGCTGAAGGTATTGAAAATGGTAAATCATGGTATGGTTTTGTTGAATGTATGTAGAGGAAAGGCAGACTTATTCCAGTTTCAGTGTGAAAAAAACTCGAAAATCTGTTCATATATTATATCGTCTAAATCTTTAAATCGCCAAATTTTGCATATGGATTTATGTAAATATTATAAAAATATTTATTATATTTTTAATATTTCAAAATCCCACAACACCTTTTCATAAATTTGCTTAAGTGCCTCAATGAGCTTTCAGCCTTAGATTTCGGGTCTTAGGCCTCAGCCTCAGCCTCAGCCTCAGCCTCAGCCTCAAACTCTAGTCTCAGATCCAAGCCTACGCCTCAACCATCTTCAGGCCTCAGCATCAATCAGCCTCAGGCAAGGCTAAGCTACAGGTTCAGCCTCAGCCTCAGTCTCAAACTCAGGACTCAGAACGTAGCAGCAAACTCCAGCCTCCAGCCTCGGGCCTCAGACTCAGCCTAGAAGTCAAGCCTCAGGCCTCACTCTTAGGCTCAGTAAAAAAGAGTCAGTTTCAGGCTTCGGCCTCAGACTTCAGTGTAAGACTCAGACTCAGACTCAAACTCAAACTCAGGTCTGAGGCTCAGCCTCCAACAGCCTCAGTTTCAAGTCTCAGACTCTGACTCATGTCTCAATCAGATTTAGGCTCATGGCTCAGCCTATGAGTGTGTTGGTGTGAGCGTGCATGCTTCTTATGTATGCAGCAAGCGAGTGTAGAATTGTTTCTCGTCTAGACTACTCTTGCTTGTCGCTAATTAACTTTATATAGTATATATTTTAAAATATCTTATGATCGCTTAAGTGCACATATTAAGCTACATATATGCGACTTCAACATCATTTGCATATAAATATATATAAGCTGATATCTCGTTATAAATAATGACTACGATTAATTATGATGTAATCCCGACGTTACTTGTTCGAACAATTTTCTCCCATTCATCGTTGTTTTTTTTGTTTCATTCTTTTTTTTTTTTTATTATTTTGTTTGTTGTTGCATTAATGTTTTTGGATGCAAATGTTGGAAATTTAATTAAACATTAATCATAGCACCAAGCGGGTAGCGAGTGCATTAAATTGGCGTCGAGCACATTAATTAACGTTGGCAACTTTGGTAACTGGGCTGTAAGGGATTTGCGTTATTAATTGAACGATATGCAACGTTTGTTCATGCAGTTACAAAACCTACAACTTAATGCCATAATGCGGCATATTATCCTTCATATACACACACATACATATATATATATATAAATCTATATATAGTTTATGCTATATAAATATATATGTATATATAGAGAGAGTTTTTGTTTGGCTTCCGTTTGTATATGTTCAGCACAACTGTCACGTACGCAACGATTCCCCGAGCCGCTGCACACTTCATCAAAGGAAATTGAGCTTGAATTGATTTTGCGCCCATACACACACACACACGCACTCGCTGTGTGTGTTACCTTGGCCTAATGTATATCATTTGGCTGACATTTATCTGCGACCAAATACACAAAGGGGCGGTAATTTTTTTTTTAGTGTGAGAGAGTCGCTGTGTGGCATTAAAAGAAAAGAACCAAATGCTCTGTGGCCATTTAGGTGCTTGGATTCCATTTAAGTTCACATTCACTTTTCGCACTTTTCCTTACGTTTCGCTTAACTTCTATTATATATTCCCTTGCTGGCTAAGTGTGCTTCCTCTACATGCAGCAATAACATTTAGTCATCCTTGATTTCATTTCGATACATTTTCATTTTTTTGTTAAGTGCAATTTATTAAAGATTTATTTTGGACAGTTTTTATTCGATTTATGTAAGAAAATCTATGATGTAAAGATTTTTTAGAATTATATACATTTAAATAGTAAATGAAGAAATATAAATATAAATATAAATATAAATATAAATATAAATATAAATATAAATATAAATATAAATATAAATATAAATATAAATATAAATATAAATATAAATATAAATATATGAATGATGTATAGAATTTTTAGAATAATATATTTAATTATTTATTATATATTTAATAAATATTAATAATAATAATAAATGAAGAAACGGGTCTATGATAAATGTTTGTTTTCTTTTTCTCTATATAATAAAATAATAATACAATATAATAATATATAAAAAAAATATATTTAAGGAACTTATATGCATTTATAATATTACTAAAATAAATTTAACCTCAATTTTAATATTACCAACAAAATATTATTATATTATTTATAATATTATTTTATTATTTATTTTATTGATATAAAATCAATTTGAAGCTTAGATTTTGATTAGAATCTCTAAGCCTATATTGAATTGTGTTTAAATGTGACTTTACATATTCTTTAATTTAATAAAAATATGTTTTAGCAAAGGTTTAGTAACTACATAATTCTCTTTCTCTTTTTAGGATAATCCTAGCTGATATATATATGTATATCTTGTCTAATTAATTTATAAAGGAAAAAAAAGGCTGCAATAAACTTTTCACATATGTAAGTTTTATGAAATTATCAATATGCTAATATTAATGAGTTTGCATATTATTCTTATATTTATTTTCTTAATATTCATTGTTGAAACTTTAAATGGAATACAAGAGTTTTTGCTTTATAAATTAATTTTTAACCCAAGCTCATTCAAATGGGTAATTCAGGTTATAAAGGTTAGATTTTTTAATGAATCTTTTTTTCCTTGTAGTCTTAAGTCCGTGCACATCATTTGCGCTTAAGCCTCACACATATTTCAGTTGACAAGCTGTAAAGTCTGCAACAAGTTTACTCTACCAAAAATACAAATGCTGAGAGAGTTGCCCACGCATTTATTTCAATTTTCATATAGTACAAAAAAAAAAAAAAAAAAAAAAGAAGAAAACCAGAGCTGAATTTCATAGTGAGCCACAAACTCATTTACACTTTTAGGCTAAAGCTGTCGGAGTCTGAGTAATTTATGCATACAATGGCATTTAAATGCGTTTAGCAACGAGCAACTCTGTCCAACTCTCTCGAATCGTGCCGTGACGAGAGTTGAGACGAGTGAAGTCAAGTCAAGTCGAGTCACTCGGTCAGTCAGATAGACAGACGGAGAGACAGACAGACATAAAGAAAGCATAGCTAGCAATTTGGGTTCGCCTTCATTTTTCACAGCGTCCCTTTCATAAAAGGCAAAACAGTTTTACGAAAAGAGAAAAGTGTGGGAGGCAGGATGGCGGGCTATAGCTGAAGAAAAATGAGCGTAATGGGTGCCAAAAGCCAAAAGAGACACACGGACGACATTTTATGTGACTTTGGGGAATTGTTTAGAAAATTGACAAATTATGATCATAAGTGGCACGATTAGTTTCTGTTGGCCAAGTGTCCCAAGGTTGTCGCCTTTTCACTTGGTTTCTTTCCACACATATAGCCTAGCATATTAAGAATATGTATATATAAGTTTACATACATATATATGTATATATTTATAGATTGTTTCAGTCGCGCTGCGTGTTATTAATAATTCAATTTGACTGTCTCACAGCAGGCGCCAAACACGCAACGATGAGCGAAATGCAACCCACACCTGTTCTCTCGAACGCAAAACTGTTCCATTCCCACATTTCCACATTTGCGCTACCATGGCCATACAAGCTCGACTCATTATATATTCATGCAAGTTAAGTGCGAAAGCTCATATGGCGGAATAATAAATTGAATTTGGCCCACAAGCCTGCACAATTGCATAAGTAGCTACACGTGCTATGCCCATTTATGGCATGCTCCTCACTGATTCCAGCCATATCTCTCTTGGCTCTGCTTGATGTCAGATACAAATGTATCTAAGTTCCAAGACTCACGCGATATTCGCCAGCTTGCTGTTCTCGGCAGAAAAGTATTTAATGTTACTCTCTTTGCTGCCATTAAAGCTTTTTACCTCAAATAATTTCGAAATGTGCCTGAAATGGAATTTTGCTAGATTTAATCAATAGATTTGTTGCCTAATTAATTTTGTTGTAGACAAAATTTATAAAGTGAATATGATGTTCGTACTTTAAAAAAAATGTTTGGGACCCCAAAGAGATATGAATTATACAAAATTATAAATTTTAGTTAAAAATAATTTTTTAATAATTTAAAAAATAGAAATTATAATCGTTGTGGTCCTTGGTTTGAACAAGTCGACGAATGAAAGTTGGCGGCTAACCGCATAAATCTTTACCTTGCTGACTTAGAACTAGCATCATCAAAAAAAATTAGTGCTGCTATTCATCCTAGAATTGTGTGTCCAAGCGTTCGCTCCAGGTATATCTATTATATTTACAAGGCTATCAAATTATCAGGCAATCAATTTTTATTATTATTTGATCTCAGCAAATAAAGGTTTAATTTATTTATATATATTTTTTTTTTAGTTTAATTTCGATTAAGTGCATTGCTTACAATTACCCCTAGTAATGAAAAATCATTTTTCCTTACTTAACATTCACTATATTATGTATCAATTGATAGGTTAAACAAATAATTTCTTACAGGTTTTTTTTTTTTTTGTAAACGATTAGGTAACGCGAATTTCAAGTAGGGCAACATGCAGAACACTTTTCACAGATGGTTTTGTAGACAACATTTGGGAGAGCAGCCTCAATATCGTGCAGTATTGTGACGATACTGTTGAGGAAATAGGACATAATGCAGCACAGTCGACAGTTAGTATCGTTGACAAGATCGGCACACTTTGTATTGAAGGGACAGCAATTATTTACCAGTACAGACTCTACGGCGCTTGTGGCGACAGCTTTTAGTAACTTTGCATGCCTATAAGTTCAGACTAAATGAAGAATAAGAATATTAGTTAATTCTTATCACAAAACTAACCTGGCGCCGATAGAAATCCTTTTTGCATTCTGGTAGTCTACACCATGCTCGAGCTGCTTTCATGATCAACTCTTTGGGTTTGAGGCCGCAGTGCTTGCGTCGATAGAAGCGCAAGAAGTTCAGATATCCATTGTTTGTGATTGGGCCTGGTCTCATGCATCTGGCTTTTTTCGGACAACGAGGTCGCGGCCTGGGGCAACGTCGTTTTTTCGGTCTCGGACAGCAAGGTCGCGGACGAGGTTTTGGCTTTGGGCAACACGGTGTTGGGCAACATGGCTTGCGTCTTTTTGGTCTGGGACAGCATGGTTTGCGCCGTGGTTTAGGACAGCATGGTTTCGGTTTGGGACAGCATGGTTTTCGCTTTCTTTTCTTTGGACAACATGGACTTGGGGGACAACATGGCTTACGACGCCTCTTCCTAGGACACGGCGGTGGGCAGCAGGGTCTCCTCTTACGTTTCTTTGGGCAACAACCGTCGTCCATAGTATCATCGGTGTCATCACCGTCATCCATTTCCACGTCTTCATTGTCGCTATCCTTATCGCTGCTGCTGTTTTCTTCATTATCATTATCTTCGACCTCGGCGTCTACCATACGGTAACTTTTCCGTTGAGCTGAGGTTAGCCTGTTCCATATCTTGCCACCGGTTATTGCATCAGGTACATCCAGTCCACCTGACTTTGCAGCATAATCTCGCATAAAGTTCACAAACCCATTGTTGGTCACGGGCCCTCTAAGAAAGCTCTTTTGAGCTGATAAAATTGCGTCATCGCTCATTTTACTGTTTTGAAAAAGATATAGAAATTATATTAGATTATATTTCGCGCTATTATTGGCCATAATATACTGATATTACAGTTACACACAAGCAACCAACGATGCAACTCTTAGCTAGTTAATGGACTAAATGTGATAGTAAACACTATCAAGAGTAAAGATTGACAGAGACTGCAATAGACAGGAAGGCACTTGAAGGCTTACAAAGTGGCTAAAGCCAAGTGGGTTTTGTAATAAAGTGACTTGCACTAGAAGATATGTAGAGATAGGAAGTGTATCAGACAGCTAGTTATATGGGGCTTTATGCTTTTGATTAAGAAATTGACAAGCGAGGCAGCAATTCAAGTTGAAGGTACGCAGACAAGCGAGAGCTAAAAGAGGAATTAACCGAAGAGACGGGCAGTGCTTGTCTGATGGCACAAAAGGTAAGTGCAGAGGGCGTTGAGCGATTATCATTAGCCGCCAGAATAGTTGCCATTTAGCACGCACAACGAGCAGCAGTAGCAGCAGTAGCAGCAGCAGCAGCAGTGCAACGTGCAGTTGCAACAATGTTTGAGTAATTGTTTGCTGTTGCAACAGCAAAAGGTAGCAGTGGCAGCAGCAGGAGGATGAGGAGAAGGAGCAGAGCAGCTGCAACAAAATTTGCATGCATTGAGCCCCCTAGACACACAACCGCTGCACTGTCAACTGCTACTGCTGCTGCTGTCTGGTTTGCTGCACGTAGCCGTACAGTGGCAGCAACTGCTGCAGTAATTGCAACAAACAATTAGCGTCACTTGGATTTATGTTTACGAGCGGCTGCCTCGACATTATCCCAGACAGAGCCCAAAGCCCACACAGAGCACCCTTTACATTGCTGTTGATGTTGCGTGCGCGTACGAAGAGAGTTGCTTCAATCACAGGGCGAAAACAATTTATCACACAAAAAAAAAAAAGTATGTATTATATATATATATATATATATATATATATATATATATATATATATATATATATATATATATATATATATATATATATATATTTATTTTTGTTGATTTTCTTTTGTACTTACCAAATTTTATCTAAAAATATATTTTTCTTGAAACAATTTAAAATCACATAAAAAATTTTTTACTCAAATTCCAAAATATAATATAAAAATAAAAAAAAAATTAGTTGTTTGTTTCACGGCTGTAACTAAATACTGAACATATTGTGTAGCCCAGATCTGTTAGGTGCTGTTGGTCAATGATTGTTAAGCCATGGAGTACTAGGTTTTTTTTATTGTATTCAAAACCTTGAAACGGCTACTTTGATTAAATTATGTTTCATCTACCACGTACTCTTATTGTAGTGGGAAATGAAATTTTTTGTAAACTTGAATCTGTTTTCAGCATGATTGTAGTTTATAAGAAGAAGAGACAAACACGCTAGCATATAATTTTAATTATAAGCTAGCTCTAAATAAATAAATAACAAAATTAATGGTCTGATAAGCTTGAATTGAAACAATTGCGGGCATTTCTTCGTTTGACTGATAATAATTAAAAATAAATATCGAGCAGAATTTTTTGTAAAATCATACAATTTTATACGCTCACGTTTTTGAAATAAGCTTTAGAGTTTGTCTTTTCATACCCCGAATATAATGAAATTTTGAGATCAGGGTTTAATGGATTTCTTATTTATTTCTGTTTATTATTTATTATTTCTTATTATTTATTAATTAATATTTATTATTTATTATTTATTAATTAATATTTATTATTTATTATTTATTATTTATTAATTAATATTTATTATTTATTATTTATTAATTAATATTTATTATTTATTATTTATTGTTATTATTTATTTATTTAATATGATAAAATTATGATTTCGGATGCTTTTTTTTTAGTTTTTTTTAATACAATTTTAGACTCATAATATACGCATAAAATATATTTTTTTTTCTCCACTTCTCATAAACTTTATGCGCTTTCAGGCTTCAGCCAGCAATGCTAAAATAGAAATTGAATCTCTTAAGGATTTCCAAGAACGCTTTTAATTAGAGCGCATGCATTATTAATAATGTAAATTAAACTGATTGAATTCATATCTCAGAACAATGGATTACAAAAAGAACACTATTTTTAATACAGCAAGAATTTGTCATTTAAATTATATGAAAAATTATTTAAAATACATGTTTTAATTTTTACAAAGGTCTATGAGAAAGCCAACAATAGTGCCTATAGTAAAAACTTGTTTGACAGTAAGGAATTGCCTTATATTTCCGCATTAACCCATTACAACTTTTTCTTTAAGAGGCATGTAAAATATCTATAATTTGCTCTGAAATAAAACGACTTTCGCATATTGTTTTCATTATTTTTTTTTTATATGTAGAAGTGGACGTCTTGTAGTGTTAAAATTATGCTAACAAAAAATTAACATTGAATTTTGAAAAATATTCCGAACAATGCAAAGTTCATCGCTGGTTCGAATGCATTCTGAGTGACATTCCTTTAGACGATGGTATAGGGCATTACTTCGAATTGGCTGACATTTTGATTTGTGTCCAACTGAGCATAAACAGAACAGCTTTTGTTAGTTGACTTCAATCGTAGTATTCAGATACCAGTAGTGGCTTGCGGCTTATGATATTTGTATTTTTGCCCTGTTGATGCGTTGTTCCCCCCCAATTTGTAGCCTTAAGGTAACTTGCAGATTGCTGTAAATTTTTGCCAAATTTTATTTACTTTTGTTCCATAAAAATCAATCCAGGCCTTTTGATCTTTCTGAACTCAAGCTGCCATTCTGTTTGCGCTGTAAGAAAAATAGAATAAGTAATATTTTACATTTAAAGTGAGGAAAGTATATCAAGCAGCTGCTGCATTCCCAATCTCTCCTTGTAATGCGCCTCAACCAAACTCGTTGATTTATGAATTAGACGCGATTTCTATATCAACGCCCAACCAAGGCAAGCCAAGGCAAGGCAATGCAAACGAGGCTAAGCCAGGCGCCAACAATTGCTTGTAATGAATGTTGTTGCACCATGTAAATGATGTCTTTACATGCCAGTTGGGCGTGGCCGAGCGGCTGGCTGTCTGCATTGCCCAGTCGAGGGAAGCTTTACAGCCTTTAGAAAATTATTTATTTTTTATTTTTCGACTTACCTCAGTTGCATTATTTGTTCGACTTAAAACAAAACATTAAAAAAAGGGAAGTTTATATCCGAAAAGAAAAAAAAAAAAAAAAAATAACAATCTTTCATAGGAAAACGTTGTGAACTATTTGCTTTTTGAGTTGATACTAAATATTTGGGAAAAACTCAATGCTAAGCTATACCAAATGCTGATTGATAAATGTTGGGCTGCTTTGTTAAGTAAACGGAAGGCATAGAAAAATCAGATATATATATTTATTTTAGATAATAGTCTACATAGCTAAAATAAAGTAGATTCTTTTTTTATCAGCTATGCAATAATAGGTAAAGCTTTAATATTTGAGGACAGAAAAAGATTGCTGCCTATCAAGCGTAAAAAACTACAGAAGCAACAAAAGGAAAAGCAGAAACTAATAGAAACTCGGCTCATTTTGATTGGATTGAATTGGTTAAGCATTGTGGTAGGGCGTCGGCTTCAATGTGACGCCGGCGGTTACAAGGAGCACATCCTGTGCGAGCATGCGGCTGTGTCTGGCCTCGGCCAACGTTTAAGTTATGTGTCTGCGCCGGCTAAAGGGAAAAAAAGAAGCCATTTCCACTTTTTACACTATGATGGTTTTTTTTTTCTGATTTGTTTCCTGCAGCTGTTTATTAAAATTGTAAGCCGCAGGCGTTACGATTAAAACACACACACGAGCCTCGAAAGGATACTGGATACATGATTCAGTATTCAAGATTTCATGTATGCTAGCAGCAGGTTTTCTATTATCTGTAAAATGTTATGATTTATGATATGCGGGTTCAAGTTTATGTTTGGGCCATAAATTCTATACCCCAAAGGGAAGCGCAAAGGCGTTGCCTGTTCTTGGTCAGAGTCACAGTCAGCTCTCGCTTCTTTGACTTCTCTCTACCGGCAGCAGTTAAGCCAATTAATTGGCCTTAGATTTATTAGTTTTTTTTTATAACCCTTTTTGCCTTCCTGCTCTTGAATAGTGTGTGGCGCGTATGTGTTGTGATTTATTGCGCGAAGTATTTTAGACGAAAAAGGAAGTTTAGCTTCTTTGGCACACACACTCACACACACACACACAGCAAAAGCTCCTACACAAGTTCAGGTAATAATGTTAATACATGTGTGTCTGGGTGTGTCTGGTTGTGTGTTTGGCCGGAAGGCGTGGCATTTGCATATAAATAGATATGTCACCTTAAATATTAGATACATGCGAATTGTGGCGCTTCGCTAAGCCTTCGGGCCATACAAATTGTTGCGTGCTAAAGCGGCAACAATAGCAACAACAACAACAACAACAACAACAGCAACAACAAGGATAATATTAGCAGCAACAATAGTAGTAAACACAAAGTCTTGACGGTTTTCCATTAAATTAGTCTTAGTGTCAAATGTGACACTCAAAATGCTGCTGACACTCATCTTAGCCATTCATTGTATCTAAATTATTAACTAGGTCAAAAAGGGAGCACGCGATATATATATATTTTTTTTGTTTTCATTTTTTATTAAGCTTCCCGTAAAGAACTGTCACAACTTGGCAGCTGACCTAAATTTGGTAAGAACAATAACTTCGCCTGTTGGATAAGTGCTTTATAATTGCAACTTGACAGTTTGAAACATGAGCATATATAGATAATTGTTATCTGCAAGTGTTCAAGTGAAAATGTTTTTTATTTATTTATTTATTTAATTTTTTTTTTTTTCATTGTGGAATGAATCCAAATCCAATTGAAGCAGCTTCTCATACAGGCATTTGTTGAGGCATTTGTTGAGTTAGTGAGTGGACTCACATTAGACTCGGTCGCAGCGAAAAAAAAAATGAATTGAGTGATTCGAAGTCTTTAGGCTTTAGGAGATGCTTCAATCAGTTTTATGGCTTAGTTATTCTCATTTATCTAACTGCAGGCTGTATGGTATGTGACTGAACACGCGCTCTAATTAAAACTCTCCCAATTTATTCTGAAGCGCTCCCTCACTGAACTGAATTCACTTCGCATGATTTCTATTTGACGTATGTATGTTGCGAGTGAAGATCTCAATTAAATATTAATATTTTTTTTATTTTGTATATACATGTTTAATTAGTAATCTGTTTTTGATTACATTAAATTTAATGAAATATAAATTGTATAAATATAATCTTGTTTAATTTAAGTTATACGAAAAGAGATTATTTGCATTATTTTATTCATTTAATATTTTATGATCGAATGGTATTTTAATAATTATCAACAATAGGCTCAGTCTTAATGTTCATTAAATTTGGCCTTTAATGTTTTTAAAATATATTAAAAATTGTAACATATTTTAGTTTTTGCATATCTCAATCATATTTATTTATTTAAGAATTGTAATTTAAATTTAAATTTTTTTGCATTATCTGCCACTGCACTAAACTCGTTGCTTCTTCTTCTTATTGCACATAATTGAATGACATTTTTGTTGTTGTTGTTGTTGTCTGTTTTTGGTGCATTTCGAACGCTTTTGGCTTTCAGCACAAATTTCGCATGTGTGTGAGCGTGTGAGCGTAATGCATGCTCAATAGCTTAAATTATGCGTGCGTGTGGAATATGCAATTTGAATCTGAAATAGTTGACATTGGCCACACACACGGGCCGAACCACAAAGCAGAACAGTGAACAGAGCAGAGCAGAAGCAATGCCGCGCAGCACGAACCAATTGCACAAAATCAACGCAAAAACCTCAGCAACATTTAGCAGCGATGCATAAATCATAGCATACTTAACAGAGCACACACACACACACGCACTCACATTCATATAAATTGGTGGGGTGTCCTGCTGCGTAACAGGCTCGCGGTTGTTTTGATTTCGTTTGCAACCTTTAATTAGAAATATTGCCACATTCTAAATGAGCCGAGGCTACACACGGGGCCACACCAAAAACAAATTAAATATTGAAAAACGGAATAATAATTATGATGGCAATCAAAATGGAGTAGAGAGAGAGAGAGAGTGTAGTGATAGTGGAAATTGGTTAGCATTCGACCACAGTCGCATATATATACACATATATATTCATTTTGCATTTATGCACAAAATTAACTAATTTAAGTGACATACGAAATATTTAGTTGCATTTCGGTCAGTAGCTGCAAAAACCAAACGGACAAATTCGTGGCAATGCATTCAATTGCCCGCCAATCGAGTTATAATTGACTTAGTTCGTGCCATATAGAATAGAGCATGTGCGCATAGTAAATACATGCTAAACAGATTCATTCTACAGCCATCAATTACTAATCAAAATTGTATTAGTAACTTTTAATTGCTGGCGACTGATGTAGATGTCAAGTATCTAAATATAAATATAAACGTAAATTTGTATATAAAAGTTTTATTATTTCCGATCATAATATTGCAGCAGTTGCTTAATTTATCGATTATATAGAGATGTTAATTTATATGATATTTATTTGTGACTGTAAATTATGTGGGTTAGGTCTTGATTTCAGATATCTAAATTACCATGAATATTCTCGATTCGTTATTAAATCTGTTTCTAGGTGACGCTTATTAAAAATACAAATTGAATATTAAAAAAAAAATAATAATAATAAATAAATAATATATATATAAAAAAAAAAAAAAAAACAGTAAAAATCGACTTTAAGAATGAGGAATCACCTAATATTTATATGTTTTATTTATATTTGTTTTGCTATATAATATAGCTCAAAGAGCTATATTTTTAGTTTATCTTACAAGTTTTTCACTTTCTTTAAACAGCAGCTGAGAGTTAGTTAATAGAAATGCTGTTAGCACTTTATTTTTATTTTAAATATTTGATTAGTTAGTTCTGTTCTCGGTTCACGAGATCAAATATCATGCTCACCCGTTCTCTCTCTCAGCAAGAAGTTTTCAGTTGAGCGTTTCGTATTGAACTATTCGTGTGACGCTCTTTTCCCGAACATTTCGTATTGAACTATTCGTGTGACGCTCTTTTCCCGATCATCGTTTAGGGAGCGATACGATTGACGCTCGTACGAAGTGAGCAGAAGTAAGTGAGCAGATAACCCAAAGAGTCTATTCATACGATCTTTAAATTCACATACACATGCTTACATTTATCGAAGACAACTCTCGCAAACATACAGAATAGAGTGTTTGCTTCATAAAACTCAACTCATAAAAAAAAAAAAACAAGCAGAGCGAAAGAAAGACTTCTGTCCGATCGCAAACGAACTCGTTAAAGAACCGACACAGTTGCTCTCTGAGTTTTTTCTCAAAGTGTGAGTGAAAGACATTTATTTGCAGACATTGCGAAACGCTCAACTAATATTAATGAGATCTGATTTACGTATATACATACATGCATATATATTTCTAGACTTGTGTCAATTCTTTTCTAACATTTAAAAATTTATACTTTTTGATTCTCTAATTAACATTTTAAATATTTAAATATTTTTCTAAGCTTCTGGCATATTAAAATTAGCATTTTTTACAGATGCTACTAAATAACTCACTGAGCATTTTCAAAGCTAGAATAGTTGTTAAATATTTGCAAGACAAATTTCGTAGCTTGAGAGAGAGAGAGAGAGAGAGAGAGAGAGAGAGAGAGAGGAATAGTGACTTGGCAATTGAAATGCCTTCATGACTTCAGCATGCTTCAGTTACGCAGGCAATGCAATGACAAACGATGAGCATGGCCACTTCTAGCTGGGAGACAAAACAATTTACGCTCGTTGAGGCTGTGGTGGCATCTGAGTTGCAGGTTAATTGAGCAGCAAAATATTTTCACAATCTGGTGTGGTATCTAAGCTATGAGAGTATGCGAAACAAAAAGCTATGCAGTTCAGTTCTGAGATGTTGTCTGGAAATGATGATTTAGATGAAATGCAACAGCTGCTTCTGTCCGTCAGTTTATGAATGGCAGCTAAGGCCGACAAAACCGAAATTAACAAAAGAAATAAGTTGAACATTTCCTGCCTGAATGGCAATCAACAGAAAGCATTTGGAAGAAGACATACAATAGAACAAATACTAGAAAAATGCCAGCTAATAGTCAAAGTCTATTGTCATAGTTGGTTACGTTCGTGACGGTGGGGACTCTCGAAAGACATTCCAATAACTGTACAACATCCGGCCGGGCCACACAATGGCTGAAACGTTTCCAATTTCAATGGCGAAATATTTCTATTTGAACATGAAAATATTTTTTAGCAGCAGTTAATATGAGAGTGCACGTGTGCGTGTGTGCACGCGAGTGTTTGTGTGTGTGAGTGTGTGTGTGTGTGTGTGTGTGTGTGTGTGTGCGACTCTGTGAGTGAGTGTGTGTGGATCTAAACGACTTTTCACCTGGCAACGACGAGATAACACTGTTGGAAGCTGCCAAGCTTTTTCGGCAACTCTGGCTCCAATCATTTACGAAGGCACAAAATAAAAAGCCAATACGATTTAATTTAGCTTATTATTTATTAATTTAATGCCGAGTCCGTGATATTTGTTTAGGCAAAGTTAATTGTATGCGAAAAGATAAGAGAGATGTTGCGCGCTTGCAGACAACTTTCGTACAGAATTAGAGAATTTAAAGAAAAAAAGTTACAAGTATAAGCAAGTAAAAGGAAGGCGAAAATTACATATGTATGTCTGTTATGCTTTCTTATGTGTATGAGTGCATTAACAGCGAATGAAATGATATAGAGAATAGACTAATTTAAGAGAAACTTATTTAAGAGTATTTATTAGCTGCTGCGCCGAACATCCTCCCCCCCGTTGAAAGACCAAGTCTTTCAACAGGATCATCAACCGGAAGGACGCACAGCTTATTGACAGCTCGACGTGTAGTTCCAGTGGGCGTACGTAGAACAGCAACTCTCACGACACCATCAGCTCCAGCAATGATCTCAACGACCCGGGCTAATGGCCATTTCAAAGGTGGCAAGTTTTCGTCTTTCACGCATACGACATCGTTGACTTTGATAGAAGACTGCGGGGTGCGCCATTTTCCACGCTGTTGGAGAATGGTGAGGTATTCATCACTCCAGCGTTTCCAAAACAACTGCTGTATGTACGTCATGCGTTGCCAGCGATCAAGGCGATTGTGGTCCAACCCAGTTACGTCTGGCTCGGGGAAACTGATGAGTGGTCGACCAATCAAGAAATGTCCTGGAGTGAGAACTCCAAGATCATCGGGATTTTCTGAAATTGCAACAAGAGGACGAGAATTGATTATGGCCTGAATTTGGCATACCAAAGTGCGCAGTTCGTCGAAGCCAAGAAGTGCCGATCTCATAGAGAGATATAAATGTTTTTTAGCTGTCTTCACTGCTGCTTCCCATAGGCCGCCGAAGTGTGGCGAACGAGGAGGTATGAACTTCCAATCGAAGCTGTTGTTGATGCAGTAGTTGTGGACTTCAATGCGATGTTCCTGGCTCAACAATAGGCGCCGCAAATCCGCCAACTCGTTCCGTGCACCCACAAAGTTAGTAGCATTGTCAGACCAAATGCATTTTGGAATGCCACGCGTACCAATGAAACGCTTGAGGGCGCCCAAAAAAGCAGCTGTCGAAAGATCCTTTGCGAGTTCCAACCATACAGCCTTGGTTGCGAAGCAAACGAACACGCAGATGTAGCACTTTACAGAGGCTTTGTTTCGTCCATCAGGCTTGTAGTAAAAAGGACCACAATAATCCACTCCAGTGACTGTAAATGCCGGTGAGCACTGTGCACGATCCTTGGGCAAGTCCGCCATTATATGCTCAACGAGACGAGGCCGAGATCTGCAGCAAATTATACATTTTCGCAATGCTCGGGCAACCGTTTTCATGCCACCTATGGGCCAGAATTGCTGTCGAATTATTCCAAGCAAAGCCTGCGGTCCTGCATGGTGATACTTCTGATGAAAATGCGAGATTATAGCGAAGGTTAGGGGATGCTCTTTGGGCAAGATAATTGGGTGGCGCGCATCGAAGCCGAGAGTAGAGTGTCGCAAACGACCACCGACTCTAAGTAGACCAAAATCATCCATAAATGGAGAGAGCGAAAGAGTGGAGCTTGACGAATGTATATTCTTTCCATTCTGTAGGGCAGAGTATTCTGGCTGCAACTGAGTTCTTTGAAGAAGACGGCATAGTAGGAACGATCCCTGACGAAGATCGTCTGATGACAACTCAGCTGACTTTATTTTTCTGATAAATTTGTGAATGTAGCCAAAAATGCGCTTCATTATTCCGAATGAATTTATGTGTTTGAATGACAAAGAGATATCTACGTGCTCAGCTGAGAATAAAACCTTTTGGCGCATTTCAGGAAGACATGCTTCAGACAAGCAGTGCCTTGGCCAATAACATTTCTCCTTTTGCAAGAAAGAAGGTCCATGCATCCATAATTTTGAGTGCAAAAGTTCCAACGGTGCTGCTCCCTTGGATAACATATCCGCCGGATTCATCTCGGTTGGCACGTAATGCCACTCCATGCCGATCGTGAGCTGCTGTATGGCACAAATCTTGTTAGAGACAAACACATTGAATTTGGATGGCTCTTCCTTTAACCAAGACAAGACCACGGCTGAATCTGACCAACAATGCATCTCACACTCGAACAAGTTCATTTTGTTTATTTCGCTTACCAAGTTCGCAAGCAGAAATGCAGCGCATAACTCAAGTTTAGGCACAGTAAGAGTCTTTAGTGGGGCGACCCTGGCTTTGGAACAGAGCAACTGAACTTGAACAGCATTCTTCGATGAGCGAACATAAACACAAGAGCCATAAGCCTGAAGACTAGCATCGCAGAAGGCATGCAGTTCGACCCTTGCTTTAAGTTGGAGTACATAACGAGGAAATACTGCATGGCTCACTTGCTGAAAGTCCTTACAAAACTCGCTCCAAGCCGTTTCCAATGGTTGCGGTAAGCTCTCATCCCATTGCAGCTTGTCTCTCCACAGGCGTTGCAAGATGATTTTGGCCCTAGTTAAAGTTGGTCCGATCAAACCTAACGGATCGTAACATCGCGCAATGGTTGATAAAACCGAGCGTTTTGTGTGTGTGCCAGTATTAATTTTGGGCTCGAAAGTGAACACGAAGCTGTCCTTCCGAGGCTCCCAGATGAGTCCAAGTGTTTTTGTCACATCGCTGCCGTCGTCGAGTTTGAGAAAACTCTCCTGCTCAGTTTCTGGAACTCCGCGAAGTATATCAGTTGAGTTAGAGCACCATTTTCTCAATTTAAAATTTCCTCGGTCAAGAAGATTTGTAGTTTGTCGCATCATGTCTCGAACTTCTTCAACTGAATTGCCTCCTGATATCAAATCATCAACGTAGAAATCTCGCAAGACAGTTTTAGATCCTAATGGGTACGACGAAGACTCATCCATTGCTAGTTGATGCATTGCACGAATTGCCAAAAAGGAAGCGGGTTTGGTTCCATACGTGACGGTATTCAATTTGAAAACTTGAATATCATGGTCTGAAGAGTCTCGCCACAAAATGCACTGAAGCATAGAATCAGGCTCTGAGACTTTAACACACCTATACATTTTACCGATATCTCCTGTAAGTGCAATGGAAAATGTGCGAAAACGAACGAGCGTGTTAAACAATGTAGCTTGAATAGTCGGTCCTGACATAAGCAAATCGTTTAATGAGAGCCCAGATGTGGTAATGGCTGAGCCGTCAAAGACAACTCTCAGCTTTGTTGTCGAACTCTCTTCTTTGTATACGCAATGATGGGGTAAGAAATATTTGCATTTATTGATATCTGCGCTGGGCACCAGTGACATATGTTTGAGGTCAATATATTCCTTTATAAATGCTGAATATTTCTCCTTGAGAATTTCATTTCGAGCGAATTTACGCTCCAAGTTTACGAGTCGACGCTTGGCCTGCAAATAAGAGTCGCCCAAAGATTCGACGCCTAGCTTTTTTGGCAAGCAAACTGAATATTCCCTTGATGACAATCGACGATAGTTTGCGATGAAATGCTGCTGACAATGGAGCTCCTCGGTTGTTACCTTGGCTATAGGCTCGAAGACGTGCTCCACTTCCCAAAATTGACGCACTAACTCATCAAGCCGAGTGCTGTGATTAGTGTCATCCGAAGCTCTTTGGGTGGCGATGAACGATGAGAGTTTGGGGGCCGATTGCCCGCCACCTGACACGATCCAGCCGAGTTGAGTTTTCTGCAAAATTGGTAAACCAGGTGCTAACAGAATTTGACCAACACACAACAGCTCGAAGAAAAGACCAGCTCCGATGAGAAGATCAATCCGTTGTGACTTATGGAATAAGGGATCAGCTAGCTGTATGTTTGAGGGTATATTCCAACTATTAGTAGACATTGACATCCCAGGCTGATTGTCAGTAATCATTTGGGCAACGATTGCAGTGATAGTAGTAGAATAATTTGAAATCCGCGATTTCAAAACGAGATCGACTGAGTATCCTTCAGTTGAGAAGCTAGCATCTCCAATGCCAGAAACTGCAGTGAGCGATTTGCTTTTTCGAAGCTGAAGCTGATTTGCGAAGCGACTGGTGACGAAGTGAAGTTGAGATCCTGAATCCAAGAGTACACGACACGGAACGAATGTTCCAGCTCGATTCTTGACAAGGATTATTGCAGTAGCTAGAAACACAACATCAGACGAACTAGGCGATATGTGGGCTTGAGGCAGAGAAGGTGACATTGCAACCATGGCAGTGGGATGTATTGTATGTGCTTGTTGATCAGGTTTCAACACAGCGTTGGATGTAGCTATCGAAGACTGATTGTAATGCAATAGAGTATGGTGCTTCGATTGGCAAGTACGACAGGAGCTAGATTTACAATCCTTTAGCTGATGACCTTTTCTCAAACAATTAAGACAAAGCGCGAGTCTCTTGGCCTCCTTATGTCTTGCCATTGGCGACAATTTCTCAAAGCGCTTACATTGAAATATCATGTGACTTGTGTCTTCGCAAAATACACAACAACTAGGAATCTTGGAAGCAACAAATGATTTTCTTAAATGTGTACTCACGATCTTCCCTAACTTGCCAACCTGACCATCTTGCAAAACTTGATCCACATTTTCAAGCATTCGACATCGCCCTTGCAAGAAAGCTGACAATTTGGCCCACGATGGTAACTCATTAGCAGACGAGCTTTCCTCCCATTTGACCTGAGTTGACTTATCCAATTTCTGCAACACTGTCTGCACGATGATAATATCAGCAACTTCTTCCCTCGACGCTAAAGAATCCATAGCACGAAGGTGAGATGTCACTTTATCTGTTAATTGCCTCAGCCTACCTACAGAGGTATCAGCCTTCTCAAGCCCAAATATCGCTCTGATGTGTGCCTGTAAGATAAAACGTTTATTATCAAAACGACGTTGAAGAATATCCAGAGCGACGATATAGTTAGCCTTGTTAATTTCCAAAGAGCTGATGGAATCCAAAGCAGAACCGCTTAAGCAAGATCGAAGATGCTGGAACTTCTCAACAGGATTGAGATCAGGATCAGTATCTATGATCGTTTTGAACATAGAGTAAAAGTTTTCCCACTCAGTGTAGATTCCATTAAATTTTGGCAGCTCCAGCTGCGGCAAACGCGATCGATTAGACATGACGACCATTGGATGAGCATTTGTAAAACTTGTATTGAGCGTTGAAGATAGCTGTGGATTCGGCCGACTTCCCAGTTCACGCTGAAGCAAGGCCTTAAACTTTAGTAGAGTTGATTCAAATTTCGCAGGTAAATCACTAGATATGGATTCAAAATCTGATTCCTCTAAGCTAGTGTGAACCGCTTCAAAATTTGACTCTAACTTGGTGATCGAATCCAACAGCACACGTAGCTCACACGAATCCATATGACTTAATTTTTCCACGTCTAATTCGGCATATAACCTTTCAAGTCTGTCGAAAAGAGCTTTCGTTTTAAGCCTTAAATAAGTGACCTGAGATGCAGGCACTCCATCAGCATTAGATTCTGAGTTATTCATTTTGATACGTCACAAATTCACTTAAGTTATGCTCAATTCAATTCAATTCACAAGTTCAATTGCAAAGTTGATGCACAAGCTAATAGACTCACTAATGCACTTCCAATTTAGCTGCACCTTTTATATGCAAGCTCACTGTGTGTGTATGTTTGTATGTGTGTGATCTAACACAGCTATTTTCGGATTAGCGGGCCTTCTATGCAGACGCTGCACAAAAGGCGCCAACGGCGACGAACGAAGCGAACGATTAAAAGAGAATGAGAAAGACAAAGATAATGCTCGCACAACTGCATACACTGAATTATGCACTTTGAACAAAATTATTTGTTCACAAATGCTAATGTTTTACACTGTTGCGTTAGGATGAAATTAATTGTTAATTTGAATGCACTATTTTGCACAAATGTTTATAAATTTCACGGAGAAGGCTAATGTTTTACACTGTTGTGTTACGATGAAATTGATTGTTAATTTGAATGCACTATTTTGCACAAATGTTTATAAATTTCACGGTTGAGCGACGACGAAATAGATTAATAACTTTTAGCGCACTAAACGAACATCACGAAGTGTATAAATCACGTCGGGGTCACCAAAATGTTGGAAGCTGCCAAGCTTTTTCGGCAACTCTGGCTCCAATCATTTACGAAGGCACAAAATAAAAAGCCAATACGATTTAATTTAGCTTATTATTTATTAATTTAATGCCGAGTCCGTGATATTTGTTTAGGCAAAGTTAATTGTATGCGAAAAGATAAGAGAGATGTTGCGCGCTTGCAGACAACTTTCGTACAGAATTAGAGAATTTAAAGAAAAAAAGTTACAAGTATAAGCAAGTAAAAGGAAGGCGAAAATTACATATGTATGTCTGTTATGCTTTCTTATGTGTATGAGTGCATTAACAGCGAATGAAATGATATAGAGAATAGACTAATTTAAGAGAAACTTATTTAAGAGTATTTATTAGCTGCTGCGCCGAACAAACACAATGGCAAAAAAAAGAGGCTTTAGCTTATGGTACTGAGCGACTGAGAGATACCCTAAGTATTAGAAAAGCTGGAATTTATAGCTCTTGAAGTCTCTGCTTAGTAAACCCAGTTTTTCTATTTATTTAATATTGTAATATTTAAATATTTAACTGACAGATATCTATGTACGTTTTATGAAGTAATATATGTACTTACTATATAACTATTTGGCGTTGAACAAAGCCAGAGAGCCCCGTCCTTCTAATGTTTTTGCTATAAGGTATCAAACTTTCCTCATATTAAATACTGTTCTGCGCAAGCATTACACCCAATATACCCTCTCAGTCGAAAAAAAAAAAAATCCAATCTTAATCCACTCGCTTAACAGGAAATTTTTGTCGCAGACAAAACTAAATATTGTAAAAAGGAAAACGTAGTATTAAAACGAAGAATCAATGCACTTTATTTTATTAAAATAACAAATAAATAAAGTAAAATAAAAATAACTTAAAATTAAGTTCTATATAAACAAAATTTATCAAATAATAAAAATGCAAATAAAATAAATAGAATAATATAATCGAAACATATTCCTATGATACGCTTACAATATTAACTCAACATATTTTTCAAATTTATATAAAACTCTTAAAGAAATCAAATGGGATTTCGTTAGTGAGCAATGTGTCTTAATTTGATTCAATTCAATTAAAATTTAATAACTTTAATATACAGAATACCACTATGCAAAAAAAAAAAAAGAGTATTTAAAGCCGAACTAAAAGAAATTACATACGTTGCACTTAGTGCTTGGCAGAGGTTGGCTGGGTCATGTATATATGAATGGAACCGGTGACGTATGCACTTGACTTGACTTGCACATTTGTGGCGAAAGGCAGCAAGACGAAGAAGAAGTCAATTCGAGCCACAGTCAAATCCAAAGAAAAATAGTTATTGTTAGGCAAGAGAAGAGATGAGAAAATAGAGTGGGAGAGAGAGAGAGCGAGAGCGAGCAAACCTCTCTAACAAGTTGGCAGCAGTAAGTAGCTTTATTATGGGATTTTAAGTTATTACACCAAAGAAGAAGAATAATAAGAATGAGACGACAGATAGAGACGGAGAGCGGGAAATGAGTGTGAGTGTGTTGGCAAACAGGCAACTGGGTGCCATTGCCAGCCACTCACATATGCAGTTCTTTACACTTGAGTGAGAGAGGCTTACGGCTGTGATGATATGCACCCACAACTGCAGAAGGCTGAGCATTTGTCAATGTGTATGTATGTAGGTTTTCGATATGTGGAAGAAATAAGAATAACCTGGATTAGAATTTATGTTTGCTTGTCAATATGGTAGATTCCTTAAAAGATTATTGTAAAATACCTTTAGTCTCTTTCGTTTACAGCTATAATACCCTCTAGATTAATATTAATAAAACGTCATCTTTGCCTTTAAAAATATATATTTTATTTGTCTGCTTTTGTTTGCTTTTTTATTATTTTTCTCTCTCTTCTCTGAACAGTTTGTTGAGTATTTGCCCTCGAACAACGGCAGCCTAATGAAATTGCATCGATTGACTGCACAGAGCTCGAGATGTTGTTAGGAACTAGCAAAGCAGACCAACTGAGCAGTTAATCCTGTCCGCAACTATTATTATTATGACATTTTGTTATTGTGCATATTGTTATTGATATTGTGTATAGCGGATTCATTCGCAAACCAACTTGTTTGCTGTAGTGGAAGAAGTGAAAGCGAACAGGCGACTAGAGATTACCTGCTAGTGAAGCAATATGTTCCATAAAAATATTGATTTGTATATAAATAATTAGAATACAAAGTAAAATACTGGAAAAGAGTTTCAATTATTTACAGAAATGTTAAGCAACTTTCCATTATTTTGGGGAATTTATTTCAAGCGAAATATTTCCTAGCAATAAACTCGTATCATCTCATTTGACTGCATTTGATTGCTTAAGTTGCATACAAAAGCTATATGAATTTTGATTTGCTGTTTATCTGTAATTGCTTTAAATGCTATGTGTACCTGAGTTAAAAGACTTTCAATTTCCCATCAAAAATTTTCTCTCCTCTTATGAAGAAAATTTTCATTTGATAGTCCTCTAATTATGTTACAATTCTTTTGAAGCTTAACTTTACAAGCTGTATATATTTATATACGCACATATATATGTATAGATAAATATGTATGTACTTGTATAAGTAAAGGATATTCCACTGATTCACTTTGTTCTCCTTTGCAGGCTATTATTATGATTTTCCCTTTTATGTGCTGCCTGGCCTCAACCTATTCTATTTTCTGTTTCATATATACATATATATTTTTATTTTTTTCGGCTTCCTGCTTTATATTTTCTTTATTTGTATGCCCTGTAGGCAAGTTGGCTGCTGCTGCTCTAAACCTGTATTTTGTTGTTGTTGTTGTTGTTATTATTATTTTGAAGCGCTGTGCGTTGCCTTTTCCGACTTATCGACATAATTATCTTAAAAAATATGAAATTATATATCGCGCATAAAAAATGCCAACATAAAGAGGAGAAGCAGCAGCAGCAGGAGGCGCAGCAGCAGCAGCAGCAGCAGCTCCCTTGGAGTGGCAGGCGAAAACGAAAGTTCAAGACGAGTGCTAGCCACGCCTCCAGCGCCCTTTGATTATGTGGCCGTGATAGCGTCGCTCTGCTGTTGTTGTTGCTGGCATTGTTGTTACTCTTGTTGTCGTTGTTGCTGCTGTCCTTGTAAGCTGGAAGAAAGTTAAGGAAACTGGCAAGCACTTCTCATTAGAATGCTCACAGCGCAGATTTGACAAGGCAGCTCGCCTAAATGCAGGCAACGTTTTTCACTTTCCCACACCTACAGCAGCTCTGTGTGTGCGTGAGCGTGCGTGTGTGTGTGTTTGTGTGTGTGCTTGCTTCGTCCTTTACGCGCAGTCACGCAATTTCCCTTCTCGTGCCCTACAATTGCTGCTAGTGTTGTTGTTACAGCTGCGCATTTTTAAACAAGATTAAAGCGCGCACGTCGCCAGGTTGGTAAAAAAAAGAAGCTCGTGACAAGAGACGGCTGAAAGTAGGGAGAGGGAGAAAAAGAAACGGAATGAAATATTGTTAAAAACATAGGAGACACAGGAGCGAGTGTAGACGCAGGACGCAGGATTTGCTGACGGCAATTTGTTGACTTGACTGCAAATGTGTCGCATCTTAATGCGTTCTTATTAAATATTTGAGAGCAGCAGCAGCAACAACAACAAACATTTGAACTAGAATTCTGATGAAAATATATGTATGTTACATAATTGTATAAAAACATTTCTTTTTTTTAGCATTTACAATTCTATTGAATTCTTGAATTAGTGTAATACAAGTGAGCATCAAATATAACAATTTTGTAATAAATCTCAGTGGTCAATTTTGTTAAAAAGATATTTATAGTTGGCCAAAATTACATATTATATTATATCGTAGATAATTTATTTATAGCAATATTTACTTTAAAGATATAAATTAAAAGACTAATGTAATCCGTATTATGCTTTCTATGACTTTTCTCTAAACATATTTTATTTATAAACTCTAATATTGTTGTTCTGCTACTTCTTTTTTGCCTAGATATGGTATCATCTTCATATTTTAATATATTAGCTCGTATGATTGATCTAAACCACATCAACAGCTAAAGCAACTCAATTTTATCTTATTTAAAATGTCAATTCACATGCTGAACTTGTCAAGCCAAATACAAGTTGATTGTTTTATTAATGTCCACAATTGTGGGTGTAAATTCGTTTAAAATTCGCAACAACTTAATATGTCTATATGCTTTATATAACTGCTTAAACCAATATATACGTAATATGTAATGAAAATGTTGCCTTCATTGAAATAATTAAGCAAGCAACAATTTCGTAGGTGTGCATTTCATTGATGACCTAAAAGGACATGTTATGTATGTATAAATATGTATATACATATTTGAATGTAGTTCATTTAAATATACATACATACATATACATATGTGTATATATAAAATCCGTTTTTATTTTTTCATTTAATTTGCATATTTCCGTCTGCTTCACAATAAATTCGTTTAATGAAGTTTTAAATCGGATGAATAAATTTGTTTAAAAAGAAAGTGCATCAATATAAACTGCAGAGTATACCAATTTTAAATACCCTGTAAGTTTATGCATTTATATAAAAAATATAAATTGCCCGTCTATGCAGACAAGAATAAAAAATTAATATGACATCAAATGGTATCTAAGAGCACAATAGAAAATCGTAAGAAATGAAGCTTATAAGCTAGGGTATTTAAGTAGCAAACCCGCGCCTTAATTGCCAACGGGCGTTTTGCTGTGGGCGTGGCCCAGTGCCTGACACTGCGCCCATACATTAAATGTAATTATTTCTTTAATTAAAATATTTAGCGCAACAGCAAAAAAAAAAAAATGAAATAAGAATGAGAAGAACGCAAAAAATACAACGTTGACAATTTTTGTTGTTGTTGTTGTTGGATTTAACTGTAAATTGTTATGCATAAAGTTAAGTAATTCCCATTAATTGAAATCATTAACAAATATGACTGAATATCTATAAAAATCAATCTGTTTTACGTTTTCATATGGATATTAAGTATCATTATGCAGCTGAACGAAATATTGAGCCCTTTGATGTGCTTAATAAAAGGAATAACGTTCCATCAAATATGCTCTTTATATAATTAAATATTATACATTTAATGAGCTATGGTTCCAGTTTCTCATATCTCATATATTTAGGTCAATATTTGTGAAATGCTTGAATCCGTTTCAGTTGCCTCTCGATATGAACACATTGACATTTCTGGAATTTCTCTTTGTCAATTGTTAAGTCAAGTCGGCTAACTAGATTCCCACGAGCCTTATCTTCTCTCCACAACACCTTTAGGGTTTCCGCTTGGCATCTGGGCACTCAGCAGTAAATCAAATACAAAATACCGGCACGTGCGTGTTATAGCCATCGAGCAAGTCCAAGTCCGTTGCCTTGACCTAAGCTTAATCAGAAAACTTGCTTTCGTCTCGCTTGGCTTTTCTGTTAACTGTGTGTGTGCGGGGGGAGATGTATCAAAAGGCCGCAGAACTTATGACAAAGCAGTTTGCAAATCCAATTGATAAATTTTTAAAGTTAAATATGGCCATAGTAGAAGTAGCTTGGCGGCTATCCTTTTAGCTTGCAGCCGTTTCGATTGGAGCTAGCTATAAATCACAGAGCCAAAAGAGCATCTTGGTATCTGTTTTTGGTTCTCGCTCTGGCTCGAGCTTGTTGCTCACAACTTCGACTCCTGTTGCTGCTGCTGCTGCTGTTCCTTCAGCTGTTTTGTGCCACTCTAATCGCATTAAAACCTTAACGGCAAAATCTTGACTACGTGTTCTTGTTAACTTTTACCAGGCGCAGGCGAAAGTAGAGGCGACTCCTTTAACAGCGCCTCTGTTGTGCCTGGTCATGAATAGAATATGATAACTCTATTATGCTGTTAACCGTACACCGAACTATGTGTATGCTGCTCTCTTTATAGAGATAGAAGTTATAAATAAATTAAGTTTTCATAAAATTTAATTTATTTGTAAAATTTACGATACAATATTATTTTATATTTTAATATTTATTTTTCTTTAATATTTATCTGAAATAATTTCATAACTTAATCAATTTTTTTTATTAATATTAGTTATTATTTTTATAAAAAATAAAAAAATATAAGAGAATAAATAAATAAAAAAATAAATAAAATTAAGTATTTATAATTTTTTAACTTAATAATTTGTTTTATTAATATTGATTGATATTATTTTTTTTTAAATAAATAAATAAAATAAAGCAAAATAAATATATTTAATATCTCTAACAATTTTTTAACTCAACAATTTTTTTTGTTCATATTAATTATTATTTTTATTGGGAATAAGGTAATAAAATATAAGAGAATAAATAAATTTAAAATAATTATAATATTAATAACAAGAAAAATAAATATAATTGTATTTAATTTAAATAAAATGATAAAACATTAAGTAATTTTAATGAAAATAATAATAATAATTTTATTTAATTTAAATAAAAATATAATAGTTTAACAATCATATACATAATTGGGGAACATCGCAAATATTTAAACTGCTCATTGTTGAAAATGACAAAATTAATAATAAATTTGTTGAAATAGTTCATGAAAATAATCTTATTAAATAAATGACCAATAAGAAGCAATATGGCAAAATGTCTACTGGCTTTAGTAAAACAGTAGATTATATTATTAATTATTAAATTATTTCCAAATTGTTCTCTGATTTGTATTTTATCATAAGCTATTAGCCTTTTATTCACAATTTCCAGAGTTGTTGCTATCCAAGATATTTGTTGCCAGTTTGATAATTTGTTTTGAATTTTCACGTAAAACTTGAGCAAATTATATGCTGCCTGGAAAAATATTGATGAATTTAAGGCAACAGTGAGAAATAAAACTTTTACAACAGGCGCAAATTTAATTTAAATTTGTTTTTGTCACCAAAAAAATATTAAGGGAGAGCGAGAGAGAGGGCGGTATAGCGTAATAATGACCCAAGCTGAGAATGAGGGAGAGAGAGCTAGTAGAGTTAGTGTAGGTGCGAGAGGTTGGTAAATGGATTTTCTTTTATTTCAGTGTGTTTGTTGCTTCAGACTTTCAGACCAACAGCCGCTAGCCATGCGGGGGTTAAGAACTTTGAACTTGCCGCAACTTTCTGGTCGAGGGTTGATTTCCCTTTATCCCCCATTTTCCATTTCCTTTACGCTGTCCCCCCAGTCCAGTTCACAGCATCGCTTGCTGGTTGGTTGACGCATGTGACATCGTTTGATTGCTCATGAAATCGATCGATTGTCGAAACGTGTTGATTGTATTGTTGCCATCATTGTTGTTGTTGGCCGTTGGTTGTTGTTGTTATTGTTGGTCCCCCGCAAAAGCGAAAAGGTCAAAAGTTTCAGCTCGTAAAATTTGGCATACAAAATGAAGTCCCCGGCTTTATGATGAAATTATTTAAATACGCTGCAGCAGCCGCATCAGCATCAGCATCAGCAGTAGGAGCAGCAGATGGCCATTAAAAATGCATGCAAAGCTCCCAGGAGTTACTCTTCCACCCATTGCCACTGCTTGGCTGGCTACCCACTCATTTGCCAGCTGTCTCTGGCCCAGTTTTGTGTGCATGATTAATCACAGTCATAACTGATATGATATGATTGGAGCCACTTTCGTGCCGTGATTCTGTGATTTGTGCAACTGTTCGCATTAAAATCATATTGATAGGCCTTCCCTATACTCTGTCTCGCTCTCGCTCACGCTCACTTGTCCCAAATGATGGATGCCCCATTTGGCAGCAGTGCTTGTCCCCTGTAGTGAAATACTCGCATACTCGCATACTCGCATACTCAGCTAGTCAGCTACTCAGCTACTCAGCTAGTCGGATACTCGATACTCGACACACGACACTCGCTCTTCGTTCCATTCACTAATTAGAGTGACACCCAAGTGTCAACGACATTTCAGGATTGTGTGAGTTCTATCGAGCAGTTGGGGCGTGGCGCTGTCGTCACATGTTGCTCAGCCAAGGAGTCGAGCTGAGTGGTTAGCTTGAGTGATTGATTGATTGTTGATTCTCAAATGCTGCAGCGCATAGATATAATATATACTAGTATATACAATATTGCTAGCTATGTTGGCAGTTAAAGCAAAATTAATTTATGTAAAATATTTATAAATTAATTGTAGCTGAAAATTAAAAAAAAAGATTGTTAATAAATCTACAAGCTCAAATAGTTTATATTTCATTTAGATACAGGATTGTGTTTGGTCAATTGGACAGCTGTTCAGTTTAACTATATTCTTAAAGCCATACAATTGTATTTATATATATTTTCTGCTATTGTGTGCAAATGATCAATTGAATTCGCATTAGAACTCAAACAAATTTCGATTCAATAAGCCACCGCCCCCTAAAAAAAAACAAACATTTTGGCATCATTAGCTAAAACACTTTGCCTTCAAGTGTGATAAATGCACAAAAACTGTTGGCAAATTGCGTCAAACATTTTTGTGGCGCCTCCAAACTGTGCCTGTGTGTATTTGCCATGGCTTTGGCGCTTTTAGGCCTCGCACTCGCTTTCTCCATTTCGCCTAGTCGAGCTTTGTAAACAGGCCACAAATTAATTGATTGTACATCATTTATAAGGCACGCGCTGGCATTTCCCGCACACATTTACGCCAATGTTGTGTTGTGTAAACACAAAAAAAAGGAGGAAAAAAAGTTGCGTATACGCCAGAGCATAAAAGTAAATCAAAACTCAACGCTATTGCTATGCAAAGTACACGTAAATATAATTTACTTGAGCAATTTTGTGTGCTGTTTCATTGGCTTCCATCGCTCCATTCACTTTTGGCAACAACTATGCCTCTGACTTCCTACTTGGCTTTGACTGCGGGAAAAAAATGTCAAAAAAAAAAAAATAAAAAAAAACGACAAAAGCAAAATTTCTCACACATTTTTATGGCCGCCGTTGCCATTGCTTTTTGAGTATTTCAAATCTAATTTATGACATTGAATCAATTTCAAGAGCGTGCGTGTGTGTGAGTGTGTGATTTGATGTTATATTTTTTTCTTCTTTTTTTTTCATTGCGGTCAGCAACGATTTTTCATATTTTGTGCGAATTTTCTTTTCGCCTTCTTTTTTTTATAATTTTTTTACGCTTTGCCTTTTGGTTTCGACCTGGTTGGAAGCAGCTCTCATTTGATGTCTGCTGTCGTTGGCAAGAAATTGCATCCCCAGCATGCGCCTTTCGCCCCAGTTTATTTACTTTTTTTTTGTATTTGCTACTTCTCTTTTTCTCATGTTCTTTTTTTTTTTCTTTTTTGTAGTTTTGTTTGGGACTTGAATGTTTTTGGTATCGCTGGTCGTTGGCCCTACGTTCAAATGCCAAATTGAAAATTGATGAATGTCCTTGATTGAATTTGATAGGTGCCAAGCACTCAGTGCGGCTATTAATCTCCGCGTAACTTATGATCTGCCAAATCTGCCCATCGTTGTCGACGGCTTCTTATTATTTTCGATTTGTTTTTGTTGTGGCCTGTTTTAGCTGACACTTTAAGCAGACTAGAGCTGAATATGATGTGAGAATGTGATGTGATGGGTAAGTTGGTAAAAAATGTTGTTTATGATCATTATGTTTGCGTGTTTGATGTTGCAAAATGCACAAGAAGAATCGTAATCGATTCGATAATTCGAAAACTTATAAGCAAAGCAGAAATCTCAAATTAAAGAGTATAGAACACTCTTTTAAATTGATATAATTTGTTAAATATTTTATTTATACAATTTACGATAACTGCAGATAGCACCTTCATGCAATATATGCAAAGTATGCAAGCTTATACTTAAATAATATTATTATTAATAGACTGATCAAAGTCTCACATGCTTTGAATCAAACAGAGTAATATTAATAAAGTTATTTTAATATTTCAACTTAACTTGCAATAGATTAATTCATCTCAAAATTACATCTCTCATAGCTTGCTGCTTGTGCTTTAAATATTCGTGAGAGTTGCCGACAATTAGACATGTTGGGCACGTCAGGTTTCAATGACAACGATTGGTTCGATGGGCGGCAGTCACGTGCCGCAGATATTGAAAATTGAATCGGTGCCATTAATGCGCACAAATCTTGACTTTAGCTAACGTCAATGCGATAATGGAAGCAGCAGCAGCAGCAGCAGCAGCAAAAGCTGCTTTACCTTTTGTGATGTGGGTTGTGGGGGCTGTTGAGACATTGGAGCGACAGATGGCGGAATCTGCTTTGAATTTTTCAACATTTCCGCTTATTATTTTACGTGTCGGATTTACTCGTCACGCAGCTCCATGCAATGCAACACATACATATTACAGATAGAACGGGTCGGCGACAGCTTTTACGGGAAGGGGGAGTCTTATATTTTTTATTACATAGCTAAAAATGGAGTATTAAATGCCACCATTATTCAGTGCTCATGTTTATGCAAATTAAAATATGTGCATTCGTATTCAATAAGCTTTGAAAACAAATTATTTGCATATTATGGCAATAGTCCAATTTAAATTCAATTTTTATTAGCACATTCAAACAAACTATAAATTGCAACTGGATATATAAATGCTATGAGTATATGTAAGGTCAGCTTTAGCCAAACATTATCATAAAATTTCAATAAATTGATTTTTTTAATAAAAAAAAAAGACGTTAAATGTAAAAATTATTTAAATAATATTTCTGTTTAAATTCTGCAGTTAGTCTTAATTGTTGTCATTAAGTTAATACAATACATGTATAATAGTTATACTGATTATAAGCTAATCTAGAATAGCTGCAGTTGCACTTAGAGTATTAATGCACAGGATGTTTAAGGTTGATTTACGCTATATGAGACAGACAGTCCTTGTTCTATGTGTTCCACAGATTTGACAAAGTTTAACGTGTTTCAAAGACGATCGAATATTTCAACAGCTTGATCATACAGCGCTTATCTGTTATCGACAAAATTAACTCATTTATTTGATCACGAGATCAATCGAAAATAATCATTGACACTCGTATAATGAGGTTCGGTAAGTGAAGAGGAGACTCAAAGAGTCTATGCAAACGGTCTTCACAGTCACATACGCATTTACACATACACAAACGACTCTCTGCTTCATAAAAGTCAACCAAACGATCGGGAAACAAACAGAATGAAACAAAACAGAAAACGAATGCAAGCCTCGCGATCAGCGAGCTCGTTCAAGAACCGACCAAATCAGTTGCTCTGTGAGATTTTTTCCAAGTGCAAGTAAAAGGGACTTTGAGTAATGGATTGGAATGGAATTGAACCAATTTTTCTGAGCTTTAAATTAAACTCAAATTTTAGCTCTTTAAATATTAAACTTACGTCGATTAATAAGTAAATATATATGAACATAAAAATTGCAGCTTAAAACAATGTATTTTATTTACAATGAAATTATCTACAAAAATGTTTGTTAATTTTCACGCTAAATTTATATTTTGTTTATCAATTTTTTTTATCAAGTGCTTCAATTGCTTTGGCCAATTTTACCAGTTGAAACTCTTTGTTTAACTTTATCTACGAAATATATAAATATTTACATAAGTAAAACAAACAAACCGAAAATTCTAAGCAACAATATTGCTCTATACAACGCACACACACACTCTCTCTCTCTCTCTCTCTCTCTCTTTTTCCCTTTCTCATTGTGGGAAAGAGAGAGAGAGAGTTGCCCAACGTTTTTATGACTGCAGTAACTTTGCGCCATAAAATAGGATTTCCTACTGAGCCTATTCACAACTTTTCGCATTAGACTTAAGCGCAAAGCTCGCCGCCAGCTTCCGTAGTAAACCCCACTTCTGTCCCCTCTGGCCAACCTTAAAAAGGGGTCAACCCGTGGCAATTGCAAAGACAGCAGCGCCAAGCGTTTTGCCTTCTGGCTCACACACACACACATACGTACACAAGCACACATGGTAATAAAAAACCTATACACATGTGAAATGCTAGCGGGATTTATGGACGTCGCGAATTCACATTCACAGCGCAACTCCCCGCGCTCAGCACCCGCCCGCCGCGCCTCACACACGTCTTGCGGGCCAGTTCCTAGTATTTTTCTCTTTTTTTTCGCTCTTCGCTCCTTTTTATTTGTTTTTTGTTGATTTTTTGTGTTGTTTTTGTTTTGTTTTTAATAACCAGTCAGATAGCGAAAAGAACCATCAGCCGCTTGTGGCTGCGGTTGGCTCCTTTTTAAAATAATAAACAAAATAAAATAAAAACAAACAGAAATAACATTAAAAATATTTTTAGTGCAAAAGAAATTATAACACTGAGCAACAAAACGTAAAGAAAATAATATATTGACTATATTTTGGCTTGAACTTCTGAACTAAACGAATTCTTCAAGTTTATATTAAGCTATGTCATTATTAATGTTTAAAAATTTATTCTTAGCATATTCCTAATTATGCAGATATGATATTATAAATAAATTTAAGCAATTTTTTGTTTATTATATTTATTTTAAAATATATTAAAAAATTCTATTTTTTGGTAAAATCTTTGATAAGCCTTTTCCCCCATTTTCTTATCTCTTTTTAAAACTCGTAAATTTTAGATTACTCTTTAACTCAACAATTTTCAATAATCTGGTTGGACAGTGTGTTTTTATTTTATTTTAATGTTTTTAGTGTCGCTGCGTGTGACGTTGACTTTTATGAGCGTTAACAAAAGCATTTTAATTAAATAAATTCGTGCAGAAACAATTTGGTGTATTTGAAAATGTGTTTTATGCGAACGAAACGAATATAAAAAAAGGAAACGCATGAAACGTGTTTTGGTCAGTAAATTGCGCTGAAAACTGACGCAAGGAAAATGAAAAAAAAAAAAACAAAAAAAATCAAGAATAAAACAAAGGCTTTAATCCAATGGCAGCCCAAACATTAAGCATTTGCCTAACAGCCTAACAGGCAAATAAATCAACATCGATAATATCGAGCGTCCTTTTCCTTTCTAATAAAAATGCTTTATATGTATATGCGAAGATGGCAGCTCGGCTTCGACAGCGAGTCGAGTTGGGCAAATCCCAATAAATTGAAAAACAAAATCATTCAATTCAATGGCAGCAAATCAGGCGTAGGCGAGAGAGCGTCCCATAAAAAGGGTTGAGTGAGTGGGGAAAGCGGCATGCTGATTGAGGCATAAGGCGTGGTATAGGCGTTGAAGGGGAATTTCTCTGCATGGTATGTTACAAATAAGACATCAAGCTTCAAAAGGCAGTGAGATATTGTATAAAGCGTTGCCAGCTTTGCAGGAAGTGCTCGAAATAGAATAAGAAAAGAAAAGTAGACAAGTTTTTTAAGAATTATTTTATTTTTCTTTATTGTCATGAAATTATCATAAAATTTTTATTTTATTTATTTTATTTTATTTTTATTTATTTATTTATTTTATTTTATTTATTTATTTTATTTTATTTATTTATTTATTTATTAATTTTTTTTTAAAGCTACATATTTAATTTAATTTTAATTTTATAAATAAAAATATTTAAAAAATTTTAATAAAATCATCTTCCCTTTAAGTAAAATATTTTTATTCAATTATTTAATTTTATTATTTAATATAAATATTTAAAAATATTTAAAAAATTCAGCATCCCTTCGAATCAAATATTTGTATTCCATTATTTTATTTAATTTTTTATTTTTTAAGTTTGGGGTTAATAAATATATATATTTAAAAAATATTTTAAAAATTCAGCTTCCCTTTAAATCAAATAATTTTATTCAAAAAATATTCGCTTAGGGCCAAGCTCCGTTCACGCTAACTCACTTTTGCAAAAACATCTTTCATTAATTTAACATTTGAACAAATGCGAACAAATAATACCTGGCCATAATTGTGGTTATATTTGACCTTTTAAGCTGATGGCTTGCATTTACTTTTTGGGTTTTCAGGGTCGTGCCTGGTGCAAAGGTCATCAATGTCGTCGTCAAAGTTTTCGTCAAGTCACGAGCCAAAAGTTTGCCATAACTTGAGTAGCAAACAAATACTTGACTGCTGCTGCTGCTGCTGGCTGTTGTTGTACAAAAATGAACAAAGAAACTAATTGACTTGGATTAACGCTTCGGCATTTGCTCATAAATCTTTCAATTGAGGGGCAAATGCGAGCCATACAATTTTCTTCTTTTCAAGGTTGTTCACGTTCAAACTTTTCTGGCTGCACGGCCACAAAATTTTCAAATTGCGAAATTGCGCATACGCCATGTATGCCACTGTATGTGGCCGGGTTTTGTGCTTTAAGTTGCTGCTTACAAAATCAATAGGCAAGCGAACCAAATACGCCCCCCACTCAAACCATCATTGCCCCACAGCTGGCCTTTGCCATCTCTCAGTGCACGTATCCGTTTTCGTATACGATTTTCCTGCAAACGCTGGCAAAAATTTATTGTGTGTGAAAATGTGTTGACTTCAACTCAAAAGTTCTCACTCTACCTCACACTCACTATCTGGCACTCTCTCTCTCTCTCTCTCTCTCTCTCTCTCTCTCTCTCTCTCTCATTCTCTTGATATGTCTTACGGCTGCCAAGTTGGATTTATATCTGTGTCTTTCGCTCATTGTTTGGTCAAGTTATCGTGCGTGGCGCTTTATGTGCTCTTCGCCCGCTTCTGCTTAATATTGCAAAGTGATTTTCGCATTTACACAGAGCAGAACAGAACACGACTCGCCTCGCCTCGCTTCGCTACGACTCGTGTCGAGCAGTCCACAGATTTATGGCCGCCTTTGATGTATGTTTATCCCTTTTCGCTGACTCTGCATTTCAAAAAGAAAAAAAAACTTAAAAAAAAAAAGCAAAATAAAAAGGCGTCTGCATGCAAGGCTCTCCTGCTCTTTCAGCAATCCGTATTTCCTTTTCTCAGCTGTAAGCATAAACAAATGAGCATGGGTAATAGGACTAGGGAGCTTAGTCTTAAAGAAACCGTTGTCCCGCTATTAAAAATCACTTTGAGCATTCGGCCGTAACTCAACAACAACAACAGCAAAGAAAAACAACAACATGTCAGAGCAAAATATTAAGAAAAAAAAATGATAAATTGTAGTTTAATCTGTAGAAAATTATGCAAATGCTAAAAAATAACTGATGAAAAACGAGAGCGCAAAAAGTATTCAACTTGGTAAGCTGAAATTTAATTACTCTTACCAGACAGCAAAAATTGTTTTTTAAGCTTAAAAATTTGATATGTAAATTGTTGAATTTTCTATTTGCAAAATATTTAAACTGCGAATTCAATAAAAATTTATTTACTAATATTTTATCAACATTTCTTAACTCTTAATATTCATCCAATAAAATTTGCTACATTTTTTTTATCGAATCTTAAGAATATGTTTTCGAGATCTATGATGCTTAAGACATCAATTATTTATATTAGAAAATAACTTTTAGTTCAAATAATAAGTCAACTAACTTCTTTAAAGTTAGAGTACATTAGCTCATTCCAACCATTTTTTCCTGGTTAATGTTAAGAAAAAAAAGGAGAACGTCAAAGAGCTGCTGGAAACGGAAAAAGGGTTAACGTAAAAATGGTCTCAGTTTTGGTCTCATTATTTGAACATTTCATTTATCTTCTTGAATTGATGTAAACGTAATGAAAATTGGATTATGTTGTAATCATTAGGGCGAGTCGTTGACCGACCCAAAAACAAAGAAAAAGGGAAAAAGAAAAGGATTGAAATTATTTTAGTTGCTGTTTTACTTCTCTTTTTTTTTATTATTATTATTTTTGGTTTTTATTAAAGTCTTGGCGCAATTTGTAGAGTTTTCTTAACGGAGTCGCAGCATATTTACTTGATTTATGTGCTAGCCATAACAAACCAACAATGTGCCAATAAATCACGCCCACTGGGCGAACAGCGCGGGGAGTGGTGCTGGTGGTGGGGCACAGTGCGAGGCCATTCGCGTTTCGAGTTGTTTCGCCGTTCGCCGTTCTGACCAAAAGGTCTTACGACAGCTCAGCCGCGCGCAAATCTAATTGTAAAGTTTTGTAAACTGAGCCAAAAAGCCCGCACCAGCAGCAAAAAGCCCCAAGACACAAGCCACCATGGCGTCATTATCAATACGACGGAGGCGTATAGCGCAGAGCGTAGAGCTCAGGGCGCAGAGCGCACAGCGCACAGCACACTTCCTACCCAAGCACAATTTCGTGGCAGCCCATTTGGAACCGCACACAGCACAGAGTCGAGCTGAGAGGAGTAGGCCCCCCACTTTCCGTTAGCCGCCTTTCACTTTCAGTTGGTCTGACTTTACGCTAATTTTAAAGCCATCAATTTGATGGCATTTTGAGTGTTTAAAGTGTGTTTTCAACAATGTCTGATATTTGATATAACAATTATATAAATGCCGTATGCTTATGTCAATAGACAAACAGCCCAGAGTCGATAACAAGACCAGCGGGCTTAAGCTCTCACTCTCTCTCTCTCTCTCTCTCTCTCTCTCTCTCTCTCTCTCTCTCTCTCTCTCTCTCTCTCTCTCAGTCTTTCTTGAATAAAAATAATAGCTAGAGGCAAGAAAACATTGACTTTCATTCCTTGCGAAATGCACAATATTATTATTACGTATACGTTGTGGAGAACAACAAAGGAAATGTAATATATACATATATCTGTGTATATACATATATATATTTATTTTTACTTTTCGTTAATTCAGGGCTGAGCATTTAGACAATAGCAAATTAATATAATATGAACTTGCATGTGGATTCCATCAGAAACACTGTTTCGACATACAGGCAGCTATAAATATTTCAAAAAGCAAATTAATTTTTAATTAAAGATAAATATTTTGCCAGTCAATAAAAAAAGTGAAATAAATTCCCAAACACAATATAATAAATATGCAAATAATTTGTAAAAACAAATGCAGACGAAGGCATACACAAAAAAAAATCGAATTTAAAAATAAAATTACTGAATCAACAGGATTAAAAGCAAAGAAGAAAAAAAAGGGCGAAAACTGAATGAACAAATGAATCGATGCAGACATGGAAATGCCTGCACACATGTGTGCACAGCATTTTACAGGGTATTAAGCATATGTAATTTGCTTAACTATCAACTTTGTTTGCCAACTCAAGTCTCAATTATTCAAACATTACTTCTGCTGCTGCTTCACTTAGTTGCTATCGAGTTGCTGGCAACTACTATTGTAAATCACTTGAGTGGGAATTTACCCAGCCCTGGGTGTGAAAGCCAAAATTGTTGCCAGGGTGTCCTTAATGTCATACGAAAGATGCGCAGCAGCTACAAATCCCCAAATCCCCGCTAGCAAATTTATTTTAATTCACTTTTGGACGTAGCCGTTGCTCGTTTGCTTTCCAGTCTTTTTTTTTCTCTGCTTTCTCTTTCTCTTTCTTTTTTTCTGTAAGGCTTTGACATTGCCAATTTCCTGGGCTATGGCTACTAAGGCCTGCTGCTGCTGCTGCTGCTGCTATTGGGGGGCCCACGTCTTGGCGGCTGACACTTGGCGACATTGAAATGAGCACTTAAGGCAAATACGCCAAGGGCCAAAGGGGATGGCGTGGGCGAGGGCGAGGGCTAGGGCGAAGGCTAAGGCAAACAGCAAACAGAACTCGCTGCGTTATCAAATGTATTTTTATGCTCTTTTGATTTTTATGGGCCTCTGCCAGCAACAATAGAAACACGAACAACAACAACAACAAGAGCAACAACTCTCTAGACAGTTGATAAGTGAGCTGTGGGAATAGAAGAGACGCGTTCAGCTCTGCGTTTCTATTGCCGCCGGGCTGGACACAAAAACCCATGGACAAGCCAAATAGTGCTCCTACAGCTACTTAAAATTAAACAAATTACAACACAGGAGTCGCTGTCTCTCCCCCTCTCAGTCACTGTCTCTTTTGTTGTCTATGTATTCCCCTCGCCAAATATTTCTCAAACTGTCGTCGAATTGTCCTCAAAGCTGTCAGTCGCATCGTCAAGGATATGCTTGCTGTGCCGTCAAGCGCGTGCTCGAATTAAATGTGCCGTGAAATAAATCCAACACGAATACCCACACAATCTCTCTCTAGCAAATGGCCTTCAGCAAAATGTTCAGCAACTCCAGTTTGGCAAATCTCTATTTGAATATAAATATATACGTGTGCACAAATATATTTCAAGCTTACATTGTCTGCAACAGACAGAAACAAGAGTCAATTGAAATTTAAAAACAAATAAACAAAAAAAGAAAAAAAAAACTAAAAAGTAATGAGAGTTTGGTCAGCATATGGAAATTAGTTTACAGAAACTTTTTCTTTTTTTGATGAACTTTAACTTGTATATAAAATATTATCACAACATTTGCCAGATTAAAGTTAACGCTTGCCAAATGTTAAAGTTTGTTAAAGCATTTGTCAAATCGACACTTCATAATTATGAAGTGAAAGCCAAATAGGAAGCATTAAATGCCAGTGCCAGGCCAACAGGAAAGTGGGCGTGGCGCACTGTGAACGCTGCCACATGATTTACTTAATACAATTTTGCTTAGCCCATTGCTAATTTATGGGTGGGCCGGCCAAGGAATGGAACTCAGACTTGAGCTTCAGTTCGTGGCTCGTCGGTCGACCACTTAATGCCGCAGCAATGTAATAAAAATTCTGGGCAAAATGATCAAGGACAAAGGACAACGGCTGGTGGCATTGTACATGGCAGGCAAGCCAAATAAATGTGCCGTTAAATATTTAGTTGATTTAATTATGTGGACAGTTAGGAAATGAAGCAAATGCTGCAGTAAGGGGAGTGAACAGGCAAGGGCACGAGAGAATGACCATTAAATCAACCCAAAACTACACATAAAATTTACGAGCGCTCAGCCGTTGTAGGTTGGAGTGAAGATTCCTTTCTTACATGGAATGGAATGTCTTTGGTTATCTGTTGCTAGATGCTTATTTATTACAGCTGCCATATGCCATATGACATAATGGGGGTTGGCTAGCCATTCATTGTTCTTGTTCGTATTCTTGTTCTTGTTGTTGTTGATTGTGTTTTGTGCCTCTTTCTACATGTTTTGTTTTGCTTTTTTCCTTGCCTCTTGTTTTGTAAATTAATTAAACAAATAAAATAATATGTCAGCAGCAGCAGCGGCAGTGGCAGCAGCAGCGGCAGCGGCAGCGGCAGCTAAAGGCAATAAATACTAATTTGCCTGTTTCAACACAAATGTCATCTTTGTGTAAAGATAAGCAAGGCGTGGGCTAAAAAACCTAGCCTAAATAACTAGAGAAATATATAAACAGACACGCACTAGAGTCTAGGAATATGTGTGTGTGTGTGTCTGTGAATAGACATAGGCCAAACAGCCTGTTGTCAGGCTAACAACTGCATGCCTAGCCTGCTCTGGCTTGTGGCTGAGCTAAGTACATAGAAATATATATGTATATATATACATATATCCATATCAGTTATGATGAGCATTGGCTGGGTTGTTGGCTGCTGTGGTCAACCAGACATTGTTCTTCGGCCTTGCCTCCAGCCTTGGCATTGGGAATGGCAATTCAATCGCAGCTGGCTTTATCTTACGACCTCAAATGCTTTTTGGCTATTTACACATTTGATATTTGCATTTGCATTGCGTAAGCGTCTTAGGCTTTAAGCTCTTGTCAAACATTTGATTGAAAAGCCATTGGGAAAAAAAACAAAACAAAAATTGCGTATCAAATGTCAAATGTGTTTCTATTATTGATTTAAGCTGGAAATCCAAATAAACATGAAAAAACTGTTGCCAGCAGCTATTGTAAATAATAATTTTATTGATATATATTCTTATTGAAACGAAAAAATAAATATTTGTCTTTATATATATTTATACACATGGTTAAATATTAGAAATATTTAAGTTTTTTTTCTGTTCTACAACTTAAAGCTAAAGCAGCTATGTTTCAAAATATATGTGAACCATAACATACATGCACAGACACACTCACACATGTACATTGATAGGAGTCAAGCGCAGGCATCGATATAACCACATAGAGAGAGAGAGAAAGAGTGAGCGAGAGAGAGAGAGAGAGAGAGAGAGCCAGCGCGCAACGTGTCTTGTGCCAAGGTCGACATTTGGCGATGTGGGCCAAACGTGAAGTGCGTCGAACGACCGCCCACAACAAACGCAAAAAGAAGGCGTGGCACACACAAACACACACACACACACACATGATTGTATGTATGTATTTGTGTGGGTGTGGGCAAAAGTTATTGTTGGTAATATCAAGACAAAAAGTGTTTATGATATGAAAAATGTTGACAGCAACTGCAGAATAGATATGCTGCGCCCTCAGAGAAAGAGACAGCAAATGGCTCACACACACACAGACGTATACACTCACACACACACACACACACACACAAGCACAGCTAGTGGCTTGTATTATTGCGGCCGTTGTGCGTTTTTGTTGTAGTTTTTATCGCTGCTGCTGACTTTGATGAAAAATATGATTATGTCCTTTATGTGAATGCCTTGCAGTAAAAATAATAATAACACACCACACTAACACACACACACACACGCACACACACAGCTGCCTCGTTGGCTTCCGTATCAGATGCGCTCTTCATTTTTGGCAACGTATTTTCATGACTTTGTTCTTGACTTTATTGGTTGCCCGTCTTGGCTGCCGGCGCCAAAAACTTTGTTGTTGCTGAAACTGTGGCTGCGGCTGCTACTGCTGCTGTTGCTGCTGCTGCTGTCATATGTTTGCTTTATTATCGCCATTCGCTCAACCCGTAACAGCGCTAACACTAACCATAACAATAACAGCAATAAGTGCAGCCAAACCGTTGACCCATAAAGTGACAATGTTGCAAGCGAGCAAGCTCGTGCTATAACACAACACAACCAACCTCCTTAGGCAGCCACGCCCACGCCACAAGCTCGCGCGCACACACACACACAACTTGTCAAACGCTTGATTTCACTTGTTAAGTGGCAGGTGGAGCTGTTCACTAACTGCACTTGAAATAGCCAGCTAAGAGAAGTTTTTGAAATTTTCTAAGAAATGCTCGATATCAACATGTAGCTAGTATATTATAAAAAAAATATTAAGTTTAGTGGTTTATAATTAATGGATTATATTGTCTTCTAAAATATATAAATTCAATAAATTATATTTTTATATATTTTATAATTATATATTTCATTTTATTATTTTTATTTACATATTTGAAACAAATTAATAAATTATTATATATTTTATTTTATTTTATTAATTTTATGTAGTTTTTTATTATTATATTATTTATATAATTATATTTGAAATAATTAAAAAAATTTTGTATATTTTATTTTTTTTTTTATTTTATTTATTATTATATATATTTTATTTAATTAATTTTATTTATATATTTGATGAATTTTTAATACCTAAGGATTTCTCAACAAGCATTGTATTTATTTATATATTTTATTTCCTCGTCGTTGCTTTAACAAAAAGGAAATTTTGTTTGTTTTGTTGCTAATTATAGCACACTCACACACACACACACATGCATAATACACTAAGATACGATAAGAGCTTTAAATTCCGAGCAGTCATTTGTGGATTTTTTTTTTTTTTTTTTTTGGCTTGGCTCTTGCATCACGTGCGCTGCTATAACTTCATTTGCTTGCTATTTGTTCCCAAATACTCTACGCTCGAAAGTGTATATGCCTTGGCATAACTATGTTGTATTTGGTTAAATAAAACTTGGAAATTACTGACTAGTCGGGTGAATGCTAAATAGAGAGATTTGCAATTCAAATATCTAATGTTTGGGTATAAGAAACTGAACGAAATTACCAAATATTTATTTTGATATTAAAAAAAAATTAGTTTAAAAAATCTTAATATTTCAAATTGTTATTATATAGATATATCTTCATAAATAAACTAATAAATAAAATAATATTTTCTTTAATAGAAATCGAAAATTTTTAAAAGTTGATTTATATAAAGTAAGCATTTTTGTATTTTTTTTTTTTTTTTTTTTTATTATTAAAATATAATACAAATTTCTATGGACTTAAAACTTGAAAATAAAATAAAAAAATTATAAAAAATTGAACATCATAAAATTAAAATGCCAAAAAAGCTTAAAAATTAATATTGATTCAACTTAGACACGATCAGAAAAAAGATCTATATATGTCTGTAAAATCCTATAAGTTCCTATCTTAATACTACAGAAATATAATTATATATAAAATAATGGAAATATTTAAATATATTTTGAAATAATAAATATGCCAAAAATGCCAAATTAACTTGCTGAGAACAACAATTAAAATCATTAGTTAGGGTATTTGCTAGTGTAGCGCTTGCGACCAGACAACACTTTCTTTGTTTTTGTTGCAAGTGTTTCCCCTTTTTTATTATATATTTTTTATATATATTTTTTTTTTTTTTTTTTGTTTTGGTTTTAGAGAGATAATTACAAAAAATGTTTTGCGTGCCGTGCACAGCACGATGGGCCGGGTATAATTATGACTCCTGCTGGGGTTTTCCTTCCAAGTGGAGCTTGTGGTTGCTAACGGTTTGGGGTTGGGGGCAGTTCTGTGTGTAGATTTCACCAGTTGAAAGTATTTCGTATTGTTTTCGTTTTTTTTTTTTTTTTTTGCTCTCTCTCTCTCTCTTGCTCTGTTCTTATTGTCTGTTGGTTTTTATGCACTGCGCGTGTGTTTTGTGTTAAATTTGTTGCTTAATTTGAAAAGGCAACCCACGTAGATAAGACATTAAAAAGAAACAGATACGACGAGCAAAACGAAAATGTCGGAGTCGAGAGTACTTAAGGCGCAAGCTGGGTTACGAGGGTTTTCGATTGTGTTAGACCATTGCTGCTGCTGTTGCTGCTGCTGCTGCTGTTCCGGCTGTTGGGCTCTGCCCGCCTCCTGCTGTACGTTCAAGGACTTGCAGTCAGCACTGTTTATGGAATATTTTTTCAATTTGCTATGCAAATAAATCTATAGCAGGGTCTGTTGGCTACAGATCATGCACACATGTTGCGCTGCCCGTTTCACTGTTGTAACCCCAGCAGCAGGAGCAGCACTTTTGACCAACTGCAGTTTTCATTTTACATTTCATTTTCTGTCATTTCGATTTACGTTGCGCTGCGGTCTAAAACCTTTACCCTACCAGTTGAACACACACACTTACACATTCCATTCCATTCTCCCCTTAGAGCTGGATTGCAACCTGATGCCTGGCCATACCTTTGATGGCTTGCCAAACAGTTGGAATATGATTTTTGCAATTTTCGCATGAACTCAACCAAAAAATTAAACTTGACTATACTGCAAAATTGTAAAGTTTTTAATACGTTTGGGGCAGCAGCGCCCACTGTGTGTCTGTGTGTGTGTGTGTGAGAGTTAGGAGTGTTTGGGGGCGAGTTTGGTCTTTGGGGGCGTGCCAGTTGCCTCTGTCATGCTTGTCAATCTCTGCGCCAGTCAATGAATAAAAAAAAAACTTTGCGATTCTTTCAGTTTCTCCCTTATTCGCTCTCTCTCTCTCTCTCTCTCTCTCTCTCTCTCTCTCTCTCTCTCTCTCTCTCTCTCTCTCTCTCTCTCTCTCTCTCTCTCTCTTACTGTCTCTTGTTTTGTGCAAGCATTTGAAATTATTTTAATTAAGGCATTTTAATTAACACACACGCATACAGTTACAACTGCTTGTTGCCGCCGCTGTTGTTGCTGTTGTTGTTATTTTAATGCTGTCGCGTTTTTGCATAAATTGTTGAGCCTACTTCAGCGAACGCCCGCACAGCCCCTCCGCCTCCATCAATGCTTAGCTGCATGTTGACACAGAATTTAAATTTATATTTCGTGTTGCTATGCTTTATTTTTTAATACCCTTTGACAAGGTATTGCTCAAAAAGTCATGGCATATGTTAACCCCAAATCTGAGCTTTAGCATATCTTAAGCAAGGCACGCGTATCAGACTTCAAAGCGAGACAACATTTGTAGCGCCCCGCAAGCTTGCAGATTTATTTCTTATAAAACATAGATCATCCCAGATTTCAGTTTGAAATACATATATACAATATATATTCATAAGCCATACGCACTCTCCCGGTCTCGCACTCTGCAGGGTATCTAAATTTCAGTTAAATTTTGTGTCTTCTCTTTATTGCCGCCCGCTGGGCTTGAAGGGGGTGTGCTCTGTTGGTGCCATTAGTTCAACTTGGCTACGTCTCAGGCTTTGGGGCCTGTAATTTATTGACGTGTTTCTATATAACGATATTTATATATACACATGTGTGTGTGCACATGTACGCATGCAAGCCATATACAAATATATACATACATACATATATAAATTTTTAGGCCAACATGCGCGCTTAGCCATAAATTGTTTTGGCCAGCATATATAAAAAGGCACAAAATAAAAAAAAATATAAATAAAAACAAAGTATGGAAAGAGGCCGTTGCGCTAAATTTCATTTCATGCAGCGCTGCGCTTAACAAAATATCCTTGTCGCTCTCTCGCATGCTCGGGGTCAAGTTGACTGAGTGCGTAGAAGCAAATTTATGGCAGACGACCATCCAGCCGGACCCCATTCTCTCTCTCTCTCTCTCACTCTTACGCTCTCTCTCTCCGTTTCTCTTGTCGCTGACACTTTTGCAAACCCCTTTTATAAATTTGGTGCGGTCCAGTCAACGGTTAATTGAGTTCAAATATGCAATTACACATGCGTTTGTCAGCTGTTGTTGTTGTTGTTGTTGTTATAATAAATCAAATAATAAAGCTCTGATGTTTTAATTAGAGCTGCTATGAATATTAAAAAAAAAGAAAAAAATTTGCAAAAACTAGAAAGAGAAATTATAAATTATAATTTAATGAAGTTGACTAAGGAATACCTTAATAAAAGAATTTTTAAATCAGTCTTTATATGAAATATATTATTTATATAAATATTACGTACTTTAATGAAATTGTAAATATACTTATTAGTAAATATAATATATATTTTATTATTAAAGAAAATAATAAGCAAAATAAACTAATTTCTACTATCAGAGACATTTTCTAGAATGTATAAATCAATCAATAAATAAACTCTTAAAAAAAAAACTGTATTGTAAACATGTTGTAATATTTAATGTAATCTACTTATTGAATTTCATATATGTATATATTTTTTTTAATATTCCCTTTCATTATGTTACAAATCCATTAACCCCATCAATTAGTTAAGTAAAAATAGCAGTAAATTGCAAATATTTCCTTCGCTAATTTAGCTAACAAAAATTGTGGTTAGTTTTTAATTAAAAATAAATTGAAATATTAAAAACCAAAAGCGAACAAAAATTATTTATTTTATATATTTATTTAAATTGAATGTTCAATACTTGACTTTTTGCATCAGTTCGAGAGCAATTTTAACTTTAAAGCTTCAGCTAATTGCGTTGACAATGTGACTGATAAAAACCTCTTTCTATCTATCTCACATCTGCTCTTCTTCTTGTTTTGTGGGCACTATGGCGCCATCTGCTAATGAACATCGATTTGCCCGCAGACTCACGTCAGCTGCGCGCTGCGCATTGTGTATGTGTGTGTGTGTGTGTGTGTGTGTGTGTGTGTCCCACAATCGAAATCGGAATTTAAATTGACTCATTAAAACGAGCAAAAAGCGGGTCGCACGACAATTAAACAAACGCGCGAGCCAACATTTCCTAATGCTGCCCCCATCCTCAAATACACACCAAGTTCCCCCTTGATAGAAGCAACTCTTCCCCCCCTCGGCAAAGATGCCTGGCACCTAATATGGGGTCATTAGTTAATTTGCCAAACTGCTTCAGTTGCCCTTTGCGATACCCTGGCCAAAGGGATTGTGTTGAATTTGTTATGAGATTTGGCAGAGCTGAGAACACTTACATTGAATATATTCGGCAACAGTTTTTCAGAAATATCAAATCAAATTAGATCACATCAAATCAGAATGATTCAAAATGAGTTGTAGTTTGAGTTTAGTTTGGGTATATAAAATATATTAAATATTATATAAGCAAAGCCTATGCATAGGCTCACAGCCTTTTCGATTTCAACTATAATTCTGTCTTAAATAAAGAAGTTTATTATATAAATAAATTATATATAAACTATCTATAATAACTTGATAAATAAAAAAATTTTTTTAAATAAATGAATAAAACTTCATTATTCAATTTTTTATTGTTATAAAAGCAGATTGCAAATAAATAAATAATTAAAAAAAAAAATAATAATAAAAAAATAACTTTTTTTCATAATTATTTTTTAGTTTGTCCTTTTAATTTTTTTTTTAAATTAATATTTTATAAATATATTTTTTAGCTTTAAAATATGCAAAATTTGAATAACTAACAAATAATTTACAATATTAAATTCCTTATTATCTCATCTAATTTTAATATTATAATATACTTTTTTATTTAATTTACCATTATTATATGCTCTTAGCAAATCGAATAACTAATAAAAACAATTATATTCTTTTTCATTCACAGACATTGGCATATAATTGAAATCTCTGTGGAAATGCATTATGGGAAAAGAAAAATCTTCGTTTATGTAAGTTTATTTTCTAGCTTTGAATGCATAAACTTGAATGAATTCAGTTAACTAGAGCATGACTGTTTCGGCTAATCAAGGATCTCTGGGGTCCTATGGTTTTGTGCTGTTTTGTTTTTGTTGTACGGCTCGCTGCCACTGTCAAGGACGACGTTCACGTCCTTGTTGCCGAATGTTCGTCACCAGCGTCTGTTAATTTATGTGCTCGTACCCAAAGTTCTAGACAGCGTTTTCCGTGGGTTCTCATTGAGTTTTGTTTTTTTTTTTTTTTTGGTGCGTGCCGCGCCGCAATCTGCCCGGGACTATTAGATTTTATTGAGCCGCTGATTTATACAGCGCGCTTCAATTCAATTTTGGACCGACGCGGCGCATGGGAGCGGCGGAGGGACATCTAACAAAACTTTATAGTCGGGTCAGGGCAGCTTCAAATGGGAATTTAATTTTCACACGGGCAAAAATCGATAAATGCGCAGCACAAAAAAAAAAATTGTAAAAAAATGGAACCACAGAAAGACAACAAAAACAACAACAAGAACAAATACATAAATTACCTGCATAATTTTGTTACAATTTTCGCTATGCAATTTCTATAAAAGTTTTCTTCTCTTTTTCTGTCTCTCTCTTTCTCTCTCTCTGTCTTTCTCCTTCTCTTTCTGTCTGCCCAGTTTTTTGCTCAGATAAAACCCGACAAATGGGGCGTGGTGCTTGGGATAGGCATTCGCGTCCATTTTATTTACATTTATTGACCACACGGACCAACTGTCTGTCTGTGCGGGATTTGCTTTGTATGTGAGGCCAGTCGAGTGGTTGGGATTTCAAACTGTGTAATTTGCAGCACGTGTGAACAGTTTTCTATTAGGCGCGCCACTGGCGTAAATGTGCAAACGGAAGTCAGCAAAATCGTAGCGGAAGTGAATTGAAGTGGCTCGCTTTAGTCTGGATGGTGTAATAGATATATGTATCTAGATAAATTAGAGTACACTAATGTAAGCCGAGCTGCAAGCTTGATAACTTTATAGGTTAAGCAGCCAGGCAGACAGATATACATATATATGTATATGATATATCGCAAAGTTACATAAACTTCTTAACCTCTAACCTACTTTATCGCTTCGAACTGAAATTCAAATTAATGAATGGACTAGTTTGCTGTGTGAATGAAAGCAGATGATGTAACATGTGTGTGCTGGTTATCTATTCCTTAATTAATTTTCTAGATATATCAAGCATAATAATTCGGAAAATATGATTTGTGCTGCACACTATATATTTATCGTGTAATTGAGTATGACAAACAAATTAAAACGCTCAAGTTCGATAATTATATAGGTTGGAAAAGTAGCTTTACTACAAATTAAGTAGATTGCGCCACGTGTTTGCCTTGGTGTCAATTGGTGTTGCTATATAGGTTAACAGCCATACAAATGGCTGTATATATATGTATATGTATGTGAGTGAGTGTATATGTGTGTAAGCTACACACACACACACAAGAAAAATGGACACTGCTGAGCGACAGAGCTGAGGGCTAGCTGTCAGCGCGGTTTCCAATTATCCAAAACCCAAATGAATCCCAAAAACTTGTCGGCAATGGAATTTTTCCATGTATAGCCCACAAATCAAAGGCAAGTTTCACTTTTCCTGTCAATTTTGCTACAGTTCAAAAAGTTTCGTGTGGTCAACCATGGTTGGTTCGTCGGTTTCGAGCTGCTGAGCTGGCCAGAAATATCTCTCGTGTCTTGTATAAATTTGATTTGCTAATGAGCCGAGTCGAGACCATATGAAATTTAAAATAGTTTTTTTTTTCCCTCACTTGCTGTGCCTTGCCATGCCGACGCCTTGTCCATCGCCTGCTCAACAGCTCTTGCGGCTTATCAAGTGTGGTATGTTGGCCAACTGTGGTTTTGGCCACCCCAGAGCTGTGGCACGTATTTGAACAGCGGTTTTAATTGGTCCAGCTGTGGATGTGGGTCACCCAAAATTATATTTGAACGTGTGATAAATGAATAAGAAAGCTAAAACTTTTTGATTGCCACGAGAGACCAGCTAGAGGTACAAAATTAAAGATACCTGCGATAGGCGAAAGATGAATTGTTTAGTTTTAATTGATTGAACTTAGTCAAATAGTTAAACTAAGTTTTGTGAGCTGAAAGAGTTTAGGTTTTTATTATTATAATTATCATTAATTGGTATATTTGATAGTTGCATTAAATAGTTAGTAATTGATATAAATTCGGAACTAATCCTTAAGAGCTGAAGGTGCTTTTATTTGGAATATATTTAGCTATGCTTGTTGAGCTATAAAAAAATAGATATGTATATATTCGTTGCCCATTTTTTTTATTTTATTTATAAATATGACTGGAAAACCATCACAATTCTATAACATCCGATTGTGTTTAATCTATATATATATGTGTATACAATTTACTTACCCAGAACCTCTTTTCAAATTGAACTTACACAAAACACATGTGAATATTTTTGTAATATTTAATAATTTTTATTTTTACCATTTTCTTAGTATTCTTATTTTTTGTCACATTTTGTTATGACTTAGTTAATTGTTTTACCAATTTATACGCATAGATTTGCCTTATGCTTAGACTAACACACTTTACTTTAACTAAAACTCTGTCACTAAATTCTGCTTATACGCAATGCGCTCTAACAATTTGCATTATCATTACCTTCTCTCTATATTCATATATGTATATATATATATTTACTTTTACTATGCAGGACATTCCCGATTTAATAGACGGGTACTCTCACACCGAATCAAATTGCCTTTACAGTCAGTAGTTGGCTATATATTTATATATATATATATAGATAGATATACATACATGCATGTACAACAAAAATCGTAGTCTAAATAATTTTTTGCTTTTTACAAGTATTTGCCTATGCAGCAGGTTATCTATTTACAAGTTGTCTTGCTCGTACTTCTATATCCAAGTTTTTCTTCCTTTTATTTATTTTTCATATTGCTGGGAACATTTTTGCTACAAATGAAAATTTTCTACTAAGTTTCAGAGTCTTTTAGAAGTTGCCTTACAATTATTTATGATTATTATTATTTTATTTTATTATTTTTTTTTTTACTGATTTTTACTTATAGTTTTTTTTTTCTACTCTCCTTTTTTCTGTTACTGTAAATGTAGAGAATTTTCAGTATATTATTCCGATTTGAAGAGATATAGCCAACATATGTGAATAACTCAATAGGGACACACCCTATAGTTATTCCTTGATAATTTTGCTTTAGACCGAATTGGAAATGTTATTAAATGATATACTTTAATCGATATGTTATCGATACGTTTTCGATTTATTGAATGCGTCGCTTTTCTGATTTCAATTATACACATATAATTATATTGAAAACTGATTTTTGGATATGCGCTTATCGTTATTTCTTTCTTGATATTGGAAACGGATATGCCTTGAAATCTAGGCGGAAGATATGCCAGATGTTCATAATAGAATAGAACTTAGCTATGCACAGCACCTTAACGAGAACAGAACTATGACATACTCATATATACATACAACTACTTACACACATATATACATATATATCTTTTAGTACATGTATATATTTATATATCATTAACACGATTAGCTGACTATCTAGTCTAGGTCTATGTCTAGGTCTGCTTCCTTTAAATGTAGCGCTATAGTCGTAGATCTAACGTCTAGACTTTATAATTTGCAACTTAGACGCAACTTTCGGGCACACGTTGTGTCATGAGGCAATCCTTAATCGCATTTATATTGATGTTATCATCCAAATCCTGTGACGAGTTGCACGAGGTGGTTGTTGTCGAGGTTACGCCCACGCCCATTACGCTGCCCACGCTGCCGAGCAGTAAACTGGAACCGGAACCCGGCTGATGATGTTGCTGATGATGATGCTGTTGTTGCTGCTGCTGCTGCTGATGATGATGATGATGTTGATGCCGATTCAAGGTGGCTGTGTGACCCTGCGTATGCTGCAGCCTGCCACTGGCATAGGCATTCATTATATAGCCACCGCCACTGCCCAGACCGGGCGGCAGAGTGCCCACGCCGCTGCTGTGCGCTGGCTGTAAATGGGCTGCCAGCGTTGCAGTCGAGGACAGCGATGTGGGCGATCCAATAACGGTGCCACCCATGCCCAGTGTTAACGGCTTGCCACCGCCCATACCCATGCCCATGCCCATGCCCATGCCCATGCCTAGGCTGCCCATCATGCTGCTGCTGGGCGAGATGACGGTGCTGCTGCAGCCACCGCCGACCGCTGCAACGGCGGCCAACAGCTGCGCTCGCTGTGCATTGATCTGGTTGTAGGTGACCGGCGGATTCGCCGGATCACTGGCCAGCGCCGTAGTTGTCGTCATGGCCGGTGCCTGCAAATAAAGATATGCATAGAAATGTTAGAAACATGCATAAAAATCACTCAACTGAAAAGTTTGCAGTCGCCCCATAGATATTGCATATATCCGATATTTTGGATATGTGTGGAGCTAGTTGTTGCCAACGACATTTACAGATTTGCCAATTAAAGTTGGCTAAATCATTTTGAGTTTATTTATCAGAAACCTCTATACACTAGAAGAGAGATGTTTATTCCCTCTTATATCCTAAATATCCCTTTGGCAAATGTAATTTAATATATGATATACTATATTTTATTATTTATTATATTATTAATATTACTATTTGGTATTCGATAAACCAGTGCTAACCACATATTATTGCATTTCACAGCTTCATTTATATTTATATGCCAAATGAACTTTAATCCTATTATGATTTTCAAGCGTATTCACATTTTTATTCAAATTTTGAGCAGCCTGACCCGAAAAATGTTGTGAGAGCATGAAAAGCAAACGCTTGATTATAGAAAAATATTTTTATTTTTAATTTTTGCCAGTTGAATTGGAAATTCTAATTGAAAATCTCTCGATGCGATTACCGAATTGCTGAATTGCATTGCTGCTGCTGCTGCTACTGCTGTTGAGTTGCAGATTTCGAGTGCTTGTTGCCTCGATTCTCCTGTTTGTGTGTGTTATGTTTGCCAATATTTAAAAATATTTAATTAACGAATTAAATTATGCCCCATATCGAGCAACCCCCATGCTGTCTGCTGTTAATTTAAATGTAATTGACATCAGTGCAGCAAAATTCCATTTGCAGCCCCAAGCTCCCCACAGCAATACCCAATTGCTCTGGCTGGTATTTATCTCCGCAACATGTTTAATTTTCTTTTTGCATTTCTTGTACAAAAATACTTGTATATAATGTGAGAGAGTAGAAATTAATTTAAGCGCATGCTGATGTTGCCTTATCGATTCAATAGAATTTTAAATAAAAAAGTTAGTTCGTATTCTCGTAAAACATTTCTACTTGCTCGACATGAACTTTCCTTGAAGTTTCGTCTGATTGGAACACATGAGCTAAATATATTAATGTATAATATATTTTGGGCGAGCCTATACTCTAATAGCATTTCTACGTCTTTAACATGAATATACATTAAATTAATGTACGCTTGATTCATTTATCTACAGAGTATGTTTACGTCTCGTACAACCCATTTGAATATTTCTACTTATTCCACATTAATTTTGCTTTAACATTGCAAGCAGGCTTAGTAAAATGCATGCATGATATACTATTTGCATATAATGCTATAACATATATAAATATACATATATAGAATATATGTATGTATATAGAATGAGCTGATATGGATATTCATTTGTAGCTCTCTGGCCTGTTGTCGATATGGCCTTATGGTCAGGAGCTGGGAGCATTCTAATCGCACTCGGAACAGCTTATGTTAATGCCGGTCATCTCGACTAGACTCGAAACCAAAATCCATAAATGAACTCTAATTGCAAATTTAATGAAATGAAAACAAATGGTTGAGCGAGCGCTCCAGATGCGCAGATGCTCCTATATCGCATTTATAATTAAAGCCAACAACAGTAACAAAAACTACAAAATGCGAATATTTTATAGAAATAATAAATAGTGCAAACATATTCGTTGTCCCAAATTTATGCATTTATTAAAATTATAATTGTATATAAATGCTTTAATTGTTTGTACTCTTCGGGGGGGAAAAAAAAGTGTAATATTTTATATACGTTTCACACATTGGAAATGTGAATACAATTTTCACATTTTCAATTGTTTTTAAAATGTTTTTCTATATAAGAAACGAATTTATTTATTTTACGCAGCAGCAACAATTGTGGCTTATCAAGTTAAATTTGACGTAACCTTTGAGATAAATAAGATCTAATAAGAAAACTCTCAATCAATTCTGAAGTGGAAATCTCTGAAGGAAAAAACTCATTTGCCTCTTGATATATATCAAATAATAATTAAAAGAGTCATACACAATTTTGTACTTTGCTTTGGTTTTCGATTGAGCGCTTTGAATTGAACTGTTCGTGTGACGCTCAGCGATACGATTGACGCTCGCAGATAACTGAAAGAGCCTAAGCAAACGATGTTCAATTTCACATGTACACATTTACACTCATATGCTATTGATGTGTTTAGCGAATACAACCCTTGCATACACACCAATACACACACACAAGACTATTTGCTTCAGACGTTCAGAGAAAAAGCAGAGCGAAGCAAAAGGTTTCGGTCCGATCGCGAACGAGCTCGTTGAAGTTACGAAGCAATCGGTTGTTCTCAGAGTTTTTTCTTAAAACGAGAGTGAAAGACATTTATTTGCAGACATCGATAAACGCTAAATATCAAATCAAATATTTAGCTCGCATTATATTTATATATGATTCCTTCTCTCTCTCTCTCTGCTCACTTCATCTCCATTCCAATTCCCTCATATTCATCTCTCTAACATCACGTTTAATCATGCCAAACTTTGCATTTTGCACATTTCTGAGTCAATGTGCTATTGAATATTCTTTTTCCATGAAACTTATAGCGCACACATGTTGCACATTCAATCACATTCAACTGATTTACGGCCACAAAATCCCGTACTTGCCCTTGCCCCGCTATGCATCAGTCAACAGAATGTTGAACAATATATAAAAATACTGAGAATATTGATTGATTATGGTTAGCTCGACATGATGTATTGTGTTTGTTAACGGACGAAATAAGGAGCGTAGCTTGCAATTACCTTGTCGCTAGCTCTTGGCTGGCTGCCTGTTGCCAGTTACCAGTTGCCTGTTGCCTGTTGCCTGTTTTCTCGGTTGCTGGCTGTTGTTTGGTTGCAATAGAGAAATGCTTGCCGCATTATCCCGGGACTTAGTCAATGGCTTTTATTTATAACTCCCGTACAGGGACGGGGAAGAGCGAGCGGTTGTGCGCCCGCTCTGACAGTTTAAAAGCTTTTTTTAATAAACACCCTTTGGCATGCTTTGGGGTTTTCGGTTTGAGGTTTTTGGCTAGGGATTTTTATTTTTTTGAATTGGAATTTGATGCCCGTGCTGCGGTTGTCCACACTTTTGTTTAGCAATTTGGCAATTTGAGTATTTGATTGGTTTTCTGAAAACATGAAAAACTAACCAAAAGCTCCCAATAAAAAGAAAGTGGAATAGAGAAATTGACAACGTGGCTAATAATAACCAACAAAATAAACCTGACACGAGGCAGTAATTTGAAACCCTCAAAGCCTCAGCAGGAAAGATAGCCAAAAGCTAAAGCAATCAAATGGCAATGCAAATGTCAAAGCAATCACTGAGCGAACTGCTGCCTCGTTCAATTTTTTGCTCACACTCTAAGCAAATCCTATTCCGCTCGGGTTGCCCATTTTAATAATAGTCCAAAGTTATAGGAAAATGTATTGAATCAAGTGATATATGATATATATGATACTAGAAGTTCATTTCTAATAAATTCTCATCAAGTATGTATTAAGTATAGAAACTTGTGTAGCTCAATTAATGCAAAATATAGAAATATATGATATAGAAAGTCAACAGAAGCCTATATTACGAATGAATTTATATAATTATGTATTTTCCAATAAATTCTGCTGTTCTGTCGAATTTATTCATTTAATTCAATCAAATGTTTATTTAACTCCCTTTAAACAATATAAGATATACAAATGAGAAATATTGCTCATACGCAACGTTGCATGACTTAAACCAAATTGCTTCAATGTAATATCAAAAGTGTCATATTTATTATATACAAATATTATAGATATAGATATCTGAATGCTTTTTGAGCATTAATAAATCACTAAGTGAGCAATTGCTTTAAACACAGCTCAGTTCTCCTTTGACTATTAGATTCACAAATTAAATGAATCGCATTAAATATTTACAGAACTCAAAATATCGAATCAAATTAATTCGTAGTCAAAATGTCACATTGAGTTTGTGCAAAAATGAAATTCAATTCACTCAATTTATTATTTCGTAAATATTTGATATATTCAAGTTATCAAATATTTCCTAAATAGAAAATCTCTTTTGTTAACTAAAGAGCTTAGAGTAGTCATTTATAAGTTCAAGATATTTTTAGCTTGAAATATAAACTCTTTTGACTTGAATGATGCTCATTTAGAGCTAAGTTTCCATAAATTAGTTGAGACTTGCTTTTGAGTTCCATTAGGATATATATTTTATTCCTTATTAATAATAACTGTGTTGCACTTATATTGAAGTACACTACGAAAAGTTTCTCAGTTAAATTAAAGAAATTTAATATTATTTACGCCAACAAAACATATATTGTTCATTTGGTATATAACTCATGAGGGCTACTTACATTGCCATTGGGTGACCATTTGGAAATGCTGCCAACGGCCGATGGCGTTCCAGCTGATGCTGCTGTTGCTGCTGCTGCTGCTGCTGATGTTGCTGCTGTTGCTGCTGGTGCTGTTGCAGTTGCTGTAGCTGTTGCTGTTGCTGTTGCTGTTGCTGCCGCAAACTGATGCGCATCGCGGTCGGTTGCAGACGCAGCTGCTGCCACCGCTGTCGATGTGCTGCTGCCGGTGGCTGTGCCCGTGGCTGTGGTGCTGCCAACATTCGAGGCATTGCTGCCGCTGCTCCCAGCGCTGCTGCCGCCAACTGTGCGATTGAAATTTATTGATGTTGTTGCCACGTTTTTTCGGTGTGTCCGAGTACGAGTACGAGTGCACGAGTCCGAGCACGGTTACCATGTGAGAATGCGGTTGTGTTTTAGATTGGCGTATGGCCATCGTTAAAAATATTTACGATTAAAAGAAAATTGCATTCGTTGATTGGATTGGATTGGTTTTTGGTTCCGTTTCGGATTGGTTTAGCGTGATAGTGGTTGTTGTTGTTATCGGTCGTATTGTTGTGTTGATGAGATTGATTACGATTACGCGTTGTCCGCATTGTCAGAAATCAGAATGCAGCATTATGTAGCCAGACAGTGACATGGAAAGTAAATATCAGTAAAGTAGCCATAAACATTTGATTAAAGTTTAACGCACGAACTGCTGCACGTTGTCGTGTACTATAAAATATCAAAATGAATTCCCAAAGAGCAAAGAACCCAAAATATCATGTCGAAGCCCAAATACGCTTGAGAGCAATCGAATAACAATTGAAGTTTCAAGCTGAACAAAATAATTTCTACTGACTTGTTAACTATTCATGAGAAATATCTTGCAAGAGTATTTCGTAGCTACCCAACTGACGGCATTTCATGTGCTTACCATATTGTGAAGGTATAACATCTGGATCACGTTCGTCCTCGACCAAATCCTCAGATGATTTCGTTTTTATATCCGTATGCTGCCAGCGCGGTTTCTCCAGATTGTTGCTCTGCAAGATGTCATCAAATATTATTAATTGCAGGCGAATGAAAAATCAGAAAATTACTAAAGTGGAAAGTGAAAGAGTGGTGGGGGAGAGGAGAGAGGTGGGCGTTAAAATGGAAAAATGTATCTTCCCACGTACACTCACCTTAAAGACGTCGCCTGCTTGAACGACCACACCTGCTGCTGTCGCCTTGTTGCCGTGCTGGCGATTGCGTCGCAGATTGTGCACGAATGTAACCACAAATATTCGTATCGCGATGGCTACCCCAATAATTATGATGGTTAGAACGCTGCCAACAATCACCGGCGACAACGTTAGCGTCACATCGTCATCTACGTTATCGTTATTATTGTTGTCATCAGTTATTGTCGTAATTGCAGGTTGACAATCGTTGGTCATAAATCATCGTCAATTTTAGATAGATTGCCATCGGCCATCGCAAATATTACACATATACATTAGTATTTATATAGATGTAGTCAGTGTGTGTGTGTGTGTGTGTATATATGGCATTTCCATTCAATTTAACATTTGACAGTTTTATTTTTAGGCGATTTGTGTGAGCATATGAAAATGAGAAGAATTTAGTAATGTGAGCGTAAGCTATATTTATATTAGAAGACACAGCACAGTGGTGTGATTTGTATATAATTGTATTGAAATGTAATTGTTTATAAATATATGTTAAATGATTCAATTAAAATGGAGATTGTATATAGTTAGCTGCAAGATTTGAGTTAGGTTTGTGGAATTGGAAAAATAATGAAGTGTTTAATATTTCTTATTAGATTTATTAGCTTAGCTGGTTTACCTATTAATTAAAGACCTTTCGAGGTTGATAAATCCGAAAATATAAATAGTACTATATATATATATATATATATATATTAAAATACATATATAAATTTAATGCTTTGCGCAATGAAATAACAAATTGAAATAGAATTCTACAGGCGCTAAATCACAGCTAAAAGGCTTCCTCATGGCTTACTCAGAATAATCTGCATATTTCCTATATACAAATTTCACATAATCAATTTGTACTTAAATATATATATAATATAAATTAATATATAAATGTCCTATATGCACCACTGTGCTATACTACAGCTGCTGCTGCTGCTGCTACTGCTTTTGCTACTGCACTGCAACTGGCACATCAGAAAGTAATTTTACACATATCTTAAGCCAACAAAATATGGCCCATGCGGCAGCGAGCAGAAGTCGGGCATGTTGATGATGTAAGTACTGCAGATGATCCTGGTACCTGTCAAGTGTCGCCACCATATGTGGAGTAGCAAGTGGGCGTGTAGTAGACAACAACAACAGACGACTGGGCCTGGGATTAAAACATAAAATCACTGAAAAGCAGCTGACTTGAGCGAGCTACTATGATGCGCTCAGAGGCTGCTTTCAAGTGTCAAATGCAAGTAGCAGCCCTACAATTCCCATCCATCAATCAATCCTAGCCAGCTCAGTATATTTCAGTGTGTGAGTGTGTATGTGTGTGAGTGTGTGTGTGTGAGTGTGTGTGTGTGAGTGTGTGTGTGTGAGTGTGTATGTTATGCTGCATGCCACTCACCTGTCTTGTAAGCTGTTGAGCCAATTATGAAATCGGGAACCAGATACCTCACTGGACTCCGGCCTTTTTGATTGTAGGAGTAAATGCGCAGCCTCCACGAGTTATTCTCTTGCATTATAATCGAGGTGAGCGTATCTAGATTTTCCAGCGAGAAGAGCGGCTCCTCCGTGTTGCTCAGATTGAATCTGTAGAAAGATTTAGAACGTCATCATTCACAATATGAGTATTATTATTATTATTATCATCATTGGCATTATTATGTATTATTAAATCAGCATGGCAAATCAACAGCTCTAAGCCCTTAATCATGTGCAATCAAATGTCAGCTTGGCACAAAAACCCTCTTACAAATATCTATATATATATATATGTATAGACTTTGTTTTTTTGGCAGCTTACGCCTTTTACATTTCTGCCCTGGACTATGCGGCCCAAATCAAGCGAAAAACCCCCACAGCTCGGCCCGGCGAATGCCCCAGACACACACAAACTGAAAGCCCAAATCTTACCAAAGCATTGCTCCAATCATGACCTCAATTTAAATTTGATGCCTTTTGCCTTGTTGCGGCTTTCACTTGTCTCCAGTCTGTCTTTTTTCTCTCATTTTTTTATTTTTGCCAAACTCTGAAATATTAGGGTTCAATGTCTATATACATTTTGCATCATTTTTTCATCATCCTCTTGAATGCTCTCGGTTTGAGGTATTAGAGATTCATGAAGCAATACGTAATATTACGTTGCGACAAACGCTTGAATAACCTTTGCTAATATATATATGTATATATATAGAATGTGAGCGACAACTGAATCAGAATTTATAATGATTGAAACTGAACTGAAAAGGTTTTCTTTTTATATACATTTTTATTAGTTTCTATAGAATAAATCTGATAAGAAAATTAAATCAGTGAAGATTCCCTGCCTATATAGGGGCGTTGCCTTGACAGCGTTAACTTTCCTTTTATCTGAATTATAAATTTATATTAATCATATTTTCATTCCTTATAATCAACATCGTTATCTTTCTGCATTTCTATCTACATTATCTATATCTCCATCATCTGTATCTCAATCTCAATCTGAATTTGATTCATATCTGTATCTGTATTTATTTTTGTTTCTCTATCTCTATCTCTATCTTTATCTCTATATCTTTACGCTTTCTCTTATATATTTTTACGCCAGATATCTCTCTTTGATTCACCTACATCCTTTTTATAGAGCATTGCAAATTCACCAAAGTTCAACGAATTTTACTCTATTCTTTTTTTCTCATATGCCATTTGCTTCAGCAAATATTTTTACATTGATGACGACGTTTGTTGCGTCGTTTTGAGGGTCCTTTGATATTTTTCCAGAGCTGCTGCCCAAACAACACATCTCGCTCCAGGCCATTTTGGCATTGTTTTAATAAGCAATATTTATTAAATGTTTGCGGTTTTGCTTCGATTCGTTTCGAGAAAATTTATACATTGCCTGCCGCATAATGTTGTGGGTGGATGGGTGGGTTGTGTCTCTCCTTATATGTATGTGTGTGTGTGCATATGAATAAGATTCGAATTTTTGTTGGGTTTGAGCTCGGTAATAAAATGCGCATCTTTTTAAACACGCATTTGACATACATATAAATTGTTGATTTGCGCTGGCAAAACGTTTGGAATGGAAACAACTTAGCCCGAAGGCCTCCTCTTTTACGCCTAATTACACACCCGCCCCCTGCTAAGAGCAGGAGGTGTGTATACACGCTTATTTAAGTTATGCTTCGTATTTCCCCAACCACCAAATCTCTCTTTCCAAATGTCCAACCGAAACTGATATTGAATAATATCGCTTTAAGGGAGCTGTCAAATGCAGATAGAAGTTGTTATTATTGTGTGGGGTAGGCCATTATAAACATATCTTTTATTTATATATTTTATGTAAATAACTGTATGTATACATATTTATATACGAGCTACTGTTGATATTGGCATATTAAATAGTTACAGGCAAAAGAATTTCAATGATTAAATATTATGTTTCGCAATTTATAATAAAAAATATATACCATATATATATGAAGCTCATTACCTAAATGAAATTCATTTACTATACTTAAAGTCATATATAACAAATATATATAAAAGTCTTATTTTTTCTTCTCTTTCTCTTTGTCTTCCTTTTCTTTTTCTACTCAGCTCAACACTTTCTTTTATGTTATTAATACACTGGCGACCCAGTTTGATTAACCTCAGGTAATATTTAATCGCATATTTGACTTTTTTGACATATGCTGAAAAGCTGAGTCTTGGGGCGCAAGATAAGGAAAGTTTCCCAAACGTAATCCGCTTATAAGCAATCCACAGGAGAAAACGTGCTTCATCTATATGTGTGTGTATCTGTAGCTGTGTATCTGTGTGTCTCTGTGTGTGTGTGTGTGCCCGTCCGTTTGTAGTTGTCAGTTTATACGTGTAGCTGATTAATATGCTTACCTGATATCGCCGGTGCGTGTTGAAAACATTTCGAGCACAAATATTTGTGGCAAGCCGCCATCGTAGCCGGGTATGCATTGTATGTCAACACTCAGTTCGGTGCGATTGAAGGTGCTGCAATTGGTAACCATATTTGGCAGAGCTGCGTCCAGATGTTCCGCATCGAGATTTATGTGGTCCAATATTTACAGCATGTGCAGCAGCAAATTAACATGAATGAGAACCCGAGAGGAAGAGAAAGAAGAGAAATAAATAATTGTTCTGTTACAGAAAGAGATAGGGAGAGAGAGTGAGAGAGAAGCCCAGAAGTGTTTGCCTGTGGCCTTAACTTGGGCAGGTTAAAAGTAAAACACTCAACGAGCAGATATACGCACAGACACAGTTACTTCGCTTGAATCCTGAATCTCATATATAATTCTGAAGAAAATGCTTTCTGTATTCTCTTTTCCATCAGTAATAGTAGAAACTGTCACAATAAAGAGCCTTTACTGGCAAGTTAGACTGTTTCAGCTATGTTGAGCAATTGTTACCCTCACATTCATACAGCTTCTACTCTCTTTACACATATTGACTAAATACTCACGCACTCCCTGACAATCGTGGATCTGTCGTGCAGCTGCGTGAGAGTAGAGTGAGAGAGCGCAACTTAACAGAGCGGTCATTGCTATGGTGTGAGCACAAAGCGCGCTAATATCAACAGACCCTGCTCTCAACACTAATCACTACTCTGTTAAGTTACTCATTCTGTTAGGAGCGTTAACCACACTCCTTACTCTGCTATAAAAGAACGGCGACTGCTTTGCAGAGTGAATGTAGACAACAGACTCATCTCTCCCTCTCTCTATGGCAATGGCTGCTCTATTGAGTTACTCTTGCTGTTAGCAACACTAGCTACTCTCCTTACTCCACTGTGTAAGCATATGAAACGAGATCACAACAAAAAGTCGTAATGGTAGCTGCGTCTTTTATACCCTCTACACACGAATGGCCGCTCAGTGGAGATTTGCTTGCTGTCAGTGCTACAATCCCTGCCGTTCATCTAACTTACTCGCACTCACGTTTATTCATATGCTGTGCATATAACTGACTGACTTTACGAATACTATAACAGTTATAAATAAAGCGTAGCAACCTTTTATGTGCGTATTCATTAACATAGTAGTTGTTAAGCTACTGTAGACTCACCTGCTAAAACAACTTGAAAGAGACAGGGATGTTGCTGTGTGCCCACTTCGTTAGCTGCCCAGCAGGACAATGTACCATAATCCTGAAAATATATAAAGTAAAAAAATATGCATATTTTTATAGCAGAAGCGACTTATTGTATATGTATGCTTCTTAATTGGTCAAGGTAGGCGGCATTTACCTGATCTGTAACCGGAGTGTACTTTAAAATGCTGCGGCTTCCATTCACGCTGAATCGTTCACTGCCCACGTCCAGTGTCTCGCCTGAGTTGTTAAATTTCCAGCGAAATGTTCTGCATATGTTTGTTGTTGGTTTTTTTTTTTATCATTGTTGTTGTTGTTGTTTGTATTGCGTTGACATTTTGACAGTTGCGTTGTCAGTGGGATGCGCATGCAAAAGGCAGAAACATCAGTTCAGGCGAAAGGGCGAATGTCGTATGGAAGAGAAAGAGATAGAAACAGAAGAGTGAGGCATGTTTGAAAAGTCTTACATTTTTAAAATAGCTCGTTAAAATATTAAAGGTTGAACACACACACACACACACACACACTATTGCAGTATAACAGTATTACAGTTGAGCACCGTAGATGAACAGAGTTGACTCCGCCACGCACATGGAAAGCCTCTTAAAAGGTTAATTATCTCTGGCATATTCGGTTGGACGCTTTCAGATTTTCTCACTGCCCTTATAAATTATCAATATATATGCAAATATATATGTATGAAAACATGTATATATGTATATGTATATGTATATAAATATATATTAAATTAATTAAATCAATCAATATACAATCTGCTGTAGCATAAAAATCAGAAGAGATACAGTTAACAGCGGTGTTAAGTGCCAGCGCTTAAGCCTACTGTTAACAGCCAGAGAGCGGACTAAACGCGCTAACAGCTAGGCAGCTTGCATTTACAGCACTGTTAAATACGCTCAATCCCACTGTTAACAACTAGAGAGCGGATAAAGCACTAACAGGCAAATAGTGTAGCAGAACAAATTTATTTGCTGAAGCTAAACCAAGTGAGCAGATGCAACTGTATTAACAGCAAAATGGTATATTACTTTTAACATAGCATAGCTTCACGAACTCTTTCAGCTGCAAGATCTTAGTTGTCGACTGAGCTCTGTTAACATTTAATCTAGCAACTCTGCATCACTTCTAACATTTATGTAGATTAACAGCAGTTAGCAATGAGATATTTCAAATACTTTTAATGAATTATATAAAATATAAATTCAACTTCTTTTAGCCGTACAGCTTCATTTAAATTTTGTTCAAGATTTCACCGCTTAAATTCTTATTCTCTACCCAATGATTTGCATTTTTAATAAAATGATACTTTAATTTAAAAATTACACACGAAGAAAAAAGCAATCCCGAAAAAAACTGGATCAGCAAAATAGCTGGCATCGCTGTCAAGCAGTTAAATGCTGATAAATTAACTTGTAGCCGCCCACCTTGGGCTAGCCCAAGAGCACGCTTCTAGCCCTACCGTCGGCATCCAAAAGCAGCAGCAGCTTTTTTAATGCTCAAGCTGAGTGAACGGCCCCCGGGCGACACACATACACACACACACACACCGCAGTCAGCCCCGCTCTGAGTTGCCACGCCTAGAACTCCCTCTCGCAGCTGTACCACAACAATTACACAGGGCAGCTGCGCTGCCAGCGGCAACAACACGCATATTTTGCGCCAGCTAATGATTAATTATTTTAGCATAAAGCGTCAACTCAAGACGCAGCCACAGACACCAACAGCAACAACAACGAAAAAAGCAAGCCCTAACACACAAAAAAAAAAAAAAAAAAAAAAAAAAAGAGAAAAACAGAACGAAAAATTGAAATTAAATACAAGACAAGGCAGCTGGACAGACGCAGAGAAAGCGACAGCGACGCAGAGAGAGAGAGAGAGAGAGAGAGAGAGATAGCGAGAAGCGAAATGAGACGGACATAAAATGCGCTCGACAGGCCACAGCGGTGCGTTGTGGTGCGAAAGCGGCGGCTGGCTCATTAAAAAAACATTAAAGTGAGGCAAATGTGGCAATGCGAATTAACAGAGTCCAGCAGTGAGCAGCAGAACAGCAGCTGCCTTCCCTCTGCCCATCTGTATCTTAGTGGCGGCAGCTGCATATTTAAAATAAATTAAAGTGCCTCACACTTGCCAGGGGGGGTGTGGCAAGCAGGGACAAAGCTTTGAAGTGTTGGCAAATCAAAATATTGTTGAATTTCGCACATTTCCTAACATATAAACAGCATTTTCCGTTTCGCACACCCACGCAAAAGCACACACGCATACTCACACACACACACACACACACACACACACACACACACACACAACCCACGCACACAATTACAGCCATTTGTCAATTTAGCAAACTTCCATTCAACAGGAAACCGGAAGCAATTGCCTACAACAAAAAAGAGGAGAGCAAAGGCAGAGAGAGCATTGCCAGGGGCGCGTGAAGGGTTGTGAAGGACAATGAAATTTCTTTACAGCTTTTCTTGTTTTCTTCACTTCTCTTTTTTTTTTTCTTTTTTTCTTTTTTTTTTTTTTTTTTTTGTAAATACTTACCGTGGCGGCGGATCCGCTTGTATCTCGCACATAACCTCAACCGTCTCATCCTTGGAGGCACCAATTAGTATGACACGATCCGCGTGCTTGCAGACCGGTGTATCTGAAAGGAGGAGCAAAGTGAATGAATTGTGAATACATATGCAAATATAAATGTATTTGAAAAATTTCAATAAGTATGCATTTGGATATACCATATAGAGATTGATTGAGGCAGAAGAATATACAAAATAAATTTTAAATATTGAATATTGCAATAAATATGTAATCTATATTGAGTAATGCTAAATAAATTATACGAATTTAATTTATTGAGTAATAATATTAATATAAATTAAAAAATTTAATATAAATATAAAGTAATATTATCTTTAAAAAAAATTAATGAATAAATATGATATTGAAAATGTTTAAATTATTTTTTAAAATCCATGTTTTATTATTTATTGATAAATTTATTGCATAGCTAAAACTTTATATAGTAATAATCACATTTTGATAAATATTAAAAATGTTCAATATCGCATTTTTAAATTTATTTATTAATTTATTATTTGTTTTGTATATACAATATAGATTATTTATTTACTATATTCAATATTTATTTTGTACATAAAGTATTCATATATTATGCCTTTTTATTTATTATTTATTATCTATTATTTATTCAACAATTATCAGCAATTGACTTATTTGCAAAGTCTTATTTAACTAATTTAATTTAACGCAATTCTCACAAAATCAATAAGACCAAAAATAATTCATATAGTAATCAGGACGAGGCATCTATAGTCACATTTATAGCAGTCACCAAGCTCGCAAATGTTGTAATGAAAAAAGAAAAGAAGAATAAAAGAAAGTACAAAAAAAAACACACACACACAGAAGAAAAACGCAGAGAAAAATGAGGCAACTCATTTTCTTTTGCTAGCCAAGTTGCTGGGGCGTTGATCACGTTGAGGGAAACGCACAAAAGTGATTTAGACAGCTGGGCGGCTCACTCATCAGTTAGACTGCGAGCGGGCGTGGATGGGCATGGGGATGCGGATGGGTGAATGGATGAATGGGGGCTGGGGGTTGGGGGTTGGGGTTTGGTTGCGTTACAGCCATAGCGGCAGTCAGTCAGTGTCAAAGGCAACGCTGGGTGGCAACGCGTTGGCGTTCTTGTTTACTTGAAATTAATTGATGTGGCAACATGATTTAGTACTCGCAGGTAAATAAGGCGTTCATAAATGTTAAAGGATTATTAGCTGACAGCACACGTGGCGTATGCGTAATTTCACGTTGTTGTCAACAGAACGCCCCCACTCGCGTTAAAGGCCAAAAGCCCACAACCTCCAAACTCTAGACCCCAAAGCCCACCAAACCCATCCAAGAGAGAAACCAAACGCATTAGCAGTCAGGCAAGTTGAATTTTTGATGAATTGTTTGTCTTAAAAATTTACAAAAGGGCGTAATTAATTAGCCAAAAAATAACAGCTCTGCGTTCTTCCTCTTCCTCTTCGGCTTCCTCTTCTTTGCTGCTCGTAATTGTTGCTGTTGCTTATTTAAATTACGAGTTCACGAGGGCTGTTTGATCAGTCGACAGCTAATTAGGCAGCACTCGAGACAGCACTTGAATAAGCACTTGTTGCTTATACAAACGCCCAAAGTTCAATGACATCAAACATAATGACGTTGAGAGAGAGCGAGGCGAAGATAGAGAAGCAGAGTGTCAAGGGAGAGAGATTGAGAAAGCATTAGCTTTTACGTTTTGGTACTTAACGCATAGATTGGGAGTATGAGAAGGCCAAAATTGCTGAATATTTGAAATTCCTCATAGATTAGATTACTAAAAGATTTAATTAGGAAAATAAAAGCAGAAATTTCTATAAATAAACTAGAGTTTGTTATTAAGAGTGCGCACATTAAGCTGTTAATTTGCGTTTGAAGAGTACCATTTTCTTTATAAAACAATTTTTTTTTTGCCTATTAGCCATAGTGCTAAAGCGTATTGAAGTATTCTCATTATTATAATGTAAATATCATTATACAATTTATAAATTTTAAACCTTTTTCCCTTGTGAGCTCAAAAAGAATTATTTACATAAAAGGCATTCGAAAATATTATTCTTATAAATTCACGTTGCTTTAATTGAACCATATCCTTTCAGATTTCTCTTCTGGGAGAGTAATTGTTGTTTGGAGCTGTCAGTATTCGTTATAAGTCACAACTGGTAAGTACAAACATATCCCAAACCCAACGTGATAAACTAAAAACAGCCTTTCTAAATCTCTTGCAATTCATTGTATTCTAAAATGTCTTTTATTTTCCAGATTATACACGCTTCTTCAGCTAAAAGGGTCCAATAACATGATTATCGTCGATCGCATATTATTTAACTGAGATGTAAATATGTAAAGCAATAATGTTAATAATGTAGACTTAATTCTGCTAAAATTGTGTAAATTAAAAAAAAAAAATCATTAAAACTTATTTATCAATAAATGATCAAGCTGTTTGTTTAATTCAACATGACTTCTTAGCTAATATTTCATTTAAAACAATCATCGGTCAGAAATATGCACCATGTGAAGCATAGTTACAAAGCTTTAGGGTATGTATCTAATACGGCAATATTTTTATGTTGCATACTTTTGGGCAGAGACTGTTAATGTTAAATTTCGCCGCCCAAAACTATGCAATAAAAAAATTCTTGTAAAGAAGGCGAAATATAACAAATCGTTGCATATCTTGAAGGGCTGCTGCTGTGGTCAATAAGACTCAAATTTTCTAGATCCCAGACGAACAAAAATTATCTACAGGTAGAAAATGTTAAATTATGATGAGTTTAACATAACTGTTAGTTAACATATGTATGTTAACGGACTGTAAGGTAACAGTGCGACAACAGTCCGCCACTGTTAAGTAGAAATTTCATTACTGATGAAAGAAAAATGCCTATTGAAGCTCTGAAGTACCAGGCGGTCAGAAATGAATAGTAGGGTAAAAAATGTTTGTTAACAGTGAGTTAACAGAATACTAACAGAACACTGTTAGTTAACATAATTATGTTACTTCACTATAGCAGCAGCCCCCTAAGTTATGCAAAGATATTTAGTATGATGCATATTTTTGACCGTTGATTTTTTAATATGAATGCTAGAAAAGAAACCCTGTTAAATGAAAACACAAAATGATTACTTTTGGACAAAAATCATTTATTGATTATATTTTCAAATTCATACAGCGGCCGCAACAGCCTCCCCAATGAGGCAAATGCAGATCGACTGAAAACAATATGATTTTAACTTATATAACTATAGTAAACCATGGCCGATATTAGCCTTACACGGCTTTTTGAATAAGTTATTTCCAAACAATTAATTAAAATGTAAAGCATACAAATTTTAAACAAGCTTAAATAAAGTTAAATATATATACACATACGAAATGCTTCTTTAAGCATTAGCTGCACTCTAAAAATAAATATAAGTTTGTCGCTTGAACAAAAACCAAAATGTCAGCAGACGTCAACAGCAGCAGCAGCAGCAGGAGCAGCAAGAGCAGGAGGAGTAGTAGCAGCAGTGGGACTGCTTCGCCGAGGCATTTAATTTATGGCTTGAAGCAATGCGTCTGTCTAGCTGCATGTGGCAAGGATGAGAAGTAGAAGTGGCATTTGAATTGCTGTTGCAACATGTGTATGGCTCACAGGCAAAGTAAAAAGAAAACTGAAAAAAAAGGACGGGCAACAGACTATAGGATATGCCGCTAAATGCGGCTCCGAAACTCATTATGAGCGCGATCAGCAGCCGAGCGAAGCTGCTTGTCAAATTGCTTGAATTAAAGCGCAGATGCAGCTGCAGCAGCAAGAGAAGAGCTGGAACTGGCAACATTTCGCGGCCTGTTAAATTGAAGCATAATTCCGCGGCAGCTGCAACAGCAGCTATGAAATATGACGCAACGCATGTGGCAAGCATATGAAAAGCGACTGGATTTTCCAGATAAGCGAAGTAAGGCTGATGAGGGTCTGCAAGGAGGTTTACTGCTGCAGTAGCTGCTGCTGTTGCTGCTGCTGCTGTTGGCAAAATGTTGTATTTATGCAAAAAGCGGAATGAAAAATATTTTCACAGCCTTGACTTGCAACTGCGCCACATCGAGACGACGACGATGACGACGACAGCGACAACAACTCAACTCGAGTTCAGCTCAAGAGCTCCAGTTGTAAAATGAAAACGGTCGAGCGCTACAAAAATGAAAAAAAAAGCAATACATCAAAAAAAACGTAAAGGTTGTTGTGAAGAGGGAGCCGTGGAGTTGTCTCTGCAGCTTGACAACGTCGCTGTCTGGCTGTGTGATAAGAAACATGGGTCAAAGGGTCAGACAGACAGCTAGATAGATGAGGCATTCCATGCGCTTAAGTAAGACCAGCTGATGCGGATAGAAAACAAAAGAGCTGTATAGGATTACAAAGTATATCTGAATATGATTTATCTATGTATTGCATAGACTTTGCTTCCAGAGTATTATATGATAGCTGACTGATCTCTGAATAGAGCTGCCTCGAGCGATCTCTTGCAATGCAAAGAACAGGCAACAGCCTCTACCCTCTAGGGTATATGCGTGATCTATGCATTGAGCTGCTTCCTGCCAGCCTCTCTTTATGGGTATTTATGTGTATTTATGTGTCCACATATTTGTTATACTCACATTTAACGCGCAGCGGCAACTGATTGCTGACTGTTTCGCCTTCGTCGTTGATGGCGCTGCACGCATAATTTCCCGCATAGTGTTTCGTTATCTTCTGCAGCACCAGGCTCTGATTGGAGCGTATGACGCGGGCCGAGGTATTGTGTTCCAAGTGAATGCCCTATTTGAAATAGCAAATGATATTTATTGTTGAGAGAAAATTAATATTTTGTTGTTATTATGGTAAAGCGTGATAATGCAGAAACATGTACATTAAATGATGTGGAAAAAAGAACAAAGTCAGAACTGGAATCGCTGTAGAAATAGGCAGAGATAAAATAGCTGAATTTCTTATTGGAATCTCTGACATATTTCAGTAAGATATTTGCCTATTTCTTCTTCTTCCTCATCTGCCATATACTCTTCTCTTTCTCAGCGTAAGTTTTTTTTTTTGTCAGTTTCCGTCAGCATTTCCAAAACATCAATTTTCAATTAATATACAGCCTTCATTCAGACTCTCTTTGGCAAGGCATTTACTTAACAGCTTCTGTCATATTTTCAGCAAACGTTTGCAATTTCAATTTGCCTGAGATGTGTGAAACAATCAAGTAGAGCTTGTTAGTCCATTCACAAACGAGAGAGCGCTATTGATATACTGATGCCGATTCCATTGAAAAGTCCAGCAACTTGGCTGACGTTCATGTCAGTTCAGGCAGCCAAACGTATGCTCTTTGCTGATTGATTGAGAGGAAGGATGGCGGGTAAGGGAGTGAGGTGACTGCGACTGCAAGTGAGCGACAGGCAAAACGTTGCTTAAATCAATGCCGCAAATCCCAAAACTATTTTGGGAAATGCAATGGCATATGGTGGCGTCACTCCTAGCTCCTGCCCCGACCATCAGACCTGGTGTGAAATGAATTGAAATGAGCAAATGCAGCTGGGAACAGCAATGGCAACAGCAGCAGCATCGGCAGCAGCATCAGTTCCTGCATCAGCAGCAGCTCTACGCAACTAGCCAATGCTATTGACACTTAAACAGAAAATGAATCGAAAGCAGCCAAGCAGACAGCCGGGGTCAGAGCAGCGAGCAGTGAGCAGAGGCTCGAGCACGACCTGAAGCTCAGTTCCTGTTCACATTTTGTATGTGTGCGTGTGTGTGTGTGTGTGTATTTGGAGGTATTTGGTGCTCGCCATGAGACTTCATTTCCAGCTGGCTTCACGCGACTTACATTATGTAACCACAACAGTTTCCGCCATTGGGGATTCGATTGTACGTGACACTCGAAGTAAACATCGTCGCCTTCCTTGATATCATCCGGTGACAGTGTGGAGCCCAAACGCAGCGTCACCAATGGAGGATCTGCAAACAATTATGGACAGGCATTAGAGACGAGCTATAAATTGATAAATGATTAAGTGTTTATTACAGTTGTTGGTTTGTTTGAGAGAGGATGAGCATAGGTATTTGATATATGATTATAAATTAAGTATACGTACGACATATGAATACTCCACAGCCAAGCTAAGCATTTATCTCTTTGCTGTAATATAATTCCAGCTGTGCTTTAAGTAGCCTTCTCATGCTCTACAAGCTTCAACTGTCAGTTCATCCTCTCTCTCTCTCTCTCTCTCTCTCTCTCTCTCGCTTTCACTTTATCTGCAATTGGCTGCCATCAGCTGTGCAATAAGTCGAGTGATCTATTTGATTTAATAGTGCTTGCAAATATGAGCGATTTGCTGCAACGACAGCAACATCAACATCAACAAAGAGTTATGGCAACAACACAGCCTAATGGCAACTGGGGACAAGTAATACGGATCGCTACGCCTGGCCCTGGCCTCGGGCGCTGCTTGCGAACATGTGTTGCCGCTTAAGTCGTTTGAATTTGCTTAACGAGCCACAAACTTTGCGACAAACACAGCACGGCACGGCACAGCAGAGTAGAGGACCTCAAAAAGGCTGCGGCCAGCAGTTTGAACGTTGAACGTTGAACGTTTGAAGGAAGGACGTGCCACGTGCCAACCTTAATATTGTTGAGTTATTGGCGGCCAAAGCCAAACGGCGCCAGTCAAGAGTTAGACGATGACGATGCCAACGTCTACGCCGTCGACGACAACGACAACGACGACGACGACGACGACGACGACGACGACGACGACGGCGGCTACGATGAGGCCAAAAGTTTGCTCACTTTTGAATGGCCTCGCAAAGTTTACTTTACACCCGCCTCTAACCGCCTACTCGCCTACTCGCCTACACTCCACCTGCCCGCCTCCACTCCATCTCTCTCTCTCCCTCTCTCTCGTCCATCACGCGCAAAGGTCTGAGCTCTGGCAGTCGCCTCGCCAATCAGCAAAAGTGCTCGAAAGGGACCCACGGCAAAAACTCTTTCGTCGAAAGTCGCGACGCCGTATTTCCGCACACATGTTGCAGGTCATTTTTGTGATTATCATTTACCGTTAGCTGCCAGCAAACTGTAAGAAATAAAAGCAAAAGAGTTGAAGAGTGGAAGAAATGGCAAACTTCCCAAACACCCAAACTCTCGCAGTTTTTTCTTTCGGTTTTAGGCTATCGATCGCAGCGTCTGCTGCGTTTCGAGCCTCCAGCAATTTATGTGCAAATGAAAGTTGCCTTATTATATCACACATGAAATGATGATATATGTATGCGCTGCGATTTGCCCATTTTAAAGCTTAAGTCAGGTGCTTTTTAAAGCCAAAAATTAGCTAGAAAATGTATAAAATTGTTGTGGAGTGGCAAGGGCATAAAAATGAGCGAGAGGAGTAAAAAGTGTAGCTCGATTTTTATTAGAGCTTCAAGAAAAAGCTGCAATATCTGCAACTGCACAGTTTTTGCTTTGCTGTTGTAATTAAGGCAATGCAATTGAATGCAAATTTCTTCAAATAAAATTTTCCTGTTCCTTTTAATCAAATTCTAACTACATTTATTTACTTTCTATATACTCTTATTATATAAATTGATTTTCTAATAATGTTAACTACATTTTTTACTTCGATAGCTATTTTTTCTATATTAATTCCATTTGTATGTCAATTCTATATTTTACATGCTTATTATTTGTATATATCTGCTTTTCATATATTTTTGTTATATTCATTTTTTCGATATTCATATTTTTAATACTTTTTTCACTTATAACTATACTTTGTATACATAATTTATGTACTTGAATGCTATCTCCATAATATACATATATATCTTTGCTCTTCATATATTCTTTATTAATTATTTCCGTAAATAACTACACTTTACAGGCATGATTTCTATATCTATTAAATTTATTCCTACATTTTCCACTGCATTCATATTTTATATTTCTATAAATTTTGTATTCACAAAGAAACTCCTCGCAATATCTATTTCCACTATATCAATTCTCTTCTTATCGATTGCTTCTCTTTATCAATACTTTCACTCCCTTTCATCATTAATCATAGCTTGTTCCATTTTTCGAGCATAAGTACAACAACAAATACAACTGACAATAATATATTTTCATAGCTCTTTGCCGAGCACAGCTTTAAAGTGTGGAATTTAAAGTAATCTTGGATGATTGCCTGGCTGCCTTATGTATGCACATACATACATATATGAATGCATATGTACAGTGATATTTATATATAGATATGTGCATATATCATAGCTAGAGAGCATAAGCTGGCATTTCTATTGCTATGCTCTGGCGTGCGTCCACTTTAAAAATATCAACTCAAATTGCAGCATTGAGAAAAATATCGCGATGCTTTCGCTTTTCCAAAATGCGAGGCACGCACACAGCACAAGCGCCAATGTAGCCCAGCCATAAACAACGGCCGAGGGACATGTACAGCACACACACACACACACACACACACACACACATACACACATACACGCACACAGCAAATATATTGTCTGTGTAGTGCGCTCATGGGAATCTCTATGTCTGTGATTGCATTGCATGTTTTGTTGTCCTGCTGCCTTGTTTGCTGGGGCCACATTATAAATTTTAAAACGAGCGTGTCACATACGCACACACACACACACACACACACATAGAGAGAGCGCGCGCGCTCTTACACATAAAGAAAATTATACGTACGGAATGCAGCAGCAGCGGTAGCAGCAGCAACCACACACCACACTGCCACGCCCCCTCAGGCTGACTAGCTGGCTGGCATAAAGCATGGCAAATGGCCTTGCCAAATGCCGTGCCTAAGAAGCCAAAACGAAGTTGGCATAATAACTCAGGCATGATGCTGAATAGAGATATCGCATAGAAAAGACAACAACAACAACAACAACAACAACAACAACGACAACAGCAACATCCAGGATAACAACAAGGACATGCCACACACAACACGATACAATACGACAGCATAAGCAACAAATGCGAAACGATGCGAAACATATTTGCCATGTGAGTTCAAATTAAAAATATGAAACATAAATAATTTAGATGAAATAGACAGAAGCGACTCGAGAGTGCGCTATAGAGAGCAGAAATCTCTAAGAGAATTAGGTATATATAGAGTAAATAAATGAATGAGAGAGCTATGGAGCGCAGAAATCTTTAAGAGAATTAAGTATATAGAATTAATAAATGAAATAGAGAGCAGAAATCTTTCAGAGAATTAGGTATATAGAATGAATAATGGAATGAGAGAGCTATAGAGCTCAGAAATCTTTCTGAGAATTAGTATAAAGATCTAAGCTCGCTGTAGCGTACGTTGAAATTGCCGAAGGAAACGTTGTCATTATTTGTGTTATGCTAATTTAAAAGCATTCAAAAGTTCCTAAAAGGTTCTAATTCAATTTAAATATATATCTCTAACTAAATCAATTTGAAATTAAATTATTTAAATCAAATCAAGTTCTTAGAAATTCTAGTTATTATTTTTTTATAATATATTTTTAAATATATATTTATTGCAAATTATGAAATTAAAAAAAATAAATAAAAATAAATAAAAAAAAAATGTTTTATGATCTCATTACTCATTACAATTATTTTTCATATAATTCACTTATTTAAACATTTTTTTTATTTTTCTTTAAATTGATAATCATTTTCTCTACTATTGCATGTCTTAAGTCAATCTCAAAAATCTTTACCTAATGAAATTTCGTTGGAGTACATAATTTTTCCCAACATCTTTCTGATTAAGACTTAAATCAGGACTATAAAAATGCATTATCATTTTATACGAACTTTTTTAAGACGTATTCAAATTGACTGCAGGGTATTACATGCGCTCAAATTAAAAAGCATAATTTATATATGCATATATTTTACTTGCTTTCAAAATCAAGCGTTTGCCTTGCGAGTGTCTGTGTGTGGGTGGATGTGTTAGTGTGTCTGTGTGTGTGTGTGTGTGTGTAGGTGTGTGTGTGTATTTATATATGAATATGCTGTCGTACGTGCAGATCATAAACTTTATTTGCGTCAATGTTACGAACGGCATTGCCCAAACGGCAAAAAAAAATAAAAAACAACAACAAAATACCAAAAAAACAAACAAATAATAAAAAATAATTTTCTAAAATATAAAATATGAAGCCAAGAAGTATGTGTGGCGCATAAAAAATATAATAATAACACCTTATATGTATACATTTATATATAAAAAATATATATAATACATATGTATGTTTGGTTTAACATCAGGCCTAAACAGCAACATGTTTTTCTTCCTGTGTATTTTGTTCTTTTCTTTTCTTTACTTGGTTTTTTTTTTTTTTTTTGACGTCAGCAGATTGCAGTAAAAATTTAATATTTGAGGAAGTGAAAAGCAAAGAAATAACATTACGTGATGTGCCGCACACAAACACACACACACACACACACACACACACACATGAGTAAGTATATGTGTGTGTACAATGTACACACAGTCGAAATAATAAAATACAACGCGACGTATACGTAACGTAAACTCAAACACAACTCTGGCTTTGGCACTTTACGATGTCCGCAGTGCTTACTTTGGCGTCTATTGACCCATTGACTGTACAATTTGAGGCCAACAAAATGTTTGGCAGTTGGTTAATCTTTAACTACAATCTTTATAGATTTCGCTTTGATTTCTGTGGCAAAGCACATTAATAACTTGTAGCTCCGACAGGATATTGAATATATGATCAAGTAGCAAAGGGATAGATACATACAAAATGTTTAAAGAATTCAACTTTTAATTGTGTTTATTATTGAATAAATATATATATTTATATAAATATTTGATATTCTCTTCTTATTCTGATGTCGGCATGTAATGGGTCTAAGTACGTAAAACCCTGGTTTATATATATGTAAATCATGCATATGTTCCTTTATCTATATTTACTCAGACATTTTTTCTTCATATCTCTTCAAAAAGTTAAGCTTGACCTTCAGCAACTGCTAAAGTCTATACTTAGTTAATGTCAGCCTTACCTATCTTTACATAATCTATTCCATACGGTATAGAAACATATATTACGTAAGCATATCTCAACTGTCAATCTAATGTGCGTCAACATATCCTTGCCTCACTTTACCTGACCAAACTTTGGCTAACGAAATCAATAAGCAGCTGGCCTAGCCTAACCTAACCTAAGCTGCAATCCACCCTTTCCTTACCCAGCCTGACCTACCTTAACCCCATGGAACTTAGCCAACCAATGTTGGCTATACTTCAAAACAAAATTCCTATAGCTGCCATTAACAGCAGCGCCTGGTTATAACTAGGAAAACATCTTAGCTGAAGCAAAACATTTACTTTGATATGATTCCTTCCATTTTGTTTTTGGAGTGGCATGGGCCTAGTATTGGGATGAGTACGTAAAGTCCTTCATTTAATTTAAGCGCCTGCCATACATTTTGCTAGCCCATATATTTCATTTGGGGACGCCGAAACGCTCGGCGCCAGCGGTTTGAATGTGAAAAGGTGTGGAGCTGGGGACGGATTTTTTGGGTGGTAGCATGGCGGCTGCCTTCTGGCCCATAGCAAATTATTCACAATTTGTCATTTGTCTTTGATTTATTTGCATTTTAAAGGCTTTCAACGGCGACGGCGGCGACGGCGACGACGACGTAATAAATTTTAGCTGGCTGTCTACCTTTCTGCTAGCTGTCGGCAAATGCTTATACTTACTTTTTTGTTATTTTTAGCATACACACCGTATATATGTATATATATATATATATATTTTAGACTTAAACACAATTTGTAATACTTACAAACGACATTCAATTTCCACATGGTCTCCAAATAGAGGCCGTTCACATTTGGATTTTCCGCACGGCATGTTATCGATTTGCCATCGTCGTCTGTGGTGGGCACAAAACTCAGCTCGGAGCGTGTCGAGTTCTTTGATATGTCGTCCTGCAAAATGTGTTTCTGCATTAATTAAGTTTCGGCCTTACAGCGAAACAGAGAGAGAGAGAGAGAGGGAGAGAGAGAGAGAGTGCGCGAGTCTGGGATCCCCTTTACACCAAAAAAAATGTGTCCTAAGGCGTTCTGTTCATTGTTTTCTTTCTCTGTGTGTGTGTGTGTGTGTGTTTTTTTTTTTTTTTTTTTTTTTTTTTGCAAATTTGTCGAAATATTTTATGTTTGCAATTTAAAATTTATTGCTGTATACTTTGGGTTTTATGTGCCTTGTGTGGGTATTATAAATTTTATAGCGCCAAGCACCAACAACAACAACAACAACACATAATTAGTTGTGCCGTTGTAGTCGTTATTCTTGCTGTTAGTTGAACAGGTCATAAAATTGTTCATTTTTAAGCGCACGTGTGTGTGTGTGTGTGTGAGGGTGTGAGGGTGTCGCCCCCTGGCGGCCAAGCGCCAAAACTTGCTAAACGGCTGCTAAAGGCGTGAAATATGCACATACAACTACGTGCAAAAGTAAGTATGGGATCTGTTGTGCTGGAGTGCCACGTTTTTGTGCAGTCGCTTCTTCGAGAGGTGTTAATAGCTGAACAGTTAGCGAAATAAATGGGCATCATAAAAATGTTTTAAGCACTCACAGCCAAAGTTCCAAATTGTAAATATTTCAAATATACAAAATAATATACGAATATGCAATTAACATTTGGTTGCGAGTTGTCTAGATTATTTATACGTAGCTGAAATGCACCGCCCTATTTATATATAAAAAAATAGTTTAACCTAGTTGAAAAACTTTAGTTATTTGCAAAATATTTTGTAGCAATGCAAATAACATGTTTTGAGCCAACTCAAAGTCGATGTCAGAGTCAGACTCCAGCTATCTAATTAGCTGCGATTCGTAACGAGGGACTCGATTGTCGGCCAAGTCGTTGGCCTCAAAAACGTTGATTAATGTCGTGCTTCATATGAAGTTGCTAGACTTTTGTTTTATGTTAGCCATATTCCCATGTCTGGCACACACACAAAAAGGCAGTGAACGATGAGGGAGAGAGAAACTAACACACATCAGAGCCACCCACAACGTCCACACATTAGAGTGGAAACTAAGGCACCAAAAGGCATGTAGCAAAAGCATGTCTAAAGGCCAGTACATTGGACTTCTCTAACTCGAACTCTGTGTGTATATGTGTGTGTCCGTCCGTCCGTCCGTCCGTCCGTCCGTCTGTCTGTCTGGCTGTCTGGCTGACTGCCTTAGACTAGAGGGCGGCCTTTTGCCGCATTACGGCAACTTTATGCCACGTGAAAAACTAGTGAAAAACATTTCCGGCCTTTAAAGGAGTGTAGCTGCAAACGGCAAAGCAATCAGCGCTGGTATGCATAAACGAGTATGCATATAAGGCGGACAGACATGGACATAAACAACAACTGTTTTTGGGGTTCCGGGACAAAGCTGGGGTGGTGTGTGGTACGAGTGCGGCTTTGGGGCAAGTCAACAGCGGAGCGGCACAAAAATGAATTGCAACAAAATTGCGCTAAAACTCCCATAAATTTGTCCAAAGTTAAAACAAAAAAAAAAATAGACAAAAGAAAAACACAATAACTACAGCAACAACAGCTATGAAAATGGCAAAAGGAAAAGCGTAGCAAATAAAATGAAAAACCATGGGATAGCCGGTGCGGGTGCGGGTGCGCGGGGGGCGTGGCAGTGGGCGACGGCAAGGCGTTGCTGTACGTTGTGTATTGTAGAGTTTATATCACATTATCTGTGTTTATTCTAACGGTGAGTGCGGAGCGCGGCGAGTGTGTGCCACGCCCAGGGACAACAAGTGGGTGTTGCGCCCTCTCTATTCCCAAAGAGTTACGTGCTGCAGTGTCTGTGTGTGTGTGCGTGTGTGTGTGTGTGTGTGTGTCGGTGTCTGTGGCCTGCCTATGCAAATACAATAACTTATCGTGAGTCAGTCAACAGCCCCTTTAGTACCCACCACAAGTGTTCGCCCGGGTACACCAATTGCGGTCAGGTGCGAATCGAGCCTACGGCCACGCCCACGCCCAAGCCCACCCGCCAACCGTCGACCCAATCTCTAACTCACCTTTGTGCGTCGCAATTGACGTTTTCCCTTGTACCAGGTGATGATGGCATTCGGACGTGAACCGGATGATTCACAGGTGACTTCATAGCGTCGATCGGCAATCATTGAACTGGGCGGATCCAGAATTTTTACAGTTAATGGTTTCACTGTGAACAAAAAAGTTTACAATTTCATATAATGGAAATTCAATAAACTCTGATAAATTGCTGCAGATAGCAAAGTATATAAAAATATCTTTAACATTTATTTAAGTAAATTAATAATAAATGTTATAATTTCTTAAACATGCTCTGCATCTCTTTAGTTAATTACAAATCTACTCAGCTTGAACCTAGTCCGCCTATCTGTAGCATGTCAAGTTTATATAAATAATGCGAAGCTTTAACAATTTGTATCTGCTCGACGTACGATAGCATCTAAGAGCCGTCTCAACTCAAGTGCTGACTACACACACACACACACACACATGTCTACTCTTACCTCTGCATACGTAATGGACAGAAAATAGAGCGAGGTTAATGTTAGGTCTAACGCCCCTTCATTCATTCATTTCATTGTAAACGTGGTAATTATTTAATGGCTACTTGGAGGACGAAACATACATGTATATGGGCAATATTCAACTTCTGTTCTTTGTTTATGTTGTGCTACAATCGTGAAATCATGAAATATATTGCATTAGATTTGTTAATGTTTATACAACATTTGTTGACTGAATTCAATGTGCTGGAAATAATTGAGAATTTGCCTCTTGTACAATAATGTTGTCATTCAACTAATTGAATCGGTATTTAAATGTTAAGATTCAAATGAATCTGCTCTGCTTAGCTGTTGACTTTTATAGAAATCATTTCAAAATTGATCATGACTGAATATAAATATGTCTAGTTTACTATTCACCTAAATCAGTCAAACTTTTGCTATTTGGGTCAGCTGCTTATACATACATATATATAGAGAGTTCTATCTAATCGGAGCTAAGAGTATTGGAATTTGTCCCACTTACAATGCATATCCAGTATGAAGCTCTTTTCCTTGGGCTTATCTAATTGCGTATTCAATGCCTGACATGTGAATACGGAATTCAAATCGTTGCGCTGCACCGATGGCCACAACAGTCGATTCTCGATAACATCGCCGGAATTGTGCTCGTTTTGATTGTCGACAAGTAGTCCATTTACGAGCCAGCGGACCTGCGGTTGCGGTCGACCTATCAAATCCAGTCGAAAGAGACGAACAGAAAAGGAAAAAGAAAACAATTGTAGATGGACATATAGAGACAGACAGAGAGAGAGAGAGAGAGAGCGTGAGAGAGAGAGAGAAAGAGCGTGAGAGAGAGGGAGGGGGCGAGCAGAGGGAGCGCAAATTAAAAAGTCAAGTTTTGGCAGGGCTAAAATAAAGAAAACGAAAAAAACAACAAAATATAACGCAAAGACAACGAAAAGCAAAGCAAACGCAAACTTTGTGATATTTTCATTTTCGGTCAAAGTGCGGCTTGAGGTTTTTTTTTTTTCCCAATTTCTGCTCTCCTTTTTTTTTTGCCAAAGCTTTTAAGGAAATTAACAGGAAATTGTCTAGCCGGTCGAGCGGATATAGTCATGTGTAGGGCAACAAAAAAAAAAAAGAAAAACAGAAACCGTATAAAGAAATGGGGGGCGTGTCCATTGGCAATGGGGTTAAGCAAGGATAGTTGGGCTTACTTACCGCCCACCACACGACAAGTGATAACAATATCATCGCCCTCCTGCTTGGGACCCAATTGTGTGCCATTCTGTTGACGACCCCAACGGTCCAGTATGATGGGCTGCTCCGGAAGTACTAAAAACAACAGCAACAATTGATAGGTAGATATGTAGGTATGTATGGGTCTGTGTACGTATGTGTGTGTGTGTGTGTGTGTCTGCATTTTGGATACTCACTTATTACGGACAAATTGAAACGGAAGCTCTGTGTTTGAGCTGTGCGAAAATCGACACGACAACGGTAAATGCCTTGATCATGTCTCTTGATATCCTGCAAAATTTCATACGTTAAATTATAATACATGCCCGTATGTACATATGTATGTTTGTGAAAGGAAACAGATGATTAGCATACACACACTCTTACGCCTGCACGTCCGCACACCCGCATACCCGGCCACTCGACCACCTGTCCACATAACACGATTGTTTCTGCTTGCAGACATGTAATTTTCAATTATTCCATGTCACCCAAGTCGCACGACTCTCTCTGTGGTCTGTGCCCTGGCACTTGAGATATATATCGTAAGCCTGCGTCCGGTCTAGGCGCTCTGGTTGTGCCAAACTAGTTCTCTCAGCTGTAGGTTCAGTTAATTATGGCTGAGCAGCTCAGTCAATGAATGGTTTCAATTTAGCATGTGTGCCTTAAACAAATGAACTAGTTCCGTAGAACAGTTCAATTTTAGTTCAGTGCTGTCAGTGTTAACAACCTATCAGGAAATTACAATAGTTTGCATTGAACATTAAACTAGTTCTTTGAATGTATCGTTGCCTATACGATATGCTCTGTATTTGATGTGTTCATTAATGAGCTAGTTCGATTGAATTGTAATTAGTTAAAATTCCTTTATAAAAGCTATTGTAAGACTGGCTCTTCTAACTCTTTTGGCGCTAAGGCTTCTAGTTCATTTTTTCTAGTTCCTTTACGTAGCATATACTTTAGACATCTCTACATGAGCCAACAATAAATTCCTTGAACTAGTAAATGCTATTCAGCCTACCTTAAATGTCTATCAATGAATAATGAGTAATTTCAATAAATAATATGTGTCTCATTAGTTTTTTTTAAACGCTTAATGAATACAAAAGTAGTTCCGTGAGCCAGTTAGCTTTGACTTATTTCGATTTTTTAAAATAGCATACTGATAATGAATTAAATTATTATTGAAATTAAAAATTCCGATTCAATACTAATTTATAATTATAATTACTCCACTCTCTGCTCATACTCTTTATTGATATATAATCAAACGTATCGCATTCGCTTGAGCGGGCGAATTTCTCTAACTACTTGCTTGTAATTTATAGTCGTGCTGGCGTTAGGTTAATTTCCCGGCAATTGAAAGGCAATTAAAATTCATTTATGAAGTCTACTCCCTCACCCAGTTGCCAACCATTTGTCGCACATAATTCATATTTGAGTTATATATATATGTATATGCATAAAGATGTGCATATTCATATATATAAATTTCAGTTATATCGCTTTGCATTATGAAGCCTGATGCAACCGCGAATGGCAAATTTATGGGAGAATACTTCAGGCTGCCTCTTCGTGTGCATTTCACATTCATTTTCAACTGCTTAGTTGAGTGTGCGTGTGTGTGTGAGTGTGTGTGTGTGAATATGCAGCTCGTTAGCCTTCCCAGCAGGTTGTCTTAAGCCATGAATTGTCCAAGGATTCCAACAGTCAGGAACCTGAACCCAAGTCAAGTTGGCCTTTAAGAGTCAACGGTATGTGGCGCAAAGACATGCCGAGGCGTTAGTTCAAGTAGCTGCCACACACACACACACACACACAGTGTGTCTCTATGAGTGTGTGTGTGTGTGTGTGTGTGTGTCTATGTGCATTGCATGACAATAACGGTAAATCAAGTTATCTGTAAACATGCAAGACATTAATAAACATTTCGCGTGCGCGAGGCAATTTAACAACTTTTGATATCTAAATTTGTTTTCGCATTGCCTCAGTCGCAGTCAGCGTCGCCGTCGCCGTCGCCGTCGCCGTCACAGTCGCATTCGCATTCGCAGCTTTCTAACGTTATTTGGCATTCCGCATTCCACCATTTTGGCCATTTGCAAAATGTTCGGTACATCCGTTTGCTGTTATTCGCACTGACTTAATTCCTAACACGCATTCGCAATGCCAATTGCCATTTGCAGATTTTCCCAATTGGAAAACCGAAACTAACTGAATTCGCAGGGGTAAAAACTTTCAGTGAATTAAGTATTATATATATAAAATACATTAAATACTTGGATCTGCGAATTCACTAAGCAATACTTTATATTTATATCTACTATGAATCTTTTCAGCTGTTGTCCGAGTTTTAATCTATTTCTAGAGCATATTCTCGTTCATCATTCCATTCACGCTCATTCCTTACATTTTCTTCCTACCCATTTCTGCTCAACGCACAAAATTCAATAGAATTTTTATTAATATTTGTGCGTTTTCACATTTCATGGAAGGCCTTTTAAATAGCCAAAATGTTTCGATTCAAGTTTGTTATTTTAAGTATTTCTCAAAACCCCTCTACTCCAAGGAATATTTAAAGAATTCATTTAGTACGAAATCGTATTTTCATTCACACAAAAATGAAAACAAGAAAAAAGAAAATGAAAACTGTGAATCGTCGTTGGTTAACCAAGGCGAATCTTACCTTTATTTCCAATGTGGCTGGCTGCGAGTCAAAATGAAATTTGGCACGTGAACCAAAGACCTCCGGTGCTGACCAATGTCTGGGCTGCTCAATGGCCATATTATCGCGCACATCGAAGCTGCAAAAGCGAGAGAGAAAGAGAGAGAGAGAGGGAGAGAGAGAGAGAAAAAGAAAATTATTATTATTATCATGCTGCAGCGTAAATATTTTAGTTGAAACAAAATGAAATCAGGTTGATATAAATTCTGGAATTCACCCATTTATATATCGTCGGCTATATATGAGCAGCTCGGTATTTTAGCTCTTGTTTTTCTGTGTATATAGTATAATTGAATTTTTTTGTTATTCTCATTTTGAGAATTGCGCGCGCCAAAAATTAGCCTCATTTATTTCTGACCCGCTCATTAGAGAGTGATACAGAGCGAGAGGGGCGGAGAGAATAGGAGCGGATGATGCTCATGCTGGCGGGCTAGCTGCCAAAAAAGAATTTATGGGCCCGCAGATAAACATTTTTTTTTTTTCAATTTTCTTCCTCTTGGTGCTGCATTAAATGCGCCAAGTCCTACCTAGGCAAAAACAGCTCCAGCAGCAGCAGCAGCAGCAACGGCAGCAACGGCAGTGAAGGCCATAACACTTAAGACCTGGTTAAATGCTGAGCACTACAGTTGCATTCAAATGGCCATAAACCTGCCTCACATTTGTGCTCTGCGCTATTGAACTTTATGCAGCCATAAATATTTGCAAGAATCTCATTTGCAAACAAACAAGATAAATAAGTCTATGTGTAAATATAGATATATTTTCCTAATTGGTTTATCCAATTCAAGTTAGTTTTGTTTGAAATTGAAATACTAAATTTAAAGCATAAATAAATGAAGTTATTGCAATTTATGATAAATTCTTTTTTGGATTTTTACAACTACATATTTTGATTGCTTTCATTATTTTTTTATTTTTCACAATTTGCTCTCAGAGATAAACTGAATAAAATTGAATGAATTCTTAGGAATGTAACGAAAGAGTTACATAAGATAAATATTTTAAAATAAATTGTTAAATTACAAATCAAGTATTTGATTTCTAGCTTTTATTTTATATAAAGACTAACTGAATTATTGAATTGCTTTTTAATTTTTTTTTTTGTCTTTATTATAATCATTATTTAAAAAAAATGTAATATACATGAATTTTTATATACATTTAAATGTAGATTAGTAAATTATTTTAAGGTTTTAAATTAAGAAATTTTTTCAAAAATTGTTTAATTAAATTTTTAATTAAATTTCTTAATAACTCCAATACAAAACATTTAAGAAAGCTCTGGTCGGCAGTGTTCGACCATCAGATTCAGTTTGCAATGTGAACAAAGCATATTTATAAGAGCGCTACTTTTAATACATTTTTGTTAATTATTTCAAATAAAGTTTCTATATTAAATATTCGCTTATCTACCATCTATTCCTTTATATAGTCACTTTAAAATCATATCACATAATGGTTTTTGTTTTTAAATTTATGACAACAGTTGTTAGCTGAGTTGCTACGACAATGAGTACCAAAAAAGGGAAAGTCAAGCATTGTGGGGGTTAATTGCATTCGTTGTTGTTGTTACTGCTGGTGCTGCTGCTGCTGCTACTGTTATTGTAGCAGCCACTTTTTGAGAGCCTCTGCGGCAAGTGGGCCGTTAAGCGCACTTTTGTATGCAACACGCAATAATTTATGCGGGCAGCCAACGACGGCGTCGACGTCGACGACGGCAGTGCAAAATGCAACAACTTAATTGCTGCGTGCCAAGCGGGCCGCAGTTCAAGCAAAAGCAACAGCCAGAGAAAGGGAGAGAAACTTAGAGAGAGAGAGAGAGAGAGAGAGAGAGAGAGAGAGAGAGAGAGAGAGAGAGAGAGAGGCAGCGCGTGCACGCTTTAGTGTGAAGGCGAGAGCAACGTTAACCCAATTTTGTTGCATTTGCCTTCACTTTCTTCATTTTTTTTGTTTTGCTGGCTGCCATTTTAATTAAAAACTAAAAAAATAATATAAAAAAAAAAAAAAAAAACGAAAATGTGGCTAAAGAGAGTGAAACGTGCTGTGGGACTTCTATGGAGCCTAAGCTTAATAACTGCTCTTAGGGGCCTATGCTGCAAATGTTTATGACCAAATAATATGCTACGTGAACCCGAGCAAATTGAGTGTAATGAAAATGGCCAAAAGCTGAGACTATGAAATATAAATGCACTGTGGATATGGTAACAAATCAAGACGGGCTTATGTTGATGAAAAGCTAATTTTTATAGAAAACATAAATCTATACATATATAAATCATAATAGATATTTAAATAAATAAAAAATAATAGAAAATGAAATTGCAGTGAAATGAAGCGCTGGGATATTACGTTATATAGGAAAATATATAAATAATAATTTATAAATAATCTGAAAGCCATATATTAAATTCCAATTTAATTATTTTCAAATTATAATACATATAAATACATACAAATATATAAGAAACTTAGAAACCTTATGTTAACTTCGCTCATTTCATAAACTTTTAAGAAATATTTGAACTAGTTGTGCCACTGCTAGTTACCAAGTCAGAACTTAATTTGGTATTCCTCGAGCTAGATATAGCACTTAAATATTGCATTTGACAGCCAAAAGGCGCAACGTGGCGCGAAAATGTCGTGAATGCAATTAGCAGAGCAGCTGCAGGTAGTGGATGGGCCAGGTAGCACGACCTATGTATGCACTTTGCAAGCACTTTCATATAGAGTTCATTATGAACTTGCTGATTGTTGCTGCCCAGGCAACGACAACGAACAATAGCAAATGGCAACAAGAATTTGAAATAGCCACAAGCTTAGCAACAGCTTAACGATAATGCCCAAATCCATATAAAAGAAATTCAACATCATTTATCCACATAATTCTTGTGGCTTTGCGTCTGAGGTTAATTAGGAAATTAGGTAAATATAATTAAGTTAATTTACTGTGCGCTTTGTGACAAAAACAATACACACACATACACACGCACACACACACACACACACATGTACACGTGCACACGCATACGCACAAAAGTTAAATCACATATCCAGAGACCAAAGGCCACTTATCAGCTGCCAGGCAGCAGGTGCAAAAAATAAACAGCTTAAGTTTAATTACGCAAAATGCGTATATACGACTGGGCAATACCCTGCTGGAAGTTGCATATAATCTAAACATTTCTTAAGGTGTTTATCAGATTTTGAGAGAGAGAGAAACATTTATGACCAGTCAAGCTAACTATGAGCTTTATGGTCAGTTTAGTATAGAAATTCGCATTAAATATTACAAAAGTATATACCCAATTGCCAAAATAAGTTACAGGATAGGGCAGAAAATTACTGTAGCATACTTTTGTGCGATGCGGGGCCGCACGATTTAAAAGGCAGCTGCTCTCGAGGCTCGTTTGCATTTAATTAAATGAGGCTGGCACACACATAAACAAAGCGAAAGAGAGAGAGAGAGAGAGTGTGTGTGTGTGTGTGTGTGCTTGGGATAGTACTCACCTATATAGAGGTATGCCCGCATTATCACGAAACCATAAGACCATATAAACATCATGCAGGGGCTCGGCTATGGGGCAGGGCAGCGACACAGATTTGCCCTCCACGGCATCAATGTCCTTCGTTTTCACTGTGCCGATTGTGGTTTGTGGATGTGGTTGGCATTAGTCGTCGTCGTCGTCGTTGTTGTTGTTGTTGTAATGGGAACAAAGTCGCCGCCATTATATTTTTGGTAGCGATGCGTACGGGGTCAGGCAAATTATGTTGTCACGGTTTTTTTTTTTTGTTTCGTTTGGTTTGGTTTGGTTTGGTCAGCATCATCGTCGTAGTTGTAGTCGGCGCACATGAAAATAGAAAATAAATGCGTAAAATTTGTTAATTAAATGTTCGTTCCCTTTTTAGCATGCGTGGCTGCTTCCACACACATACATATACACACACACACATCTACTATATATGAATACATATCTAAACCTATGGAGAGCTAGCTCTGGCTAGCTGTGCGTCTAGGGCTTTTAGCAATTAAATGTTGATGCCAGCTTAATTTCTACGTAATTACAAACGCGTAAATTTATATGAGGCAAGCGTAGCCTGCGTTTTATTTATGCATAATGCATGTGCAAATGCCTGTGAAATACATTTTAAGCCACGCCCACTTGCAACCAAAGGCTAGCGAAATATTTTACGCGAAAATCTGCTAGCAAACAAACCAAAAAGTTAAGCTTTAATAACAAAAAATCACTAAGCCTTAATTTGATTGCATTTTTGAAAAAAAACATATTATGTTACTATTATTTAAAAATTTTATACATAAAAATATTAATTACATTATTATTATTTAGCTGCGCATTAGAAGTGTTTGAGAGTTTTGATTGCTTTGTGTTTAGCCAAAAACCATGAAAATTATGAAAGAAGTTTAGAGAAAATTTAGCTGAAATTTTTTCTCTAACTAAATATGTAAAATGAGATGTAGATCAATTAGGCTTAGGTTTTTATTATAAAATATTGTGGAATGGGAATAGGAAGAAGTGAAGATATTATGCAATTTATTTCAATATAGTTAGAGACTAAATTTTAAAGTAAATGACAATAGTTACTCTTATTAATATATATATATATTTTTTTGCCGAAAATTATCTAATAAAACGTGCAATTTAATTAAAATTCCAACAAAAACAAAATCCTTTAATAATTTGTCTCAATTATTGCATTTAATGACTTTTACGGTAAGCAATGCATGAATCAATCGCAATCACAATAAAGATAACAAAAGGTGGCATATGATAAGCAAATGTTGATAACGCGACAGGTGAACAGATGTTTGTGATAACACTTATTGTTTGTGTTAAAAGATAAACACACACACACAAATTGCGCTGCATTGTCAAATATCTAAATATAAAACCAATTAGCCAGCCACAGCTGTATTTATACTAATTATTTCTTTGCGCTATGCGTAAATCAAATAATATTTTAATTTAATTATTAGCCAATTAGATAAATGTATATATGTATATATTTGATATTTTAATAATGTTTTTTTAGATATATAAAAATGTATATATACATCTACCATATCTGCTACATTTATATATGTCTGTATTCTCACATTTGTTATCTGCCGCCCGAATGTTTATAAAATTTTACAATATTTGGCTTTTATTGCTTTGCTGCGCTTTTAGCCGCGACAACATTTTGGCAGTTGAACCAGCCAAAAGCAGAAGCTCAACTGAAAACCCCAACAACAAGCAGCCGCAGCTGTCAAATGCGGCCAACTGGCACAGTTGTATTTGTTGCATTTCATTTTATTTTTTTGAATGCCCTGAAATGTGGCATATCGAATTCTTAATGAAATTCGTCACACATTGAACTTGTGAAAATAAAAGATATATTTCAGATTTGAAATGTAATTCAATAGTTTATCTTATCAGTATTACTTGCTGTCTGCTCTGAACATTAGCTATTCGTTAACTCTTTTTGGTTTCTTTTACTCTACTATCACACAACTGTCTTCATATCAGGCATAGAGATACACAGTACATGGATATCTCTTCATGTACAAATAAATTGTCTGCCTTGAAAATATTTCACATCATGTGAAAGCAAAGGCCATAAATAAATGTAAAAAAAAAAAACACAAAAGACAAAAAAACTCTGCTCTGCCTACTCTACTCTACCTCCTAACTGGTGCTTCATGGCAGCATTTTTGGCATTGACTTTATGTGTGTAAATATGAAAAAATGTCATTTTATTGCCACAATGCGTTGAAATTCTGTGAGAATTTATTGTGAATGCGCCGCGTTGTACAATAAATATGCGTTTAAATGCGAAACCATATACGTATGCGTGCGTGTGTGTGTGGGAGTGTATCTGTGTGTGTGTATTAGTGTATTTGCTTAGAATTGTTGATACAGTGGTGTAGACACAGCTGTCATTGAGCTAAAAACGCCCGAGTGTAAACTGTGTGCAACATCTGCGAAATAATGTATAAACATTGAGTTCGTATCGAGCCAACAAATTGCATAAAATAAATTATTATTAACCATAAAACCGGCTGCAACAGCTCAACAAGGCGAGAGGCTCGGCAACATCTACAGTTGTTATATATATATCAAGATAACAGTTCGAAGAATACGAAAATAGAATTTGTACAATGTAAAAACTGTAATTACTATATCTTTTCTTGCAGTGTATTTGGCGTTATCAGCGTGTTGAATTGATTTGAATTAGTTCGCATTAGTTCCGCCAGATGGCGTCAGCGTAAAAACGCTCGTATCGTACTCGAAACAGGTGAGTGGAAGTCGAAAGTAGTTGGCAGCTTGATTTACAGTTAGTTGGGCCGTTGCCCGTAGAGAACTAATAGATAGCTCGCTGATTGATATTGAAGAATGATGTTCAAGCGAGGCGAAATTCAGTTACCAACACCTTATCAGACAATAAAAAACAAAACAAAATGAGATACAAAAAGTTGCAATTAGATTAATGGACATCCATGCCACGCAGTTGCAGTTGACTCAACGTGTCTGGCCGCTCGGGCCTGAAGCCATTCTGAATCATAGACTCACAGCAGCAAAACGTATTGGCCATGGCCATAAAGAAGCGCCAGGTGAAGCGGCTGATGCGCAAGTTCATCTTCCTGATAATGATTGTCGCCTTCATCTCGCTGCTGACCACAGTGATTGTGGAGAAGCGTCTGGGCAAAGCGAAGCCAGCAGATGCGGAGGACGAAAGTAATCTGGATCCGAATGGCGATCCGATAACGCCGCCATTTCGTGCCGCCAATGTACCGCCGACACGTCGACAACCCCGTCCACCCTTTCAGGATCGCAATTCTATACGCGATGCTGAACGTGAACCGCAAACGGAAATCCCCAAGCCAGAGACATTGAAAATGTTTACGCTGCCAACGCCGCTGGGCGAGCGCAAGGATTGGCACGATTACAAGGCAATGGAAGCGGACAAGGCACGTGTCGGCTTGGGGGAACATGGACAGCCGGCCAGTGTGGATCCTTCGGAGCGAGAGCTAGAACAGCAGGAGTATCGCAGGAATGGCTTCAATGGCTATCTCTCCGACAGAATCTCTGTGAATCGCTCAGTGCCCGATGTGCGAAAGGAAGCGTAAGCTAAAGTCAAATCAACAGTTGCAACGGCTATTAAGTTTCTCTCTCTCTCTCCCTCTCTCTCTCTCTCTCTCTCTTCATTTTGAGCAGTTGCAAGACGCGCAAATATCTGGCCAAACTACCCAATGTCAGCATCATCTTTATATTCTACAACGAACACTTTCAGACTCTTCTGCGCTCCATTTACAGCATCGTCAATCGCACGCCGCGCGAGCTGCTTAAGCAAATTGTGCTCGTGGACGATGGCAGTGAATGGGAGACGCTTAAAAAACAATTGGATGACTATGTCGCCCTACAGTGGCCCGAATTAGTTGACGTGGTGCACAATCCCGAGCGACGTGGCCTAATTGGAGCACGTTTAGCGGGCGCCAAAGTTGCCACCGGTGAGGTGATGGTCTTCTTTGACTCGCACATTGAAGTCAATTATAATTGGGTAAGTCAGGAGAGGAATGCTTGAGAGTGTGCAAAAGCGAAGTGGGAGCAACAACTCAATGAAATTTGATTGAGATAGAAAGCGAGAGAGAGAGGGAGAGAGAGAGGGAGATAAATAAATAGTGAAAGAAGCAGTCAGAGAAAGACTTTTGCCTAGATAATATAGCATAAGTCCAAGAAGATGATATAGATCTATGTTGCACACTTCAGCTCGATAAAAAGAGAAAGCTCTCTTTGCATGCTATGAACTATGCCTAAAAGCAGAGCTCGCAATTATCTGTCGTCCGTTACTCAATGTCGGCAAATAAGTGTGTTCCACTCACACTAAAAAAAAACTCAGAGAGCAAGAAAATTTCGGTTGTTCAACGAGTTCGTTCGCAAGTCTTTTGTGCATGTATTGGTGTGCATACGAGGCTTGCCTTCGCTAAACATATCAAAAGATCGTTTGCTTAGACTCTTGCAGTTCTCTGCTCACCTATTGAACCTCAGTATGCGAGAGTCAATCGTATCGCTCTCTGAACAACATTCGTGAAAAGAGCATCACACGAATGGAATTCAGTGCAAGGCGCTCAATCGAAACACGATAAGAAACGATAAGTAAAATTCTTACTAAATTAGGTCTAATAATTAATAATATTATTGATATAACAAATATTAATACTAATATGTGAGCTATGCTGAAAAGGCATTCAAATCAGATTTTATAATGTACAAACTTTTCTATTACTATAATTAAAATCACATTTAAGAGCAATGCAAATATCAATTCCAACTCTAAAAGTAACTGACAGAGTGAAACTTCGAGCTCTAATTCGATTCTACAGAAGCCTGAGCTATATAGCTTAAAATTATTTCAATTTCTGCAAGTTTTAGTCATTATGATGAAGCTCACTTAAGTAACACTTAATCACTTTAAAACACTTCACTTACAGCTGCCGCCGCTTTTAGAGCCAATCGTCATCAACAATAAGATTGCAACGTGTCCCATTGTGGATATTATTGATCATAATAATTTCGCCTATAATGGTGGCTATCAGGAGGGCTCACGCGGCGGTTTCGATTGGCGTTTCTTCTACAAGCAGCTGCCCGTGCTGCCCGAGGATAGTGTGGACAAATCTCTGCCTTATCGTAGCCCAGTCATGATGGGTGGACTGTTCGCGATCAATTCAAAGTTCTTTTGGGATTTGGGTGGCTACGATGATCAGCTGGAAATTTGGGGTGGCGAACAGTTCGAACTGAGCTTCAAGATCTGGATGTGCGGTGGCATGCTGCTCGATGTGCCTTGCTCTCGGGTTGCGCACATCTTTCGTGGTCAGATGGATCCACGACCCAATCCACGCAATTACAACTTTGTGGCCAGGGTAAATTGGATAATGCGAATTTGATGTAACGCTTAGCTTAATACAAATTCATTTTCTAGAATCACAAACGCGTCGCTGAGGTCTGGATGGATGAGTACAAGCAGTATGTCTATAAGCGTGATCCTATGACCTACGATAATATCGATGCAGGCGATTTGACGCGGCAGCGCGCAGTGCGCGAGCGTTTGAAGTGCAAATCATTTGACTGGTTCATGAAGGAGGTGGCGCCCGATTTTCTTGTCAAATTCCCGCCAATAGAGCCGCCTGCCTATGCCTCGGGCGCCGTAGAGAGTGTGGCCTTTAAGGACTATTGCCTGGACTGCTTGAATTTGGGCTCCAATCATCCCGTTGGCATGTACGCCTGCGCACAGAATCGCAGCCATCCGCAAGAGAATCAGAATTGGGCCCTAACATCCCATCGCGAACTGCGACGCATGGACGATGCCTGTTTGGATGTGCAGGACTCGCATCCGAATGCCACAGTCTGGATGTGGGATTGCCATAATCAAGGTGGCAATCAATTCTGGTATTATGATCGCAAGCACCAATGGCTTGTCCATGGCCTTCACGGCAGGAACTGTCTCGAGGCATTCGTTGAGAATGGTGTCGGAAAGGTTGTGACCAATCGATGCGATGAGCAGAATGAGCGACAACGCTGGAAGCTTGGCCAGGTCAATGACGAACTGCTGGATCATTTCTTTGAAGGCTTAGAGAAGTAATTTGAAATTTTCAAAAATTGTAGACTTCACCAGTTCATTTCGTATATTCATTTAGCACTATTTAAAATAGCAACTAAATAAAGTCAAAGTCAGATTTGTAATCACAGCAAAAGTTCTATTTGCAACGGTAGATAAGCTGCCTGAAAACTTGCTCAGCTCTTTCTGATGCGGCTCACAAATTGACAGAGATTAGAAATAATGAATTGCCAGCCTAAAGATCTATGAAAGCCCATTAGCTCATTGGCATTTGACTCGGTGCGTCCAAAGCCTTCGAAAGGAACTTTGCCTGCTAAATTCAACTCTTTCTTTTTGCGTTCTGCTTTTTGTTTTTGGTTTTTGGGCAGGTGATAAGCGTGTAGCTGGCCATTAGACTGCAATTTTAGGGGGCGCCCGCTTGTTCTTGTCTGTCTACCAGCGCCGCAACTCTGACTGTAAAATGCCAATGCATCAAAGGCAAAGATGCATCACGTTGACTGCATTACTAAACGACTTTAAGAGCTGCCCATGCTCCGACTGCTACCCGGGCCGAGGTACTTTGAAAAATGTTACTCAGGCACCAAGAGTTGAATTCTCGTTTTTTTTGGTTGCATTTTTGTGTCGCCTTTGCTTGGCCTTCACTCAACTACAGCAGCACCGACAGAGACAGACTCAGAGTTAGAGAGAACGAACTGTACAGCTCTAGAGCTCGACAGCTCGTGCATGTTAAAAGCTATTTAAATATGCTCTCTTTGAATGCCTTGATTGGCTCCATGCCAGCCCTAACCATTTCCCAGCCGGGCAGCAAGTCTTTGCTCTGGCTTTAGCTCTAGTTTTGGTTTGCCGAAAGAGAGAAAGAAAAAAAAAAAAAGAAACGAAAAGAAACACAACCCACATCAGCAAGTCAACTCAGACTCAGCATGTGCCTTCTCCCCCTCTCTCTCTCTCTCTCCCTCTCCCTCTCTCTGCTTAACCTTTTCGCATGAATTAACCCTATAATTGTTAAAGTGCGTCAAGAACCAACAAACTTCATCGCAATAGCGTTTCGAGCTCTATTTATTCGAGCTATAAATAACTTGTTATGGCAAAAGGAAATATCAGCCATCTTTTGATGTACGTGAATATGCTTGGATAACTGAAAACAAAAATAGCAATCAAATTAAATAAATGTATTGAGGAGCAAATTTTAATTACTTTGAGTTGTATTAACAAACTCAATTAAAATGAAAATTAAAATTGAGTCGAACTCGATTGCATAAATATTTAATGTTCTTCTGCTAAAAGTGAAAGTTGGCTAAGCTATTTCCTACTGGGGTTAAACTAACCTAAATTCTACACACACACACACACACACACGCACACATCTTATGCACGCACACATACAGCCAGCTCACAGTTCATCTGCTCAGACACACACATTCGTTCGCTGCACTCGCTTATCGAGTGATATTCTCTAGTGTGCCACGCCCCTTTGCAACAGCCTTCGCCCAGGCGCATTGTTGATGCAATTTGAAATGCAAAACTTTAATGGAATTTCTGCTGCTGCTGCTGCTGCTGCGACAATAGTTTTGTGCAACTTTTCAGCACAGACAACTTTTACTCCGAATGCATATGCCACATACACACACACACACACACACACACACACACACACACACACACACACACACACACACACACACACACACACACACACACACACACACACACACACACACACACACACACACACACACACACACACACACACACACACACACACAGACAGACACATGTGTACATTCTAATGCAGCGCACTCTGTCGGCTTTTAGCCGTAGCTGTGACGCGATTAAAAGAAAAGAAAAAAAAAAAACGTTGAAACATTTTAATTGATATTTAAGTATGGCCATTGCCATTGGTGTTGTGGCTTCGCTTATATAATTGCCGCAGCGTCTTGTGCCCTCCAATTAGCATAAATACACACACACACACACAGACACACTCTTACACACATATACATGCATACATAATTCAGCATGACGCAAGCCAATACCACGCCCCCGTCTCTACAATTTCTCTCTCTCTCTCTAGCTCTCTCTATCTGTTCCCTTATGGTATTCGTTGACTTCATGTCAAAATATTTTTCGTTGACAACTACACATCACCACATAAAAGGCTCGCACAGCCTTTGAGCTTATCACTCTCTCTCTCTCTCACACACACTCTTTCTCTCATTCTCTTATACTCTGTAAATGTATGTGTGATACTTTGCGATTAATCGTCGGGCTCATTAGTGGTGAAAATATTTATGAAGACCGCTGGGAAAACGCAACGTTGTACACTCATTAAATATACATTGAAATCATTCTTAACTATGTGTGTGTGTGTTACGGTGCATATACATATATGTATATGTATGTCTGTATGTCTGTAAGTATGTGTATGAACATATATCTGCTTGTGTTTGTGGTTTGCGCGGTTTTTAATGGATTTGTCTTTAAATGCGCTGCAACAGCAAAGAAAAATTCATGTGAATTGAACAGATTGTACAGAAAATGAATAATCATAAGATTAAACCAAAAATCTGTTTATTGGAAGATTGTCAAAAAGCGCAGTTAAATACATAAAAAAAAAAAAAATAATAAATTGTAAATTTTGTTTGAATTTGTTTATATTCGTGCTCAAATTATGTGAGCAGAAATATTATTAGAAAATGTTGTATTTCATTATTTATATATAATTTATTATTATATATATTTTATAGTTTAATTTATCAGTATCATCAGTACACACTGCATTATCAGTATATATGTATGTATGTATAACGACATATTTTTAGTAATGCATCTAGTTAATGCATTAATGCTGATAAGCTTTTTTAGAATCATTTATAGATTGCAAATAATTTTCGTTTTATTTCAGTTGAATTGAAAACATTTAATGATGCAGTACGCAACAGTTTTGATTCTTATTTTAGCTACTTTGGTAAGCCAAGCGATATAATATCATGAGAAATGCGAAAATAAATATGTGCTTCATCTATTTTAGAGCCTTGCCAGTGCTCTGACCTCTAAGGATGAGTCGCTGTTAGCAGAGATTAAGCAATCGGCAGAGCAAACGAAACTTGTATTAATGCAGCAATCGTTGCGCAACATCATCGAAATGACTGATTCGATTATTGTGACAAATGCTGTGAGTGCGCGCCAATGGCATCAACTACAGGAATATAAAAGACGAGCATTAACTAAACTAGCGATGACATCTTTGCGCGATTCCGATATTGAGGGGGCTTTGGACGAGCTGATGCAAATTCTTGGAATTGCCGAGTTGAGCGCAGAGGAGGGTCTAGCGCGCTTGTCGCGCTACACAAATGGCACAGATGCCAGCATAACTGAAAAGAATTTGCAACAGGCGCATAGGGAAATTCAAATATTTGCGTATATAACAAATCCAAAAATACGTCAACTAAGCGCATCGGCGCAACAAAGCGAACAGCGTCTAATCTCAGCCTTTAACAATTTGGCCTACGCTGGTCTGGTGCGCATTGAGAAATCATTTTCTGACTTTTTCGCAATTATCGAAAGTTATTGAATTATAGCGAGTTTGTAAGAAAATAAAGAAAAATAATATAATAATAAATAACATTATAAACAAATGTCATATACGTATTTATACGAGTTCGATGATGTACATCGGCAATGGAAAGATATTAAAACTCAATTTATTAAAAAACAAGTAAGAAAACTCTAGTCGAGAGTGCTCGACTGAACCCAATTTTAATAAAATAAAATAATAATCTGTACTGTGGTTTGGTTTTTTGTAATTATCTTGAAAATGCATCAATTTTAGTGCTGAAAATGGAAAAAACTTCTTTATTTTGACAAATAGTTAAATATATTGTTCTTGATTAGTACTAAAATTAATCCGTTTTCAAGATAATTACAACAAACCAGTGTCGAACGTGACAAAAAGTTGACTTTTCTGGAGAATTACCCATATGGATAAATCAGAAAGTATATGTAGATAAGAATGTATGCGTGTAACGTTCAAAATGTACATATGTACATGTATATATACATTGCATTGCCAAAAAAAATAATAATAGATGGCGCTTATATTAGTTGAAATTCGAAAAATGTTATATTATTAAATATCATTAAAAATAGACCCAACAAATAGACGTTCCTCGATTAACAGGCATTACCTTAATTAACACAGACACTTCATAATTGTAAAAGAAATATATCAATGCCACTCGAAGCTGTAATAGCCATAGTAAATAAGTTCACTGCTAAAGCGCCATCTATCAAGTTAAAATTTTTAGACCATGCTACACTAGTTTTGAATGTACATGTGGGCATACATATAGGAAAACCGCAGATGTCAAGTGCTGTTTATTATTTTCTGTTGACTTAACGGAATAAAATATAATTGAAACAAAAACACTTTCAGAAATGATGCTATTAAATATTTGAAATTAAAAAAAAAACCCACTTATTCACAATTAGTTAAACTACCAACTGACTTTCAAAGGTATCAAATACAAAAGAATAAATAATAATAAAAAAGAAAGAAATATACAAAAAAAAAAAAAAAAAAAAAAAATTAAAAATAAGAAATTATGAAGGGCTTAGGCGGGGCTAGAACCTGCGACAGCCTAACATCCGGTGCATTTATCTAGCCATCTACACCACAGATCACTTAAACGACAGAGTAGCGAAAACGAATCAAATTCGCCATATACGAAAGAAACACTAAAGCAGTGGCTGAAAATACAAATACAATTCAAAGACAATTCTAACGCAATTCAAAAACAATTGTGATTCTTAGAATTTGCACGCATAGCAACATAGAAAACGGCCCAAGATTTTTTGTGTGTATATGTGCACACGTATACGAAAATTGATTTGCATTGCTCAACGTTGCTTGCATTTCCATTGTTATTTTAATTGATTTAAAATTTTTAAAATATATAATGAAATGTAATGAGAGTTCAGCATATGATCTACATATTGTATTTAACATTTTAGGTTTTATTTTAGAAATCATAACTCTTTTACAATTAGCTTTACATGCACAAATACATATGTATGTATGTACATATGTATGTACGATTGCAGCCACACGCTGATCTACGCTTGCACACATATACATACATACATACATACATACATATGTATGTATGTATGTATGTGCGCCCGCAATGCGTCTTGCTTTGTCGCTGCCTTGCTTGCTGCGCCACATGGGTTTTGATGAGAAAACTTTATAGACTAATAATTCTGTTTCTAGATGGACAATCGTATTGATTTCTTCAGATTAAGATTATGATATTCATATCTATATGCCAAACCAAACTGTATGTCTCTAGTATTTGAAATGCATTTTTCACACATTTGGGGGTGTGGGGGCGAATTGGGGACCGGAATCCAAAAACTGACAAAAACCGAAATTGTATTAAATTGGTATCTACATATATGCAGAAGACTTGGAAACTCTAACTCTAAAGATGAATTAGCTAGAATTTTATAACTGGTTCCCGATAATTTCAGTTATCGATAACTAAGCAAATATACAAGTTATCGAATTTCTGAAACAAACTCGTACTGCGCGCTCAATATACGGACCTAACACAAAAAGAATGAACTCTCTAGCTTTTGTATCTTCGGAAATCGACGCGTTCAAACATACGGACAGACAGACAGACGGACAGACGGACAGACGGACAGACGGACATGGCTATATCAACTTTTCTCGTCACCCTGATCAAGAATATATATACTTTATGGGGTCTGCCACGCCTCCTTCTGCCTGTTACATACTTTTAACAAAACCATTATACCCTGATTTCCCATTTTCAATGGGTTCAGGGTATAAAAAAATTGTATTTGTTAAGCGCAGAATGTGAAAATATACAAAAGGTGCATACTTATGTATATAAGTATAAATTATAATATAAATAATATATAAATATATTGAATATAATATAAATAATATACTTTGATGGTATTTAAGCATTGCCTTTTCCAGCTGCCCATTTAAATCTGTTTTTACATTATTCTTTTCCGTCAATCACTGAGCTGAAAGATAGAGCGGGCAGACAAGCAGAGCGAGAGAGACAGAGTCTGTATGTTGCGTGGCGTTGTGGTTGACGCTGTCACAGTTGCTGCAATTAACTCAGCTTTAAGTACAGCCTCAACATGTTATACAGATATGAGATATACATGTATGTATAGCACATTTGCCATATACTAGCTATCAATATGAGAGCTGCGCTCACTCAAGATAAGCCACAATTGTATGCGATGGGAGAGAGGCTGAATGCAAGCTTCCCTCAATTTCGCTCAATTGCTAGCAGAAACTGCTCAATCAAATTAGCTTCTACTCACTGACTCACTTCTAAGCTGACAAGCGAGTAAACTATGCATAAATATAATAATATCAAAATTATATTATTCCTTTTGAATAGTTAAAGCTTTTAAGCGCTTTTAAGATATGAATAAACCAAAGACTGGCAATTAAACTCACGACAATTGTTAAGTGTTAAGAAAATTTGATTTTAACTTAATTGAAATTTACCTTAAAGAATATTTAATTTTATGCTAATAACAACCCCGCCATCATCATAATGATGTTCATTGAATTGTAGTTTCATTTCTTTTGGCCTTTCATGTGCAATTTAAGCTGCAATGGAATTAAAGCCGAGCAACTGGCCAAATGACCACAAAACGAACATTGCACGTTCATAACAAATGCATGTTTGTTGTATTGCATTTTAAATTTGATCAAATTTCAATTTGGCAAAACAAGAGTCGTAACAGCAATTGGCTGGGATTGAACATTTTGCAAATGCCACTGAAATGAAATTTGTCTGGAATATGAAAAACACAAAAACTGAATTAAAATCAAATTTCACAACCACAAACAGTAAAGGAGAAGAAGAACAACAACAAGTAACAACAAAAAACAATACTACAAAGCAATTCTGTTATGAAATAACCAAGAAAATAATCAAATTCGATTAAAATGTCAAAGAGCATAGCCAAGTGCAGTTGCATATTAAGTGAACTGACTACAAACAAAACATAAAGATCTGCAAGTGGCGCCATCTGTTGTAGAGATTAGCTCTTTGATGTGACAGCTAAATAGTAAATATATGCATGGAGTCAATTTGTTATGTACAAAAGATATTTAGCAATTACTGAAAATTAAATTTAAGAATTCAGTTAATATCTCTGAATAAAGACCAATTTGCATGCACATTCAGAGTACACAGAAATTGAGCCACAACAGCAGAGCAGAAGCCAAAAGTCAAAGAGCTCAACAATGATTTTTATTTGCAGCAACTTGCAGCAGCAGCAACGAGATGAGATAACAATCAATAAGCAGAAAACAAGAAACTTACAAAGCACGGGAATAAACTTGAGTCTAGCTTACATACAATGAGGTTAAAATGCAACAGCAACCGAAAGGATAAAAGGACATTGGAGCAGCAGCAGGCCAGAGCCAAGCAAACGAGCCAGTCCAGGCAGAAGAAGAAGCAGACAAATAAGCCCACGTTTATAATAAAGTAACAAAAATGCGAAATCTGTGCACAGCCCGACTGAGAGCCACCAACCTCTGAACTGGCCCAATGAACTCTGCTGCCAAGGCTATAGAAAACTTGATTTTATTTTCTTGTTGTTGCTGCTGCCACTGCTGCCGTTGCTGCTGCTGTTGCAGCATCAATTTTATGCAAAATAGTCTGAAAGTTCAGAGGTGTTGACCATGTTTCAAGCAAAATGTGTTACGCATATTGAATTTGTTTTAAGTGACAGCGTTTAAAAAGCTAACCAGCTACACAATTACACGACTGAACAATTGCTAAGAATATATATTGAGTGGAGACTTGAATTGGATAAAGAAAATAAAATAATAATATAAAAGGATTTAGAAACTATAATATGTTGAGGTGAAGAGTTTTTTCAACTAAAGTTAGGTAAGTCTCGCTCTCTCTCTCTCTCTCTCTCTGACTCTTTCTTAGCTCATCAGAAGTTTTTTAAATAATAGCCCTTCTTCTTATATTATTGTTTAAGATTAAACAGCTCACAACCTGCTCAGCTTATCTGAAATTCGTAGAATTAATTATTTAATACTAAATCAGTCGTCAAATGATTGTAAATCATTTTGGTGTAGTAAAACTTATTTGAATAGACTTCGAGTGGATTTCCCGGACCTCCATTTGACCTGACACTGACGCGATAAGCTGTAAAACTCGGCAACAGCCACAAATAGCAACAAAAAAATGTAATTTTGTTTGATGCAGCGTGTGTAAAAGCCACGTTTAAGGCTTTGTCCATAAATCTGGCCACAAAACGGCTTCATTAATTGCGTGTGCGTGCGTGTGTGTGTGTGTGTGTGTGGGAGTGTATGTGTATAAGTCTGTTTAACTGTTCTTAGCTACTGTACAGCCTCCCAATGTGGAACCTAAAAATGTCAAAATCAATACAAGACAAATACGCTCGAAAAAATAAATAAATAAATAGGGAATGAAAAGGTAAAACGTGCAACAGCAGAAACAATTGTAGATAGAGCATCGAAAAACACATAACTATTTTGCATAAAATAAAAGTTTTTTGGATATTTGCTGTGCGTGTGTGTGTGTGACTGTGTGTGAGTGTGTGTAAGCCACACTATTGAGTCATACAAAGCACGTATGTCCTTCAGGTCCCCAATGCGGATCTGTGTGTTGTACTTTTGTCTCTGCATTGTTGCCTGTCGTTTGTTTGTCGTCGTCAGACAAAACAAGGCATAAGTAGAGCTCGCAACAACAGCAACAACAACAACAACTGTGGCTGTGCAACAATAACTCTGAACAAAAGTGGGCTGGGAATACAACAGTGAACAGAATAAAACAGAACATACATTGACCCAAATTTATGCAATCGAAACTTTAAAGAATCAAATCAAATAGCTCGACATAAGGGACAAGTTTTTTATCTCATACGAGTGAGACAGAGAGAGAGAGAGAGAGAGAGAGAGAGAGAGAGAGAGAGAGAGAGAGAGAGAGAGAAAGCGTGAGAAGAACTGAGAGAGCGTATACTGTGGGAATTGGGTGATATTAAAGCTGACAGTCTGTAAACGAGCTGCGAACGTGAAACATGAAACGTGGCGTCGAGGCAAGTCACAATTTCGCTCAGTTTTTTCTGTTCTCTACTTTTTTTTTTTTTTTTTTTTTTTTGCCCAACGCTTTCATTCATTTACTTCTTTTGTGTACTGTCATTTGCTGAATATTCATATTTTTTGATCCCAAAAACTTTTGAATTATGAAATATGCATACAATTGTCTCGCTGTCTGCGCGCATCAAAAATGTGAGAAGTACAGCAGATAGAGAGAGAGAGAGAGAGGCAGACTGGTCGAGTGAGCGAGAGCATAGACTCAAATTCACTTTAAATGGCAACAAAACAAAGAGCTATATATATATATATATATATATATACATATATATACACGTTTAGAAATTGCTCTAAGCTCACATTTTTTTTTCAGCTAAACGGCATACCTGGCGTATGCGTAATTGTTTGTTTCTCTCTCACTCTCTCGATGCGCGATGATGCGTAGCTGAGAGCTATTGTAAAATTAGGTGACACAATTTCACTTTACTCTCATCGCTTTTCCCTTTCTTTTTTACTGTCTAACTGTGTGTGTGTGTGGGTATTTTTTCCACATTTAAAATGCATTTTCATTGATGGCATTTGAAATGCGTTGCTCGTTGCACATGCAAAAGTGGAAAATATTGTGCATGAATTAAAATTCTGCATGAATAACGAATATGTGTTGGAAACCAGCTGAAGCTGCAGATCTTTAATGAGATGCAATACGAGCTTCCATCACATTTAGTTACGAATAACTTAGCAATGTAATAAGAATATAATATTAGAAGAAGTATAATAGAGAGACTCTATAGAAAAGTTGATTATTCAGGCAAATAAAACTAGATAATTTATTGAATGAGAATCGAGTTAGATAAACACGTAATTTTATGATTGAGAATTTAAAAATAAATTTTAAAAAAATTAAAAAATTAAATTATTTGCAATGTAATACAACTCGCAGTTAAGCTGTAATAGCTAAAGATCAATTTAGCTTTTTAAAAAAATTTCTATTCAAATATCGGCTTCATATATGCACAGTCTATATGCTTTTCAACTTTACAAATATTTTCTTATTCTTATCATTTATCGCGCTCTCCAACACACTCTATTATAACAATGAGTTGTTGGGTCTACGGCATAGCTACACTCTGCTACACGCATATTCTTTCTTGTTTAACTTTGCTGGCGTAAAAACCTTTAACGCACTTTAGCTATAATGATATTCATGCTGGGCTGTTTCCTGCTCTGCTTTCACAAATTTCTATATACATGTCGTCATTTCTTTTTTTCTGTTTTGTTCGCTATTGTTTCTTTGTGGTATTTGTTGTTGTTGTCTTGTTGCTGTTGCTTTAGCTGCTTCTCTTACAGCTTCTGCTTGTTGTGCAGAGGAAATAACTTACAATTGACCTCGTTAGCCGCTGTCTCATGTGAATGCCGCTTTATGGACTCTGTCTATGCATCTTACTTACACCACTTCTTACTCTATCACTCTCTGTTCATCTCTTTCTTTCTCGCACATTGCCTCTTGCTCTGACTGACTCTCTCTCTCGCTCTCTGTGTGTTCGTGTAGTTCACTAAGCCGGCTAGTTGGTCGTATTAGTGCTGTGACCTCTTGACTATATCATTTCCTGCTTTTTTTCATGAAAGGAAGCTGCCTGCGCCAGCTCAGCTAATGCTGATCCAATTACGCTGAAAGAAAAGCGCAGTATCAGTGACAAAGGGAGATAGACATAGCATATACATATATGTATATACATATATACATATGTATATCTGATATATGTCCTTGTTGTCTGCATAAAAATGAAGGTTCACGCTCGCTGCGCTGATAAATATAAATTATTGTAATTATTTCTTGAAAAAGTCAACGTTGCAGTTTTCCTTTTATCTTCTTCTCTTGCTGCAGTTTTTCTTTTTCTTTTCTTTTTTTTTTCAAGAATTATTGCTCTGGCCCGATACTATTACCGCAGCTCCCTGCTAGAGTTCGACTCGCACGGAGCTAATTAAATTTAAATTACATTTCGTTTGTTGTGCGTGGCAGATTTTAAAAGGATTCCACGCCCAGTGTTGTGCGGCTTGCAAATAAATTAAAAATGATTGTCTGTGCGGTGCTGTAAATATGAAGCATACGCCCCGTTGTGCACGCCATGCCATGCTCCGCGTGTTCCATTGCCATTCGTTTCAACGCGCTGCAAATCAGCGCGCATGAAATTTCAACAAGCCAAACGCAATGCTCCCCCAGGACAGACAACAAAGCCACAAAAAAAAAAAAAAAAACGTAAACACTCTCACACACACAAGCAACAACAACAACAACAGCAAAATAATATAACTTGTTATCTCTGCAGTTTTTTTTTTTTTTTCGTTTCGTATAAATAACATTTCATATGCCTCGTTTTCATTTTCGTTTTCGGTGGTTCCCCAGTGTAAATGTAAACACGCGCTTATCAATATATATATATATGTATATGTATATGTGTGCTTATGCGAGTAAGTGTAAACGCCTGTATAAGTGTGTGCGTGTGTGTGTGTGTGTGTGAGGTGTTTGTTTGTGTGCCTGTCAAATGTCATTGCCAGTTGCTTATGTTGCTTTTGGCTAAGCACGGCACAACAACAACTGCCATACATCACAATGAAATATAAGCATTTATGTTTGATTATTATTCGATATACTCTAACAAAGTGTGGCAACATGAATTGCAGATAATTTAAATATGTATATGCATGTATATTTATACACCTAAATTGTTCAAATATAATTAATGCGGGAATTATATTTATTACATTTGCTAAATAAACTTTTATCTACAAATATTTACTTTAGCTGATCGTACAGTTAAAGTACATTAAATTGGAATAAGAAATGTTGTTCTATATATTTATAAACATATCTAATTAATTTATATTTGTTTTATTTGATATTATATTATAGTATATTATAGTATATTCATTTTCAGAAAAGCTAAAGCGCAGGTTTACTATTTTTAGTAATAAGATCCCCCCCCTAGAAAATCATCTAATCTATTTTTTATTAATCAGAATCTTTCAAGGCTTTCAAAAAGATTTATATATATTTTTATTTAAATACTAAAATATTCTAAAACAATTTTTCTCGCATAAAACATTAATGGCTCAAGTATTTTCAAATATACTAACAAATACGATATAAATTCTTAAAAAAAAGCAATTTTATAACTATAGCTATTCATAATCAATATAAATATAAATCGAAAAAAATCCATACTAAATTTGCTTTTTTTCTCAATATTTATATAAAATATTATACAATCAGCCCAGATAAAGTACATAATAAGTCCACATAAAACAAAGTGTATGCCACAGCTGTCATCAAAAACTGAATAGGCTTTAACCCAACTCAGTTGATTTCCTTAACCCACACGTTGTGTTATTTCGTTTAGCTGCTGCCATAAGCCGCAATGGGCAAATGTCATAACTTAACGCTACAGCAACAACAGTGCTATCGTTGTCGTTGTCCTTGTTGTTGGCCATATAAAAGTAGGTTGAATATTGCAATATTTTGCTTTAAAAATGCCAACGCACAAGTGTTAAAATCGCTCATCATATCAACGCTCACAGCTGCCAGCTGCCAGCTGCCAGGGAGAGGCAAAGATCAAGCGCCGAGGCTGTCGCTATTGAACTTTATACCCTATATGCACAATATACATGTATGTAGTTAAAATATATATATACTCATATATGCACGTTGGCAACAGCAATTCGCTATGTTATGCTGAGCTAAGCATCCTCTCGACTGGCAGCAGCTGCCACCGATTGTTGCGGCCTTTTAAGTCGGCTCAGCCATATAAATTCTGTGCGTGTGTGTGTGTGTGTGTGTATAGTGAGTGTGTGGCATTGAAATAGCTTCAGCTGACAACAATTGTGGCAAATGTGGCACATCAGCAATGAAATGGCAACGGCCTTGTTATTAGTATGCCAGCCGCAAACTTTAATACTGCAAAAAATAACTAACATTGCTCAAATATTATAGAACTCTAGCAGCAAGTAATGAAAGTTGTTTCTCTTCTTTTATTAATAATCAAATAAGCAAGTTAATTATAATAATAATAATAATACAAGAAATTTGCAATACTTTCATTTTCTTTTCATAAAGCCAAAAGGAATGAAAAATCTAAATCTATTTTTTATTCATATTTCCTCTTTCTTTCATTATGCTGAGATTTAATGAACAATTCGTCACAGGCAGTCAAGACTTTAAGTCAACTAAAGTCAAAGTAACAGGAATGCCAAGTTAATGGCCCGACACCTGCCACCGCCACTGCCAGCTAACTTGGCCAAAACGAAACAAAACACACACACACACACAGAGAGACAGATTTACTAACTGACATAGCAAACATGTTTTTAGCGGCTAGCCACAAAACTCCGCCAGCTCATAATCTTAAATCTACGCTTTATGAGAGAGTAAGGGAGATAGCCAGAGAACATGTAAGAAAGAGAAAGATAGGGAGAGAGAGAGAGAGAGTGAGAGAGAGAGAGAGCCGATGAGCTGGAAGTGAAGGCGTATTAGTCTGGAGCTGCTGCTGCTCCGGCTGCCTTTGGCTTGGCCCAAATACACATAATGATATGCAAATGTGCATGAATAAGTGTGTTGAAGTGTGCAACACACACACACACACACAGACACACCCACACACACACACATCAGACTTTTACCATATAGCCCATTGGTGAAGTTAAGGCAACAACATCAAAGCAAGGACTTTTCCCGCTGCGTCAGCTAGTTAAGAGTTTAGTGGAGTGAGTAATAGTAGCTGTTCTTTAAGAGCCTGGAGTGCGGGCCAGCCGAAGGGCAGGTCATGTAGTGCTGACCGCGTTAATGAAATGTGCAAATGTACCAATTGACCGAGGCACATTTCGCATACCAAAAACCAAACGATCAGAGGGTGAGAGAGTGAGTGAGGAGAAAGAAGAGAAAGAAGTGTGGATGGAGCTAGACAGGCAGCAACTTAAACAACTCGACTATGCCGCCGCTCATTTAGTCATTTGCATATTAAAAGCTTTTGTCGCACAAAGGTTAAATCTAAAGATAAAACACAATATACCTATGCTGCCAGCCATACACACACACATACACATTTATATGCATATTTATATACAATGTATTTTCTTGCCCCAACCTGCTTGTTGTTAACATGCGAATCAAGTCTTTTGGCTACATTCAGGCGGCACACGGTTTGCGGATATTCCGTTTGAATGTGCGTGTCGATAAAATATTTTACTTTGACGCTATGCAAACACTTCTGCGGCATTGCCCTGCCACACTGAAATGTTATTGTAGTAGAAGTGGGCGTAGGGCGTTAGTTAGAGGCCACAAATGTTGGGAATTCGCCATTTGGCATATTAAATCACATTTAGAAATTATTAAACATTAAAGATATCTAGCAAATAAATAATATATTTGCAGAACTAGATGAAGTTGAGACTAAAAGTAGCAGAAAACTTGTTTAAATATTTTTAAATAATAAAAATAAAATAAAAATAAATAAAAACATTAGAATTTGTCAGATTATATGTAATTCATATATGTAATTCAAAGCAAATCACATTTAAATATTATTCAACATTAAATATGTTTATTTAATTTATTTACATCCAAAAAAAAAAAAAAAAATATATATATATATATATATATATATATATATATATATATATATATATATATATATATATATATATATATATATATAATGATACTTAGATTAAGTTGACACTAAATGTAGCAGAAAATTGTTTCATAAAAAATATATAAAATATTTGTATATAATAATTAAATAAAAAAAACATTTACAACGTTTTAAATTGTAATTAATTTGTTGCCTGAAATTTCTTAAAAATTCATTTCAATTATATAAACCTAAAACCTAAATTGGGCACAGGAAATGCTCTATAAAACTTTTACAACATTTTACAACTATTTAGCTAGACCCACGCACATGGCCTAGCTGTGTGTGTGTGGGTGTGTGTGCGCTTAATTAAGCATTATTGTTGTTAGAACTCGTCTCACAGCGCAGCGCTCAAAATCCAATTAAACTTAAAATGGCAAGAAGTCGACGCTGTCAGTGCCATTGCCATTGCCATTGCCATTTAGCCTGTCTAAAAGGATGCCCAATTCCTACGTGACATATGCACAATTTAATTTTTTAATTGCCCAAAAAACTTGCCAACGTAGGTCGTAGGTAGTCGTCTATGCCACACACACACACACACACACACAGGCACACACGACATTTATAACCTTGAACCCTGACAGCGGCTGTGTGTGCTGACAGCATCTGATATTGTATGTGAGGTAAATGCGACGACGACTGTTAGCTGGCTGCACAGCGACAATTCTTTGACTTGTCTTCTAATAATAAGACAAGGACATTTTTGTTGTTGGCCTTATCTTGTCTTGTCTAGGCGCTGCTTCTCACCCATCTCTCTCTCTCGCTCTCTCGCTCTCTCCCTCTCTCTCTCTCTGTATGTCTGTCTGTCTGTTTCTCTCTTTGTCTTGCGCTTTGCTTTCAACGTTTAAGTTGCGCTTTACACTAATAAGCAAAAGTGTCTAACGTAGCGTAACTAAATGCGAAAGGCAAACATTTCATTAACAAACACGCACAAAAGTGGGCGGGGCTGCGTTTGGGGGCTGTTAGACAGAATTTCTCTCCCTCTTCCTGTCTCTCTCTCTCCCATCCCACACACTCAGCCGGTTGACAGTTATGTGTGTAATATTTTTTTCCCTTCTTTGAGCTGCTCTACCCCAGCAAGCCGAGGGTCTGTCTTCCTTGTCTAGCGAGCATGTGTGTATGTGTGCACATATATACACACACACACACAGACACTCACACTCAGGCCTGGTGTGGCATCTCTCTGTGTGTGTAGGGTGTGTTTGAAATTTCATAATATCTTTTATTTCATTCTTTGCTTTACTTTATTTTAAGCTCTTTGCTTGATTAGAAGGTGTTGCCATAAATGTCCTTTGTATGTGTATGTACATATATGTATATATATATATATATATATATATATATATATATATATATATATAAATATGTATGTGTGAGCATGCTCTCTCTCTCTCTCTGTGTGTGTGTGCTTGCTTCAAATATTATTCCAGCTTTTGTGCTGTTTGCTCATGTGTAATTTACATTTGCCAAGTGCTTTATGGCAACAAGGCGGCAAAAATTTAATAAAACTTTGCTAAATGTTCAGCCAACGATTTGTGTTAGGATAAAATCGAGTTGTCCTTGATATTCATAATATTCATGTGCAGCTAACTAATTCACAGAAATTGAGTTTCAGCCAAACTATGAACATGAGATTTGACAACAGTTTTTGGCTTGTGTTTTGTAGCAAGACAAACACTGTCTGTTGTTTTAAGAATATATACATATATATCAAGAAAAATATATGAAAAGGAAGATGTCTCTGAGCAAGGCTCTATCTATATCAAGATATTGCAAAGCAGAAACAACATATAAAATTGCTCTTGTTATGCAGGAAAAGTGTAAACGAATTTAGGAACTCGTTCATTTCCTTATATGTACATATTGAATATATTGTAGAGCAATTCGCTTATACTTTATCATTTTTAATATCATTTCACGTACATTCTCGCTGACTGAGTGCAAGAGACTTGTATAAAATGCAGACTGTAAAATCAGCAGCGAGCACCAGCTGCCAATTTAATGTACACCGAAACACCCAACCCAACCCACACCCTTTGGCCCTTTCTCTGCACTCAATGGAAACCGCAATGAAAATCGCCGCCAGTTGCGTTCGCACCCGCTGAGCCAAAGTTATCCATACCCAAGTTCTTTATATAAGCTACATAAAATTCAAAGTGCTGCTATTGCCCCTGTGGCTGCTCCTTTGGCTGTTGCTCAACGGGTGCGTTCAACTTTTACGTATTCTGGCGCTATAAATGTCATATTTTATCAGCTGCTGCTGCCACGGCTGCTGCGTCATCGTTGACGCCATCTCTGGGATGTCGATGTCTGTCCAAAATATAACAGTTTTCTAGCTGCAAACTTTATTAAAAATTTATATAAACTTAATGTTGCCTTTTTTGCCTTGCAGCCTTAAAGTTTCATCAGTCGCATTTGTTTTTATGGCTGCCCAGCTAAGTAGGCAACACATTCGGGCCATGCCGATGGACTATTTTTAGTAGAGCTTGCCCAATTGGGCAGCCGAGGGCAGTGGCATTTGTATAATTTACTATACTATATGTAGGTGCTGGCTGTGTGTCTGGGCGTGTGGGCGTGTGGGCGTGTCCGTGTGTCGTTGCGTGAGCAGCAGCCACAATAGATCAAAGAGTTCAGTCTCACCCAGTGACCCCAACGTAATTGAGTGAGTTTTAAATTTATTTTTGTATCATTCCAGCAGCTGGGCAACAAGTTTTCCTTTTTCACCCAATTTGCTGGGCCAGCATATCTAACGATGTGCCCTTCATTAACTAACCCAAAAGGACAAGTCTGAAATTTTAAATTTAATTTCAGCTAAAGGCAAAGAAAACTATTTCGAGATCATTGACAGGCAGACGACTTGATTGCATTTCACTGAGTAAATGATGTACATACATTTATATACATTCATTGCCAAGAGCTAGATAAAAGTCATGATTAACTAGGGCAAACTAATATGCCTTGCAGCTGTTGGGTATTATAAGAGAGTGTGAGTTTCGAAGATGATTGAGTGAAGGTAGATGACCAGCAAGTAATGTAGGTAAAATAGATTTCATAATATATTGGAAAAGAAAACAATAATAAAAATTAAAAATAAAAAAAAATAATATTCTTTCAGTAAACGCTATGAACATATATATAAAACTAATCTCAAATTCTTGGAGCTGTATTTAAATAAAAACACAAATAAAATATGCAACCATTTATTTAGTTAACATTTCCTTTAACTATTTCAAATAAGTATATTGTAACTAAACTATTTTTCAACTCAATGTCATGCACATGCTGAGCCGTTTAGGTTTAGTTGAACAGAAGACCCTTAAGGCGACATGAGTCGACTCATGACAGAGGTACAGACAGCACTAGAGTTAAAGGCATAGACATCAACAGCAGAGGCAACAGCAGCAGCAGCAGCAGCAGCAGCGGCAGCGGTAAATGACCTAGGTAAAAGATCTAAGCGTCTAAGCTGCAGCAGCAACTGCCAGCACCTGAACCGAGGGCCAAACTGCTCGAAGCGAACCCATTTAGTTGGGTAATATAGTCTGACGGTGCTTGTAGTTTATTTAAATTAAACCTTTTTTCAAAACCAAACGCTTGTGTAAGTGAGAGAGTGTCTATGTGTGTGTGTGTGTGTGCGTGTATCTTTTTCAATTAAGTTTCTAGGCCAGCCACAGCCAACAATCAACAACAGCAAGAAGAAGAAGAATAACAACAACAACAGCAAGCTAGAAACAACAGCCACAAAGTAGACAAGCAGCTGCTCTTGATAATGATAATGATGATGATGATGATGTTGGCGACAGCGTCCAAGCCGTAGAAGAACAAGCAGCAGCAGCAGCAGCAACAACAGCAACAGTAGAAGGTGAAGACGACGAAGAAGAAGAAGTCCAACAAATTGCAAAATCCACATCAAGCCACACCTTAGGCAAACAGTTTCGCCTGCAGTTTACCCCACCTCGCACCACTTGCCGTCTACTTAACGCTAAACCCTAAACCACTAAAACCAACTAAAAGAAAACAAGCAACGTCATCGTCGCCGGCTCACTTTAGAGGGTTCCACTATGCCAAACGTAGCATTTTATTTAAACTGCAGTTAATTTTCACTAAAACATTTTAATTGTATTTTTGTAATCTGTCTTCCACTAGTTTTACATGCGGCCAAAGCAAACAGCCACCAGACTCCAGACACCCGATAGCCACCAGACAGCCGTCGCCTAAACAATGCACAGTGGTGCGAAAATCAACAAATAAATTGCATTTTAACTCGGGGCTATTTATTTAGTATTTACGAGAGATATTTGTATTGCCAATTAGGCGAGAAATTCATAATGGAAATGTGGTTTTAGATTTGAAAATGAGATGGAAATATATGAAAACTTGATATGTATCATTCTTACTACAAATTTCTAAGCGAAGCCATTTTCATAAAGATTATATTAAATACCAAAATATATGAAAACAATTAAATATATATATATATTATAAGGATATGTCATATATGCAAACTCTTTTGAAAAAGAAAAATTATTATTATGTTGTTAATATTTTGTTTAATAATTTATTATAAATTCTTATAATAAATATATCTTCAAATTCATATCTAAACGTCTTTAATAGAATTTATTTTAAAATACATAACATATAAAAAAATATTTATATATTTATTTATATTTCACATATTATCTACCATATTCCCTTTATTCAGTTCGATTTTCCTAACAACTCTAAAATTTTCCCAAAATCTTTAGCAACTTGTTTTCGTGGCTGTCGACCACAGTTCATGCGGCATTTGGCAACGCCTTAGCCTTCACTTTTTTTTTTTTGCCGTGGAGTTAGGGGCTTGGACTGTGCGGCTGGCTATGGCAGTTTTACAGCTGCGGCCAAAATGGCAAAGCCACTGCCATTTTTAATGCAATAAAAGTCAACTTAAAATATGCAAATTACGCTAGTTTCAAATTTGTGCAGACTGCCGCGACTTGCGATGGGCCAAAGACACTCCCACCTCCCCCTTAGACTTCATCTCTATCATGGTTTTCTATGGTTTTTAGAGCCAGCTCCTTTTTAGAGTTGTCGTCCAGCAGTGTCGAGTGGGTCATGGTGTGAAATGTCATTAACATTTCTCTGGGCCATGCTCTTTTAATTGTCTGGCTGAGTCTGTTGGGGGTCTCTGCCGATTTGACCTGGCCACAGCAACAAGAGCAACAGCAGCAACGCCTTTGAAGTTGGCCAAAGACATTAATGTATATTAGTGTCGCAATAAATTAAAAGCATTTTGCTGTTCATATTTGCCAGCACTCCACAGTCCGTAGCCCGTAGCCCGTAGCCCGTAGCCCTAAGCCCTCAGGCAGCTGCCAGCAACCAGTGCTGAGAAACGCACTTAAATCTAATTGCAGCTGAGAATGGAATGGAAAATGACCATTTAAATGGCCCCCGACTTCAGTTTACGTAATCAAATACGTACAAGACTCTAATGTAATACGTATACAAATCACCTGACACCTCACACCAGCGCATCCCCTAATGAGCCATATCACATTACGTCCAACTACAAACTCCTAAAGCAGGTTCTTTGTATTGTTTGTCTACTATTAGGAAAAAAAAAACAACAACATAAAACACGTGGCACTCACACAAAGGCCTCGGCCAAGGTATTGGGGCTTGGCGTGCGCCAGCCTTAACAAAAGCCTCGATTCGAACAATGAAATAAAGGAAGTTCGAATGGGGCGAGCCCTTGGCACCTCTCAGGTCTCGAGGGTCGCGCATTTTCCATCACTAAGCCGCTTAGCGCAAGGTGTCAAGTTTAAAAATCAATTACTTCAACGTATTACAATAAGAAATCGAGCTGCCAAGCGAACCAAAAACTTGGCCGTGCCACACGACAAAAGGCTGCAAAATGTTTGTTCTCAAAATGAAATGCGATTCGCAGGCAATAATCGATAAGAAGAAGAAGTGCTGCAATAGATAAATACGATATGCTTCAAATTAATCCTCCTGTGTTTACACACAATAAGCACTTATAGAGAGCTCTACTCGGCGATTCTCATAGTATTGCAATTACGCTCAATTGTATTAAACAAAGGAAAAACAGCTCTCTATGAGCATAATTCCATTAAGCAGCTTATCAAATTGCATTGCAATTGTCCCAAATTGATTGATAAAACAAGCCAACATTTTCAACTTGGGCGTAATCGACTACCCAATGATTGTCTACGTTTATTAAAGATAAGAAATTTAAAGAGCTAACGTGTTTGCAATATGTGTAGAAGAATTTGATACTCTAAACTAAATTATTATATATTTCAAAAAATGTTAAATCCTTATCGCAAATAGATCTAAAAAAATTTATGTTATAAACCCATTAATATAAATTATTAGTTAAATTTATAAATTTTTCTAAAATAAACTATATATATATTAACTATTATTTAATCATGATACTCCCAACTTTTCACTTAGGCATAAATCTAATATCTCCTCTTAGCCTTTTCCTGTACTGAATATTGAGATTCATATTTTAAAAGACTTACGGATTCTACAGCACTTCAATGGAGTTACATCCATTATATATAATAATCTAGCAATCTTATCAAGTATATATTTGCATTCATATAAATAATTGTATAGGTTTCACCTACAGCCATATATACTCATTTCATTTCGAGTAGCAAACAACGAACAAGATTCAATGTTGATTTCAAATTTCATACAATCTACCATGCATGATGGATCTGTTGGCTAAACTCATCAAAACTGGCCAGAGGAATGTGCAGCATGTTTGCCCAGCGACACGTTCAGTTTAACATATGCCTGAAATGCTTATGCTTTGGGCAATTCATAGCCTACTTTCGAGGCGCTTGCTTGCATTTAGATTATATATACATATATATGTATATATATAGCCAGTGGGAGCGCGGTGTGGCGCGTGTTTTGTACAAGTTCTCAACTTAAATTGCGCAGCGAACGCGTTTTGATGGCACGCACATAGAGCCCACCCACATAACTCACTCTCAATTTATATATTTGGGCAGCTGCTCGAAAGCATGCAAACTGCGCGTTGCGTAGCCTTTGATTGATGAAGTTTTTGAGCAGGAGAAGCAGAAATGTGAATGCGAGTGAACCGAAATTGTGGGCCTGGCTGAGTGTTAAACACTAATGGCAGCTTAAATTAGATTAGAGAGCTTTTTCCCTACCTCTCTTCATCGGCCCCTCACCCCACCCACGCGCTGTGAGTGTGAAGCGTGACCAGCGCATTTGCCATTTCCGCTTCCGCAGGAATTTGAATTTTATAGCATTATTTTCATTTTTGCGGATGGCCATTTATTTAAACTATTTGACGAAACGAAAGAGAAAAAAGCAAAGGAGGGCGAATGCGAAATGAAAATATTTCTGTATCAAATATCAACTCATAAAAATCGCACAAAAACACATAAATAAGATTTATTGTTATAGTTGCCACGCATACACAAACAAACATTCGCAAACACATTCGCATATTTCAATGCTCATTACGTATACGCAGTGTGGCCTGTTCACTGTTCTTTAGCGCTGAGTGTTAAATTTAACGTAAAAATTACGCTTAAAATTAGGCATTCATATTTGATTAGCAACATTAAAATACGCTTTCCGTAGAGCATATGGCCATTCGCAGGAATATAATGTAGAGTGAATTTATGAAGTGAATATTAATATATTAAAAAATTTATTAATAATAATAAATTCAAAATATATCAAATTTAATTTTCAATTTCTTAAATACATGTTTTTATTGTTCAATTAAAATTGTTAGTGTATTTTGAGCTCGTTTCTTGCTAGTTTGCATTAAAATCTAACAAAACTTTTGTTTACTTTTCTGCTTCCGTGTCAGCTAGCTAAACACAAATATTTTACTCTCTGTTTTGTTATGTTATGTTATTTATTTTTTTATTTATTTATTTTTTCTTTTTTTTGCTTTTGACCACGTTAGCTAGCTCTGTGTGTGTTTGTGGAATTTCATGGTTACAAATAGTTAATGTACAGTTAATTATTACATAATCACTCGGCCGCACGATATGGCCAAAGGACATTCACGTTCCTAGAACAGGCCAGCCAAGTCCATTGACTCGCTGCTTTAGTGTACATATATATATATATTTATATAAATATATATAGTGCTCATTCCGGCTGACATTTGCTCGCGCTGTCAGCCATAAATATTAATTAAAAACACAACAATAAGGCAGCAGAAATAAAAAAAAATATAGAGCACAAGCACGAGTAATCAACAAAAGGGTTGACCATTTGACCCGCAACATTTCCTGTTACTTCAATTGCTATTACGATTTCAGTTAGGCTAAGGCGCTGCTGGCCAAAGCCAATTACAATGGAATTGTGAGGCGTGGTCTATTTTTAAATTGCTGCCTATAAATACGCAAATGCAAAGAGCAACGCTAATAACCAACTATATGTCAAATTAAAAAGAATAAAAAAAAAATAATAATCGGTTCAGATATCGAACTCAATATCTTCATTAATTTGTATATTTAAAAAAAAAAAAAAAAAAAAAAAAAAAAAAAAAAACACACAACATGTGCAGCAAATTGCTAAAGCACTTAATTGATATATTTGATTGGAATACAATCTATTCCAATATCTAAATATATATACAACATAAGTAATTTTGGTCAACGACTTAACCATCAATTAGAGTGAAACTCAGTGACTGAAAAGTTTCAGCAATTACTTTGATTTACGTCAAACCCAATGAATTTGTAAGCTCATGATTTAATGAGTTTGTTAAAATGTATATTAATGACTGTATATATAAAGTAGATATTTAATCTTAATCTAGGTCAACTGCAAACATTATTTAGCCTAATCTAAGTGTTTGACTACTTTTCCAATTATTGAACCGATAATCCATTGGTATTTAATTATTGATCTCAAAATCCTTAAGTGCTCCCCACATTTATTCAATATCTTTTCTTCTGTACAAAGGAAACAGAAATTCTAACATGCCCTACAAATCTAGAAAAAACTCATTAAGATGAAAGATATAACTAATTTAATATACTATTCCGGCACACGCTCTATGTGGATAAGGTTTGTGTTTGCAAAAAGCCTAGATTCAAAGCCCTCAGTATTTCCCAGATGAATACTCTTTGTTTACCAATAGTTGCACGAAGTTTGTATTGCCTTTGTATCGATTTCTCTATAATCTTATATCATATAGTCTCTATAAACTATTTGTCAATATTTAATATAATTTTCATATACACTCTAAAAAGAAAATTTCCAAATATTTCAATGAAAATATCAAATATTTATCCAAATTAAACATATATCAATATTTCCCTTCTTTTTCAATTCTCATCAACAAAAATTATGTAAAATTTATATTCCAGCCACATTATTTGCCACAATAGCGCAATAAATTGTTTGGCTGACAAAGTCTTGAGCTTGTAAATGCGCTAAACAGCAGCAAAAGGCAAGTTGATGGAAAAGTTGTTGGTCAACTGGTTAAGGCTAAGTTACCTGGCTAACGTTGTTTAGCTGGAAATTATGCTCGACTCCCTGTTGGCCCTAAGCTCTGCAGCAGCATCAAAAGCAACTCACACACACACTCACACACACAGGTAACTTTTAGCAAAACAGTTTGCACATGTTTTTTGGAACGTTGCGAGCTATTTGACAAAAGTGCCAGGCCAAAAGCTGGGCTATTTATTATGCCTGGCACTTTGGACCAAGCACACACACACACACACACACACAGACACCTACACACACACACACACACATACATGCATGCAAGTGGGCAACTGCGTAAATCATTTCCACTTTATGCGCTCTGTAAGCCAGACAATGTCAACAAACAGCAAAGACAGAAGACGCTGAGCAGCAGCCGAATGGATGGCGACATGGACGGGCAGTGTGTCCGGGTGTGGATGCGGATGCGGATGCGAAGGCAGTGGGAGACAAGCATTATAACGCATTAAAAAGTAGCTGCAGAGAGTTACGAACAAGTGCGACGAGGGTTAGAGCCCTGCAGAGTTGTGCTGCCAGCAAACGACAATCTCTAGCTAGCCAAAAACTTTGGCCGTTTAGAAAAGTGTCAAGCATTTTATCACACCAGGCAAAATCCACAATAATAACAGCAGCAAGAGAGAGAGAGAGAGAGAGAGAGAGAGAGAGAGAGAGAGAGAGAAAAGAGAGTCAGTCAGGCCATAATAAATCTGCAGCAAGCGAGCGAGAAACGTAAGGCAATGCAGCTAAGCATGCGCCTAAAACTATGCAACGTGCAACAGTAAACAGCGACTAAGTCAAGTGACTGACTAACGGACTCACTGACTGACTGACTGACTGACTGACTCACTGACTAACTGTGTGAGTGAGTGACCAACTGACAGTTGGCCATTTGCTAAGTTTGTCCGCACAAACCGAAAAACTTGTCAACATGTTGAGTGCAGCCGCCTCCGGGACAAGTCGTCGCAGTTGCCCGCACAAACTTTGTGGCAAGCGCAATAAAAAAATAAAAAAAAAGTGAAAAAAAATCTGCTAAAAATAGGTGAACAGTGCATGCTTGAATGGCTAGATGCTCTATAAGTTGCTAACTATGTCGATGCAGAAGAAAAAATTAAAAAAAAAAAATTTGCAAAGAAATTATGTGAATCAAACTCTGATTCATGCTGCACAAAAGTTTTAGCTTATGAAAATGAAAGAAGAAGAAGAAAGAAAAGATCTAAAGATATATACACTTCATAAGAAAATAGAATAATGAGCATAAATATTTGTATAATAAATATATAGCCAAGTATTCATTTCAATAAGCTTTTTGGAAAATATTTATTTTATTTTTATATACATAATTTACATGTCTGCCATTTAGTCTCTTTACAGGGTATATGACAGCAACTAACTAAAATGAAAAATCTACAAAAATAAACAAAGAAAAAAAGAAATAAAATAGCAGAGCTGTCATCAAAAATGAGCACGTGTTTGTTATTTGCGCGCAGCATGTTTACCTTTTTTTCCACAGTTGCATTCCTGCGGGAGCAAGCTTAACCATTGTGCTAGCCCGCATAGTGAGTGGATTTCGGGTATATTCTTTTGCCACATAAAACAAACAAGGGCAACATCAACAACTTATTTGGGAACTAGATAATTGCATTTGAGATTAACAAACAAGAGAGAGAGCGAAAGAGAGAGAGAGAGAGAGAGAGAGAGAGAGAGAGAGAGAGAGAGAGAGAGTGAAAGGGAGTAACTAACTCGACGTAGATCTTAATCTAGTTGATAAAGCGAAACTGAAACTTGATAAAAATATATGTAAAGAAATGATTCCCTAAATAAAAATAATATTTATATGAATAAATATATATCTATTACAATATATAGCCATTCAGCTCATTATCTAGATAAAATATATACAATATAATATTTAAACAAAAATTACAAAGAATCACGAAACTTTAAGAATTTCCATCGAGATACGCAAATGGCCATGCCTACGTCTGCTTGTCCTTTGCTTCCCTTGACAGCTGACGGGTTGAAACTATAAATCTTTAGGAAAATCTCTGGCCATGACAAAAGCCTGTCGGAATAGCTAATAAAATAAGTTGACGTCAGTTGGAGGCTGGTGACGAATTTTCATTGAATTTTTAATTACCGCTGAGATGAATTGACAAGCGGTTGGCAGGTGTTTCATGTTGCCCACCAGCGGCTTTAATTAATTAAGAGTGAAGCTACAACTTTTACACAAACACACACACACACAGAGAGAGAGAGAAGCCAGGCACAGCGACAGCCTGTGTGTGTGCGGCAGGTTAAAAGTTTTCCCTTTTTGGTCTGTCTTGGGAAATTTTAAAACGAGCTGAAGCGGAAAACATCTGCTGGATATTTAAAAGAGTCTTTTTGGTTTAGGTGTTTCTGTAATTTGATAGCGCTATAAATTTGTGGCTTGCTGTGACTTTTATGGCACGGCTCAATTAACGACTGTAAATACCCTTTACCAAGTGCCAATTAGTGTTACGAGTTGACAAAAATAAAGTATCTTGGGCAACGGGCATACCCTGTGTTCGTGATTCATTTTTAGTTATACTTTTAGTTGGCAAGTCGAGACAAAAAGCAAATTACGTCGCTTATCTGCACAATTTACGTGCTCGGGCACAAAGGACACTGGCTGCCTGGTTAGGTCCTTCGTCTTTTTGTCTGCTGCATTTTGCGCGTCTTTGTGCGCACAGAATTTGTGAATTTCACGTCGAGCGGCAAATTTCGCCAACATCAAATGCAGCGCGTGCCTCTCAAATTCAAAAGGATTCATAGCGCAAAAGCCTCTCCCAACCTTCTCCTTCATCTTAAAACAAAAGAGCCAAAAATGCGAAAACGCCTTGAAGCCAAGGCGACAAGGATGGCGAACGCGCAACACAGTTCGCATTACAAAAGGACGACGCATCGCTGCAGACGCTTAGAAAAGCGCAGCGCTTGTTGCCCAAAAAATGTGTTCATACTGAATGAAAGTTGTTCGCCCCTTTATTGTGGAAGCTATCGCACGCGCTTACTCGCTCGCCCTCCCTTCCTCCCACCACCTCTCACTCTATCTTTCCCTCTCTCGCTCTATATATCGTTGATGGGGTATATTGGTTGTCGAGAAATTGCTTTTAGATACATAAATATATATATTGTATTTATAATTATGATGTGATACTTCTATCTCTCTGTCTCTCTCTCACTCTCTCGCCCTCTTTTGCTCTCTCTCAATGCCGAGAGCATAGAATTCTCAACTTGTTGAAGCTGGTCACGTTTTGGGAAGTGTATCACAAACAAGTTATCGAACTAATCTTAATCTGCTGCTGAGAAGTTCAAGATTCTTGATAGACAATGCGACAATTTTCTACTAATTTTAGCTTGCTAATAATTATTAATTAAAAATAAACAGAAATCTGACATTGACTTGACAAAATTTAATTACAAAAAATATGTATTATGCTGCAAGCATCTATATATGCTGATATTATCAATCAAGAATCCAGATTTTTCATACTAAATGTTATTTGATTTAGAGCCTTTAACTTAAGATACTACAATTGTAATGTATGGGTTCAACACTTAAATAAATAAAATAAGAAAAAAAAAAAAAGAGCCTTTAAATCACTGAACTTCTAATACAGCCTGGTTCTAGTTAATCTACAAATTTATAATCCTTATTCAATCATCATGCATATAATCGACAACCTCTAATGCAGTCTCTGCCCAAATCTCCAGCGAATATTCTCATTCCTCGATCAGCTCACAGTTTGGGAGTCACTGCTAAGCAAATTTTATTCAAACACAACTCCATTTCGACAGCGCATGGCACAGCTGTGCATACCCGATTGCAGCATAGCTACTTGTTTTCTATTTTTAAGGTCTTTTCTATACGATGCCAGGCATAGAAATTGCGACTTATTGTATGAAAATAGGAGTCTGTACGTGAGTGTGAGTGTGTATAGAAAGCTACCAAAAAACATGCTACAAAATTGTAAAGAGCCGCCTGAAATGAGTTGCCAACTGCTGCCACTGGCAGCAGCAGCAACAGCAGCAACAGCAGCAGCAGCAACAGCAGCAGCAACAGCAGCAACTCCAATGGCATATGGAGTATGGGCTAAAAAGCTGGGCTCGCATTTTTGTGACTTTCATGTACCATAAATTATTTTATGTTATTATTATACAATACATACAAGAACAACATGCAAGGGGTTGAAGAGCCCAGTCGAGCCGAGTCGAGTCGTGCAACAAGCAAATGGTAAATTTTACTTTTATTGCGATTACGCTGACATCTTGCATATGAATGGGTATTACTCATATTTTAAGAGAATGGGCAGCAACAGCAAATGAAAATAGGGCCAAGAAAATACTAAAACAAGACAATGACAGCACATAAACCGCTGCTGCACTTATAGCTGGAACATCAAATTTAATACGCATCATTTCAATGCGATCGATGAGCAATAATCTATAAACTACGAATGTGCATTAAGTAAATGCTCATGATTAAATATGATTATAATTGGGTAATGGAATGAGAAGGCCAGAGAGAGTTTAAGTAAGGCAGAGAGAGGAGAGAAAGAAATTGGAATTTCAGGTGAATATTAATTAATTTATTATTTTTTTTGGCAAGATTTATAGCTGAATTGATTTTATTTTGATTTTATTTATAGCTGAGTTGATTTCTTTCACCATCAATCATTTAACAAGATATAAAAAAGAATTTAAAATACTTTATTATTTTATGGCAAGAGTTAGACTTGTTTTGCATTCGTTTAATCAACACTAATTTAAAGAGATATACATATAAATAAATATAAATAAATATAAAACCCAGATTGCTGTACGATCGCATATGATTTCATGCTATGAAGTAATTTAAATATATATATATTTTTTTTTTCATATTTTTATTTATTTATTTATTTATTTTTTATATTTTTATTTGTTTATTTTTTATTATAATATAAATATGTATTTTTTATAATTAATTAATTTTATTTATTAATTAATTTATTTATTTGTTTTTTGGTATATTGATCGATTAAAAATGATTATACATGCTCAATTTTAAGCAAAGCTTGCAAATATCTGTTGACTATTTCCCAATGTCTACAATGCAGTATCATTTACTCACAGTCTTAGAAAAACTCAGAGAGTAATCGTTGGGCTTTCAACGAGTTCGTTCGCGATGCGATACGATACGACAGAGACCTTTTTATTGCTCTGGTTTCTCTCGGCATTCTATGCAGCAAATAGTCTTTTGTGCATGTATTGATGTCTGTGCTAGAAATATTTTCGCTCAATACATCATTAGCATGCCTGAGCGTGAATGCTAGTGTAATGTATGAATGTGAAGATCGTTTGCATAGACTCTTTGAGTTATTTGGTGACTTACTGAAGCTCATTGTACGAACATCAATCGTATGGCTCTCTAAACAATGTTCGTGAAAAGAGCCGCACACGAACAGTTCAATGCAAAGCGCTCAACCGAACACTCTTGCTCAGAGAGAGCGAGAGTAGAGTATTAGAGTGTGAAGGTTTAAGCGACTATAAATTATTTGCAAGCTTTGATTTTAAGTGATTTCATAGTTTCTGTAATATATAATTTTGTTTAAATCATAATAACTAAAGAAATATTTTTAAAACAAGAATGAAACAAATGGCGAATCCTCATTTAATGTCTAGTAAATTTCTATAGCTCATCCATTCCCAAATGCTTAACTATTTATATAGTCAGATATTCATTTTAGAGCTGTCTGACAAATATATATATATTATTTTAAAAATTCCATAAGCGTATGTCTTCTGCTAATGGAGAGTTTAGACGAGCGAGTGGCACCTTTTATTGCACCGTCGCGTTTCCAGATAAATGCAAAGGGCAAGGGTAACAGAAACTGATGCAGCAGAAGCTGGCAAAAAAGCAAAAACAGAAATGAAATCATAAATGCCCGGACACGTGCCGAGGCAGCGCACAGAGCAGCTGCCACGTGCAATGCTTGTTAGTTGCAACTTCTCTGTTTTCAGTACTCAGTTCTCAGTTCTCAAATGGCGCCATTTGCGAGCTTTTTGGCAACGAGGTGTTAAAGTTCCATTTTCTTTTGCTTTTCGTTTTGGCAAAACTCTTGAATTCGTTGTGAGTTAGTTAAATATTTAAATTTATTTATTGGCGACGACCCATTTAAAATAATCAACAACAATAAAAAAGAAAGAGCTGAGACTTACCGTGTGCTTCCTTACCAAGTCCAGAGCCCATGCCCATGCCCATGGTCATGCCCATGCCGGCGCCATGTCCAGCGGCCAAGCCAACGCCTACAGATCCGCCGTTGCCGCCTCCGCCAAGCATCGAGTGCTGGTGCGCTAATGTGAACGGCATTACGAACGCTGTAGCCACAGCCAGCAGAGCCATAAAAATTTTCCACATTGTTAACGTGGCCATTTGACTTTTATTGCACTTCATTTTCATGCGCTGCTCCTATTTTCTTTCTGCACTTTCTTCGCTCTTTTTTTTTTTTTTTTTTGTGTAATTTCCTTGACTGCAGTTGGCTTCTGCTGCTTTTTCTTGTTCTTCGTTTCTTTCTTGGAGTTTTTTTGGTTTTTTTTTATGTGCTGTGTGGAACGCTTGTTGATTTTAATTTGATGTGACTTATGTTGGATTTGGTTTGCAGATTTTGCCAGTCACAGCTGCAGTTTTGGCCCGTCTGGTTGCCAGTTTATGCTGCACCCTCGCTCGCTCTCTTCCTCTCTCTCTTGGCTTCCACCTGCTGCTACAAGTACAGCTGCTGTGCCTAGTAGTGGTAGCACATTTCGACTGGCGCCGCGCTGGCAGCAGCTATAAGAGAATAAAGAAAAGCAGAAGAGAAAAAAATTGAAATGCCATCAATTGAGTACGTTGAAAAGTTTTGACGGGGCCAGGGTAAGAGTGTTCCAAAGCGTTCTAAAGGCGGACCAGGGGTCTTGCAGCTAGTTAAAAAGTTGTGAAAGTTTTCGTTAAAGTCAAATTGAAGCCGCAATTATCGAGTTGTAAGGCGCACACACACACACACACACAGTCAACTGTGTGTATGCGTGTGCGTTTGTGTCTTAGCCTGGGGCAAGTTAGAGCTAAGCCACATTGGAAATGAACATTTTTAAGCAACTGTTCAGTTTGTCAACTTGTTGAAAAAGTTTCGTACATTCCTATTCCTTAAGGCCATCAACTTCTCAAGTTGTTTAAAGTGTGTGTGTGTGTTTATATATTCTGAGTAAAAGATTTATATGTTTTATTGAAGAATCATAGAAAATGTAAAGTATGCTTAAGAATTATTTTAAAATAAGGTCAAAGGTTAAAGCTCAATTTCATTTATGTATGAACATTTAAATATTAATATGAAAGAAGCAACAAAAAATTCTCTGAAATTATGAAGTTAATTTCAACAGAATGATGTGATTGAAGCCTAAATAATTTATAATTATGAAATCCAACATTATTTTGTACTTTGCGCTTGAACAAACTGTCAACAGCTTGTCAAACCCAATTAATTTCATATGAAAAAAAATCACAAATATACATAATTATATATATATGCATATCAAAAAATGAATTGACAGTTAACAGCTTTCAGTCTGTGTACTCTTATTTATATTTCAGTAATACAATTTGCTCAAACCGCACGATTTCAGCAATTCCATAGAAATTTTGCACAAAACTCAATATTCATCTCAATGATGAAAGCAATGAGACTTATATTTTTGACTTTAATACAAGCTACAACACACACACACACACACTGAGAGTTTCAATAATGTTTCATATGCTTTTGGTCTGAGTCGTCTACACGCAATGTAATTCAAAACCCAACTCAGCTGCCGGCAACCGGCAGCTCCTTTTGTATAGCAGCCAATATCGTTCGCAATCGCATTGCTATTGCCAAGTAGCTATGCAGATAATGCCGCGACGCAGCAACAAACAAAAAATTTACAATTTCCGGCAAAAGTCCCTTAACTCCGCTCGATAAAAGATATTGCCGTGAGCAAAAGGAAATTCAAAAGGGATGCCAAGGAGAAAAAGCCAAAAATAAAAATAAATAAATAACTAACATAAAAATTAAGGTACCGAACAGCAACAGCAACAAAAAAATGACATACGACAAAAAAAAATCAGCTGTAGAAGAAGCAGATAGGCAAAAACCACTCATATATCTTTTCGTTAAGGTAGTGAGAAGGTAAAACATGAATTCTATAAAAATGTTCAGATGCAAATAATAGTGATGATTTGCAAATACAAAATGAAGCTGACAACAACAAAGAGCTGCAGAAGAAGAAGACGAAGAAAAAGTGGAAAGCCCCAACAGAAAAAAGGTTGAAAAAAAAGGTAAAAGAAACGCTGACAAGCGAAAGGTAGTGCTAATAAATAGACACAAAGGCAGAGGCCACGAGCAAGCGACTCGCAACAGATACAACAACGCCAAAGGGCCAAAGGTTCACAATGACATCAAAATTGTGAATGGGTTGGCTCAATGGTTACTTGAATGGGTTGGGGGCGACTGAGCGGTGGAGCTGGAAATAAGAAAATTCACCGGCAAATCAATAGAAACGAAACCTGGGCAATTTTTAAGTTTCACGTGGCCTTTTTTATTTATTTATTTATATATATATATATTTTTTTTTTTTTTTGTGCAAAAATACTCTTTTAGTTTTCTGAGGTATATACATTTTTTTATGTAACGTAACGTATTTTATTTTATTTTATTTATTTTTTTGTTTTATTATATTTTTTATATATTTTGTTGAATTATTTATATTTCAAAAATTTAACAATTATAATGTAATAGAAGTCAATTTGTATGAATATAACTTCAATTTATACAAAAATTAAAAATTATTTAGATTTATTACAAAATAAAAAAAATATATATTAAAAATAAATTGATGAATTTTTATATTTATTAAAAAACTAAAGTAGGTTGTATGAATATTTTTACATTTTTTTTAACTGGACATTTTTAATATATTAAAAAACTAAAAATAAAAATTGTAAACAAATTTCTGACTTTTTAAATTTAAAAAAAAAGAAGAAAAATAACATTAAATATGAATACTTAAACAAAAAAATTAAAAAACAAAACTGGACATTTTTAATTTATTAAAATACTAATAATATTTATAAATAATTTATGACTTTAAATTTGTTTAAATAAAAATATTTTACAAAATTTATAAATAAATTTTAATAATATATAAGTCAATAAAATATTCAAGCTCAACTGTTTTTAATATACAGAAAAAAAAAGTAGAGTAACTAAAACTCGCTAAACCTATTCACCTAGCTAGTTTCTAATTTTGTTGTTGGCACTTCTGTTTCCATTGTCATTTTGTCAACGCGTCCGCCGAGTGTCGTCAGTGGAATAGAATGGAGCTAGGCATGGTTTGGGTTTGGGTGGATTGCTGCCGCTATTGCTGCTGCTGTTGAATATGGCGCAATAGATGCGGGAATCGTTATAAGGGGAGGCGCTTAATAATGATAAGAATGTAAGACATTGCAATAAGCGGCCAAATGGCCGACAGATAAGCGACGGCACAGCCTCAACAATGGGAAGGTGCCAATGTGAGTGAAATAATAATGCCCCAGATGATCATAAGGATGCTGCTGATAATGACATTGTTAATAATGATGTTGTTGCTGCCACAGCCAGTGCTGCTGCTGCTGCTGCTGCTCCTCCTTCTCCTGTTGCTGATGATGATGATAAAACTAATGGGTCGACGACAATTAGGTATGAGAAATTTGTTTAGGTTCTTTAAATATCGCACAATATGAGAATATGGGAATAAAAACTGAATGGACAGCTTCAACTACACTTGAGCAATTTGCGCACAGTCGAGTGCGCACATTAACCCAAAGAACAAACACATCCAACAGCACACAAAGAGCACAAAACAAACACAACAACAGAGAGGGACCAGGCAAAATCAACATGGCGGACAGGCGCCGGAAACGGAAACGTCGGCCGGTCGAGCGGGCCAACGGACCAAGCAAACACATACACACACACTCCCACACACACACTCCCACACAGACACTGACAAACACACAAACACACACACACCAGCTTAACGACCCAGCGACCGACCAATAGACAAACATTCAAACAGCAACAGGAAAGACGACGACGACCAAAGCAATGCAAAACAACAAATGCATTATTAATTAAAGACGAATTGTGTATGCTCTATAAAATTTGAAAATTAATATGAATTAAGGTAAACAAAAATTTATAAATTAAATATATAATAATAAATAATTAATATATAGTGAATGAATATTAATATGTAAAAACCTTCCATAAATTAGATTTATAAATATATAAATATATAAATATAATTCTAAACAAACATTTAGCATATAAAAATGTTTTATAACTATAAAATATATATAATATTTTAAATTGTAATATTTATATTTGATTTATAATTTGCGCATTTTGTTAAACGTTAAGCTGAAGAATCTATAAAGCCCTTTTAGCTCTGATAAGCATTTAATATATCTGCTCAATTTAAGTAATAAGTATCGCTACTATATATAAAAATCTCTAAAATAATTTGCAACTTCAAGTAGTTGCCACATTTCACTCTACTCTAAAATCTAAATTTTTAATATTTTCTAAATCAAACAAAAAAAATGAAAAACCTCAAAATTGCAGAGTAAAAGCAATTGCAACATTTTGCTTTTATTTCAAAGCTAAGCCAACAAATGCAATTATCCTGTTATACTCTATGCTTTCGGTTCAAAAGGAATAGGACAAAATGGAAATGGGGAAAACATTTGATAGACACATTTTATTGCATGAAGGCAGCCGCCCTCCCCAAGCAACTGGCAGTGGCAGTGGCAGCTTCTCGTCTAGCAATTGCTACTGACATGCACTCATATGGCATGCACATACATGTCTCTACTCTCTCTCTCTCTCTCTCTCTCTCTCTCTCTCTCTCTCTCTCTCTCTCTCTCTCTCACTCGCTCTTGGTGTGTGTTTGCTTGCCTAAACACTCTAGACAATGGGCCGTCAATATCTGCCTGGGCATTTCCTGCTGCTGCTAGCAAAGAATAAAACTTAACCCAGCTTCACGTTGTAGTTTATTATTCCCGCAAGTCTCATGCTTTTCTATTTGCTCTAAATAAATTTTTATCATGTGCCAGAACTAAAATGTTTCTCTCTCTCTCTCTCTGTGTGTGTGTAGTCCATCATGCAAGGCTAGCATCAGTCTGAGCGTTATTCATTTATTCATTCACTTCATTCACTCGCTGCTGGCGCTGTTTCTTATGGTTTTTGTGGTTATTGAAGCGATCATTCGGAACATGCACAGCATTTTCATGTTTGTTATTTTCGTTTTCTCTCTACCGCCCACCCTCTCACTCCCTCTCTCTTTCTCAACTTTTCTCACTCTGCTTTTATTATGCTGCCCAAACTCATGGCAACCACCACCCCCCAAAAAACTGTTGGCTCCATTATTAATGGCCAAAACGTTTAATATGCGAATTTAAGAAAATTACTTTCATAACACGACATTAATGGTGACATATAAATGGCATTACTCACACCCCAGCCCCGCTGGACACTCCCTATCCCCTCACTCTCTCCCCCTGCCACTCTCTGGTGTCTGAACTTATAGCGCATATATCTGATTTTTAGTGTCGATGAGATTTATCGCCCCAACGAATCGCTACGCTGTGGACGCAAGCGGAAATCTCTGCGCGTTGTCTGATTCGTTGCTTGACTTATGGCCAAGAGCTTATGCCGCCAACTTTTATATATATCATATCATACATATATGTATATACATATATATATATATATATATATATATATGCCGCTCTTCCCCCTCACATTGGCTGAGTACTCGCTTATTTATTGGCCTCACTTATGTCTGTGCGGCACTTGCGGTCAGCGCCAAATGAAATGAAAGCGTTTTTAATATTGCCACCAAATTTCGCATAAACTTAAGAGATGACAGGGGACAAAAATAAACCAACAAAAATATATATGTTTATATATATTCTGGCAGAACATATGTTTGCTATCTGAACTAAAATATGCGTCATAAATGTTGATGTCCATAATTCATTAAGCTGAGCTTTTAATACTTAGTTTTTGCGCTCAGCTTAATGTAAATATACGTTTAATAGAAATTGAATTGAAAATGTTTTAGATTAACAATGATAATAATGGGAAAGAAGAACAAAATATATAATATTGAATAATATTTCATAAATAAATAAAAAGCATATAAATGTTATAGAACGAGTAGTGTTATTATTATTATTATTTATTTGTTGGCAGAGCTTTGTCATTTTGAAATATCAAATATTATAAGAAAACTATAAAGAATGCGAGCCCAAAAGGGTAGAATCTATAGATGACAAAGCTCACAAAGGGGTAATTGTTATCTCGGATGACTTAATAAATAAAATCAATAAAAAATAAAAAAAGTTTATATAAACTATAAAAAAAAAGGTTAAATTCAACAAAATCACTAAGAAATAATTAGCATTGCATATAGTATTATATATCATCATTGCCTATAATATAATATATTATTATATATAAATATTATTCTTTCACAAATATGAAATATTTTATAGTTCATATATGTTTTAGTATCAATGTTTGGAAGTCAAGTTCAATGAAAGTATTTTCTTTTATTACCCACATATATATACAAATATAATATTTTATAATTATTATTATTTATTATTATTTTTTTATATTTTATTCCTATTTGATCCCTTGCTTTTATTTATATTCCTAAAATTTTTTTGTTCAATTAAATTGAGTATTTGTAAGTTAAGGTTCTCATATTCTTCTCATATTAAGGTTATCATATTCATGCATTTCATTTACTTTCTATTTCTACTTATATGCAAGTTCCAACTAGTTTTAATTATCGCTCACACTCTTTCATTCTTTCTCAGCTTTCAATCTGATTAATCTTAATGTCTATTTCTTTTTCTTTTCTTTTATTCTATTTGTTCTTAGCTTAATTCAACTTGAACTTCCTGAGCAAATATGTAATATATCTAAAAATAATCTCACATTTGCCCTTCGGTTTGATGTAGTCATCAGTTTACCGTTACTTTTATAATACACTAGCGTTACATTTACTGTTTTTATTGCATTACGTTACTCGATCCTATGGGGTTTGTTCGTCCTTTTTGCATTTAGTACTACATTTCCAATGATGAGCGCTCATTTATTAACGAAATGAAACATTTCTTTGGCTGCGCAAGACGAAAAGTATGCTACAAATATACGTATATATTTATATATATAAATACTGTATATACTTATTTGCGCCTTTTATGAGGTAAGTTTGGCGAAGTGGAACTGTAGCTGAAGCTGGTCTTGGTCTTGGCGTTGGGCAGACGTAGTCTAGGGGCATTTTTTTGGGGCTGGCTTCAAAAGGCCGAAGGCTGTGCGGCTGTGTGTGGGCGTGGCGTTTGCCCATTGCTCGAAACTCATCTTGTATTTTGGCTTATCTGCAAGTTTGATGGATTTTTATCCTTTACGTTGGACGGGGAGCAGCAACAGAGCTGAGAACTGAGCCTGCCAGACGCCTGCTTATGTATTTTTATTATTATGCCTGTGCTCAGGCTACCTCTGCCCCCCATTCTCCCTCACTCTCTCTCTTTACCTTTCCTTAGTTTGTTTGTGTTGCTTTGCTGCATTTGTACTTTCTTCTTCTTGTTCTGTTATTTTTTTGTATATTTTTATTATGGCAGCAGACACACGCAGTTTATTTATTGTGCCTGTATTTTCTGTTGGTCTTTTTGGCGTTTTCCCATCTCTTCATTCGCTCCCCTTTTCTCTCTCTCTCCCTCTCTGTCTTTTCTTCAGTTTGGCATTTATTTATATTCGCTTCCTGTGTTTTCGCCGCTTGCGTTGTCGGCGCATTTATAAATATAAATGAGTTTTGCTCGATGAAGATTAAATTGAAATTTACTTTGTGCACAGCCATGGGTTCCCTTTTCTTTTTTTTTAAAGAAGCAGTCAACCAGCCAGGACACGCAGTCCTTTCGTATTTATATATACCCATTTATACATTTATATAAATATATGTGTATGTGTGTGTGTGTATCTGCACATCTTTATGTGTGTTGTGCATGATGGAAACCTGCTGCTGAAAAGTTTTAGACCTCTGCATTTCCGCCTTTATGACTTCCCCCCTCAATTCATTTTGCAGCTCGCTTTTTCTTTTCTTGTGGTTTCATTTTAATTTTGATAAGCAAATGCGGCACATCCTTTTTCAGGCGGTTTCTTCTTCTTGTGCGTCTTCTCGTTTTTTTTTTGTCGGGTGTGAAAAGTTTGTTTGCCTGGCTGCCTTTTGTTTGGCCTTATCATTTGTCAAAAAAAAGAGCCACAAACGAATGCCGCAAATTGAATATTTGCATAAGTTTATTGAAACAGGCGAACTTCGCATTAAATCTGTATTGCTGTCGGTGCGTGTATGTGTGTGTGTGTGTGAAAATAGGGGACAGGTATATCAGCACCTTCGCGCTGTCTGTCTGTCTGTGTGTGTTTGGCATCTGTTTGATTTGGTTTATTTGATACTGAAGGCTTTTGGCTGATTGATTCCTTTGGCACATTTTGAAGGAAACCTAAATAAATTAGCGGAAGTTTTACTTTGAGTCTTTACTCTTTCGAGCAAATTTGAGCTTGCATAATTCAATGAACATATCATAGTATATTCTCACCTATACCAGGAGACATTCTAGGGTTGTGGATAATGTGAGTAAAAAATATAATCAACAAAAAGCTTCATTGGCAGATGATTTCATGTTCAAAACTTGAATAGCAAAATAATTATAATTAATATTTTTTGGAACAAATTCAACTGATTTAAGATTTAAAGAGCAAATCTAAATCTAAATCTTGTTGAATTGCACAAGCCAATAAAAAAATATTTACAATTAGGTAAAATAAAAATACTACTTGAAATTGGGAATCCAGTAATGTATTTGTATAAAAAAATATTTTTAAAATAATATTTCTACGTTTGAAGAGTGATTTTTAATTATATATAAAAATTATCAGTTGTTGTCAAGAATTTGTTTTCAGATTTAGTTTTTGGTGCGTTTCATTGGTAAATGTAAAGGCATAAAGTAAGGTATGGTAACGCAGCTTAAGCTTAACACAAATAACGAAG